>CM060680.1:165060491-165660491 GCA_030686995.1 Artemisia argyi
TTAATAGATCGCCTTGATTACCTACATTTTTTACGACAAAAATTTCAACAACATGTACAAGTGATAGTGTATGACTTGCATGCTTGACCTTATTTTCGAACCTAAGACATATGAATCATTTAGGTTACGGTTAGAGCGTTTGTGCCTCGATTTTTGTGCGTTTTCCTTTTTTTTGGTTATCATATCGATTGTTCCAGGTGAGTTCATAACCCCTACTTTTACTTGTTTTACAACTGTTTTGGGGGAAGATACATGCTCCTTACTATTTAAATTCAATGCTTGTTTTACTTGAACGCGATTCATTTTCCCAAACATTACTGGATGGTTGAAATACTTGATTGAATACTTGAATACATTATGAATTACCTATTCTATCCTTGATTACTTTCTTATGGACACAAGTGTATTACTTTATTGCGGACATAAGTACAAAAACTGTTACATTGCCTGAGTTACCTATTACTGCCGCTGAAGTCCCCTTTATCATGAACCGTTAATTACATGCGTGTGAGCGCGAATGCTGTGGATAGATCTATTTGGGTTGACACCCCGTCCGAGTTGGTCACGCCAACCTGTTAAACGGACGCATATCATTCGGATTACTTCCGAGTGTCTGGCAAACACTTACTTGGGGCATTTTATGCTTGATTGCATACGATTACGTCGAGCTTCGGGGTCATGAGCTTATGGCATTGTATTTTATTTTTGGGTTAACATTGTATTTGTTATAATGGTTATCCCTACTGAAAATCTCGTGTTCCGTAAAAATACTTGTTTACATAAACCAATTCATATTTGGCAGTGGGTCGTAAACACACAGGTTACAAGTCTCTTATGGCGGGACTTGCAACTGAGTGGATTTACGATGCCTTTGCTGGGAAATCTTCATTTAAATGCAATATATTTCACTTTACACTAAAATCTATGAACTCACCAGCTTTATGCTGACATTTTAGCATGTATTTTCAGGCTTTAAGCAATGGCAAGCTACTGGAGGTTTTGGCAGGGGCATGACATGGTCATAGAAGACTATGATATTCATATGGGGACCGTTTTTAACTATTTTAAGGGCCTACTTCCGCACTACTTTTAAAAATGTAAATTCAACATTTTTGATTAAGCTATTTTATTCTAAATGATTCAAGTGAAAACCATTTTTGAACTTGTGTTGTAATACCAATTGAGTTACACCCCAGCTACATGTATGCTTCCGCTGGACCCGATTCTGGGGGTGTGACACAATCCCCCGGTACTTGTCACTATACTATACTACAACGATCAGGTACACTGCCTGGTGAGGGTTGTAAGCTTCTCAAGATCCCTTGAAAGGTAAAGCCTGGTGCGATTCCCACGTATCAGTACACATCGGTTCATGTTTCCTAAGACGTTCAAGCATGTTACACAATGGAGATCTGCCAGTTTTCTTAAGCCTAACATTGAAATCATTCATCCATTATAACCATAAACAAGTAATCAACATATAATCAACATCTAGGTTTCATTACATCTAAGCAAACACAAGATAGATCTAGCCTAATGTTGGGAATCAAGACAAGTAAAAGATATATTCAAACAACACATAGACATATTGAATGAATTAAGAGAAGACTTATCTCAATTGAACATGAAAGGATTCAAGGGATGAAAACCCTTGAAAACACTGTAAAATATGACCTAGGGGTTTACAAAGTTCGGCCCTAGTTTTCTCCACACAAGTTCCTCTTTTAATGAATGAAAAATAGAAAACTATATATAGATTTTGATAGGTGACGGCGTCAAGAACAAATGTCTGACGCCGTCATCTCGCCGCCAAATAGTTTCTCGGACTGCCTAGATCTGGGTCCGACGCCGTCATGTATACCCCTTGTGCAGGCCGTCACCCAAAAATACTCTTGACGCCCCTTCTTGTGATGCCTTCAGGTTTGCACTGGTTCGTCATGGATTTTACTCTTGATGCCGTCATGATCTTCCTCTTGACGCCGTCAGGTACTGTTCTCAGCATGAAAAATTAAGTCTTTGCCGTTTTCTTCACTTTTATGCTCCAAAAACGTCCGAATTGCTTCCTTTTCCAGAATTCACTCCCAAAGTACCTAAAATCACAAAAGGAACGATTTAGGGCAATATTTGATCAAATAAATTCAACTCCGGGCTTAAATGACACCCTAAAATTCGTTCATTTTTCGCCTCATCATGTTGCAATGCTTTGCAAGTGCTTCACATTTATATCACAATCTGACTTAACCCATTGACAACGTTTTTTGGGTATTCGGTCCATTTGGATCGTTGAAACAAGGAATGTTGTGTTTCTCAGCAATTTCGTAATGTCACGTACTTGCATCTATGTGTTCATTTATTTGCATTTGGTAGGTTGAAGAACCATGATTTCCTCCATGTGTTCATCTATTTGAATTTTAAATCATGAAATGTAATTTTCTACTAAAAGTGTCGTTTTCTGTGCGTGCAACCCCAATAATATGTATGTGCTACTTTCTTTCTTTATGGTGAAACTTTATTTTAGCTCAAAATAAAATTTTATGATGAAAATTCTTGTACATGTGATAAAAGAATATGTGAAAACCTCACGAAAATATTTTTACACCACACTCCCAAAAATCATAAAAGAATATGTCATTTGCCGTTCAAAATAGGTGTAGGAGTTTTAATGTTATTCGGGTTGTGTGGCTTAATGACCCGCTAAAAGATATCTTGATGTAACTTTCTCTTAGTCTAGCTTCTTGCTAGCTCTTTTTAATAATATTCTGCCGTCCAACAAAATATTTCTTTCGCTTCAAAATCAATATGTATACTAATAAACCAGTTTGTCACCTCTCAAACTTCTAAACTTTGTCAAACTAAAATCGGTTCAACTATATTTATATTACCAAGTTTTACATATTAAGACTAAGTTACTAAATCTAGACTGTTGGAATAAATCGGTTCAATTATAATTCAATTACCAAATTTGTCACCTCATGTCAGTTTTGGATCCTGTCCGCTGAAATAAATCCATCTCGTTAAAAGTTCACATCTTTTCGTGGAGACTTGCTATCGACCGCCTTCCAACTGGATCACCTCGGCAAACACAACATTGATCTATATTCTACTTGATGCTACCTATGTGATGATGGCCTTGAGTCATTGCAACATGTTTTTGTGGATCGTAAATTTGCTAGTTTGGTTTAGGAGATGGGTTTCCAAATGGTGAGGCTTTGATGACTACCCAAAATCTCTCACTTGTCTCATCCATGGGCCGAACTGACAAACCTTAACGCTAGTACAAAAAGTTGCTTTGACGCTGTTATCCAAACGACGTTGTGGCTGCTTTGAAAATACCGGAATTAGACTTTTTTGGCACTAAACCTACGAGTAAAGATGCAATTGAGAATGACAACATTGTCCATTCACACATTCCGATCAAGAATAACAATTCAAAAGTAAGAACATGTTGGTTGGATTGGATTGTCAATCCTAAAACCGCTTGTAGTATCTCTCTATAACTCTTTTGTTCCTTTTCTAGCTCCTTGCTAGTTGTTTTTATAAAAATACGTTGTTCAAAAGAAGTTACTAAATCTAAATATGTACGGGTTAAAACGAAAATATAAATAGCTCAAAAGGTTAGATTTAGCAAAATACAATAATAGTTAGCCAATTTTAGTGACATGTGGCAAAATGCATTGTACGAAAATGCTAGAGAGTTTATGAGGGTCATTATAGCTTTTTTTATTATTTTTTTATTTCAAAGTTTTAAGAACACCCTCAACAACCCAACCCTAACCCACCGCATGGTTTAGGGTTTCCGCCAACTTAGCACAAGATGATTTCCATCAAGGTATCAAAATCTGCAAATCTTTTATGATGGTTTTATGATTGATCTATGTGTGCTATTTCAAAGTTGTTGTACTTTTTATTTAGTTTTGTTCAATTAGTAAGAATTCTTTATCCTTGCTACATAGAAATGGATTTAGGTTTTAATAAACAGCTTCCTGATGACTCTTGGGATTTGATCTTCAAAAAATTAGACTCAACTGTGGATCGAAATTCTTTTGGCCTAACATGTCACAGTTTTCTTGATATTCAAAGTTCAAGTTATAAAAGTTTGAAATTTGGATGCTCGTCAAGAGAGTCAAATTGCTCCATTCATTTTAATATTCATGATTTCGTTTTCAATGAACATCTCTTTAAACATTTTACCCAATTAGAGTCATTGTCTTTGGGAACTTGCCTTAGTATCAAGGATTCAGGTCTAACTCCATTTGTAAAATATGGGTCCAAATTGCTCTCTCTAAATATTGATTTCTGTCATAATGTCACTGACATAGGACTTACTTTGGTTGCTTCTAGTTGTCCGTTATTATCTGTTATCAGCCTTACTGGATGCTCTATTACCGATAGTGGATTAGAAATCTTAACCAAATTGTGTAAGTCGTTAAAAGAAGTGAATCTTGCTTGGTGCACAAACATAACTGACTCTGGAATTTTGTCTCTCAACCAAAACTCTCGTCAACTTGGATCACTCAACATAACCGGTTGTGGTAAAATTGTTGGCTTAACCTTCCAAGGGTTTTCTCCAACCCTGGCTTGTTTAGAAGTTGCGAATTGTGGGCTTGATTCTACAGGTATCAATGAAATTTTAAGTGGAGGTGGTCTCAAGTATCTAAACCTTAGTTGTCTTAGTTTTAGTAAGTTTGATAAAAGACACAAACTGGCTGCATTTATTGGAATAGGATCTGCAGCTAATCTTAGATTCCTTAACCTTTTTATGTGCCTCTTTGTTGAGGATAGTGTTATAATTGCAATTTCAAAAGGGCGTCCATTGCTGCAAGAATGGAACTTATCTTTTTGTGGCATGATTGGGATTTCTGGTTGGGAGTCAATTGGATCTTATTGTCAGAATTTGGAGATACTTCATGTGGGTTGTTGTTTTGAACTTTGTGATAGAGGATTACTCGCTTTGGGTAATGGTTGCAAACGCCTTTCAGTGATGTACATGGAATACTGCTTTAAAGTCACTACATCTGGGCTCCACCTTTTCAAAGTACAAAGAGATGATGTTGAGATCAAAGAGGAAGTATTGCAGACTAACATTTCCCGAATGCGGAATTTTTAGATCTGATTAAGCGGAATTTATATCTGATGACGCAAAATAGTATCAGACCATGAGTGGGAGAATGAACCATTTTAAGAGGAAGAGGAGTCGTCTGTGCTGTTTAGTTGCTCTGAATAAAAAACTGTATCTTTCTGTATTAATCCTTTATTACTTGTGTAACTCCTGTATTGGATAATAAAATAAGTAAGACATCATGAAACTTATTACTTGTGTAACCTCGAAGGCGAGGAAATTGTGAAACTTAACAATGTTGTGTCTTTGTTTGAATATGCAACACATTGTAATGCATTTAAAGCTTTGTTTGTCCAGTTTTTATTTGTTAAAATTTCTTATTATTTTATATCATCATATAAATTATCAAAAATGATCTTTTCAAGAACTGCCCACAAAATGGAGACCAAAACTGTACCTGGATCTCCTATGTGCGAAATCTAGGGGACTTGTTCATATGGAGATTCAAATTGGTCTAATTCAATAGCTTATGACGAAGTCTTGTGGCTGGGAGTGGGTGTGGCGCAAATAAAGCCACTGTGCGACAGGGGGACACCGTTCTCTCTATAAGAGATCAGATCTTAATTTTGGCTAATTTTAATCATGCCAGTAACAAAGTTTAAGCTTGACAAAAATGAACTCAAAATGATGTAGTACTTTGTTTAATTTCCAGATTGAACACATCGAATACATATATTAACTAGTGAATCATTTCTGTTTGTGCACAAAATCTAATACATAAATTCAACAAGTATGATGAACCTGAAAACTATGAACACTGCTATGTACTTCGCTCGAGTAAGCAAGCAAAGTGAGAAAAACCACAAGTATTTGACGATGACGTTACACAAACATAGAACTAGTGTAATGTTATTAATACAGGTAGATCGGATGCTGGAGGTATATAGCAGCGTCTCCTATTTCCCTACTCCGTTTTCAATGATGAAAGCCATTGCAAAACTCAAAGCAAGATGAGTATCAATGTGACAATGCATTAGCCAAACTCCTATAAAGATCCCGTAATTAGTTTCATGTTTTTTTGTTAAACATTTATAATTTGAAGATAAAGATTCTTTTTGCTCCCGGAGATTCATAAATTCATGTTTCTTTTTTCTGGATTTTGCCTTAAATGGCCGGCAAATCGATCATAATCTACAAGAGATAAATAGATTGTAGCTAATTTTATTAAAGAATTATAAATCTATGTGTGTTTGCCGAGATTGCGTAAATAAAATATGACCATCTATAAAAGATGATATTAGCTTCAATTATCTAGAAAAGATTTTCATAGTTAGATGTCGTTTAATTTTACGTACATGGATTATCAGCTACGAATCTGATGGCAGCCCATTCTCCAACCGGAACATTAATCGTATTATGATCCTTTGTGGTGGAACAACAAGATTAAAGTTAGTAGTATATATCTCGTGACGGACTAAAATTACCAAAACCCTAACCAACAATGTAGAAATGGTATCCATGAAGATGAACAGGATGATCCTCAGTCAAAAAGACAGAAGTATCTTGAAGAACAAAATGCCCACTCGAACCAAAATTCTGCTTGTAAAGTCTTGTTTCCATTACCGGCAGCCGCAATACATTACCAAAGTTAATCGAATTGCAAAGGTGAAACAGGTGGAAAATCTGGTGTATAAATATTGGGAATTTTTTGTGTGTAAGCTTGAACTAAGAGCATCCACTATGGTGGTTTATGAAAAGGTTTATAAAATTATGAAGAGGTCTAAAAACTTGTAAACCATAGTGGACATCCATTTCATGCTTATGTGTCATGAAGAGGTCTAAGATATTAGACCTTTTCATAATTTAATGCATTTGAATTATATGAGATGTTGATAAAACTTGAAAAGGTTTATACATAGTGGGAATAGGTTTATAAAACAAAAAAGTTTATAAATTAATGTCATAACACAATTATAAACCTTTACAAAGGTTTACCATAGTGGATACCCTAAAGACACTCGGTTTGGTAGTACAAATGATACATTAATTTATACTAGTGTAAGATGATTAAGAGAGAGAAATGATCAAGAAATAGGACATAATATTTAAAACCACTAGAACTAACAATAGGAGATGTTCACAAATCAGAATAAATAATATCAAAACGATTTTCAATAATAGAATCTAAACTATAAAAAGGAAGTTTCACATGTTTTCCAAGTTGACAAGCATGATAGATATGTGGAGTCTTTTCTTTATTACAAGAAATAAATTGACTTGAAACAAGGGATCGTAACACATCATCACCGGGATGACCAAGACGTTGATGCCACGTGGATGGGCTTGTGGAAACAAAAGCAGTAGGGATAATTGACGGCTTGGTAACTGGATAGAGATCACCAGAGCTGTCACATCGAAGGAGGATGTGGCGAGTCAGGAAATCCTTTACAGAAAAACCAAACGCGTCAAATTCAATAGTGCAATTATTATCCCTAGTAAACTAACGAACGGAAATGAGATTTTTAATGATGTTAGGGGTGACAAGTACATTATGAAGGTGCAAAGGGCGATGAAGAGTAGAAATAATGCTATGGCCGGTATTGGTGACGGGAATAGAATTATCGTCACCTACATGGCAACATGTACAGATGGAAATAAGCGTTTATTATAAATGGCACTTAAATAACTTGCATTAGAATTTAAATGAGAGGATGCATCAGTGTCCATGTTCCATGTCGGATCTTGCAAAGTAATAGTGCTAAAAGCACTAGGAAGTGAGGTGGCTTGAGACGGGTACAAGGCCGGTGCGGGTCCGAGTATGCTATTTGAACTTGGCTATTGTTGGTATGTCATTGCTATATGGGGCTGCTGGGCAGTCTGTTGGGCTTGGTAAAGGTGCTGGACAGGTTGCTGGGCCGAGAGGGAGTGATGGGCCGGGAGGGGGTGTTGGGCCTGGTGATATAAGGGGGTAACAAAAGCTTGTGGAGTGGGCTGTAATCCCAAACGAGGTAAGTATGTGGGTTGTGGCTGGGTTAAGCGGGTAGAATAATAACTAGGTGATGCCCAGTTAGTATTGTGGCTATTTTGAGAGTTACCAGGCAAACGACCATATGTAGCTACTGTGTTGGTTTTTGATTGTAATCCCGATCAGTTTCGATGGTCATGAATAAACTTACACCGGTCACCAAACTTACACATTCCTTTGTTGAAATGGTTACATATTGGTGGTAGACTTTGTGATTTATTTGAATGAGTATTATTGTTATCATTGACAGCCATGGTGTCGATTATGGGTTTTTAGGGTTTATATGTTTGGGCGGAAAAGTGGAGAGGATGAGGGGATAGATCCGAATAAAAGGAAAGGATCGGTTAGTGTTTAGCCGTCACAACCTTCTTCCAGAATGAGTCCAGACTTGCTACTTTTTAACCAATGAATGCAACACTTTCTTTATTATTTGAGGCCACTTTGTGTCATAGAATGATGTGTAATACAAAAATAATAAGAATTAGGATTGTAGAAGGGGTTAAGAAATTGCAGATGTGAGATTTGGAGAGGGAGTAGGTTACAGGATTTAGAGAAGAAGGAAAAGATAGTTGTCTCAGATTACCATGTAAGATGATTAAGATATGAATGAGGATTGTATATTCATTGATGATCCGAACATATGAGAATACGAGATATAAATACAGGCTATCCATCACCTATATATGGTAAATTGTAATCAACACTAAAACTAATTGCCAACTCACTAGACTTATCTATTTACATGACATTTACAGCTAATAACTAGCACCAAACCATGTGTTATTAGGCCCTTCGCATCTTGGTCCGGGAGTAGAGTTAAAAAAAACCCAAATCCCATTGTGAAAAATAAATTTTCGTCAATTTTAATAGGGACAGTGTACCAGGACACTTTATTTGGTTTGAAAACGCAGTAACTATGTCTGTGACGTTGTAGGCAGGAAGTTTGGTATAATTGGTTGTAAAGTATCAGATTTGTATTCCAAGATTGCTGTGGCGGTTATGTTGTCAAATGGAGCATTTTGAGCAGTTGCATACGCTCTTGCAGCCATGTAGTTGTTAGTTTGTGGTTATATTTAATATACGTATTGTTAGATAATGAGATAATCGTATATTTAATCCCTGAATATGTTCGTTACATCAGAATATATAGAATACAATACAGGCTAGGATACAATACGGGCTAAACACAAACGGGCCTAACACCCTTAATATTAATCGTCTAACACTCCCCCGCAGTTTGAGCGGGAGGAGACCGAACACTCAAGCTATCACGAAACTCAGCAAACATGTAGAACTCAAACTTGACCAGTAGCAACCAAATCATGAACAAAATGAATATCAATCTCAATGTGCTTTGTCCACTGATGTTAAACAGGATTAGAGGACAAGTACACTGCAATCACATTATCACAATAAATAATAGTGGCTGAAGACAAAGGTGTATGAAGCTCATGAAGCAGATTCCGTAGCCAACATGTCTCAACAACAGCATTGGCAACACCACAATACTCAGCTTCAACACTGGAACGAGAAAGCGTCGGCTGACGATTAGAGGACCAGGAGAGCAAGTTGTTGCCAATAAAAACACAATAACCTGATGTTGACCGTCGTGTAGTAGGGTAACCCGCCCAATCAGCATCCGAATAAGTAACCAAGGACTCAGTAGTAGAAGAAAATAACTGTAAACTATAATCTAGAGTCCCCTGAACATATCGTAAAATCCGCTTGAGAGCAGAGAAATGAGGCTCTCGAGAACCTGCTGTACAGCATATGTAATATCATGTCGGTCTAGTGAAAGTGAGATACTGAAGAGAATCTGCAAGACTCCAATATAACTTAGGATCAGAAACTGGATCACCATCATCACCCAATTTAGACTCAGTGTCAATAGGAGTCTGAGAAGGGTTACAGCCAACCATATGTGCACGCTCCAAAATCTCCATAGCATACTTACGCTGTGACAAAAACATCCCAGAAGAGTCACGCATAACTGATACACCCAAAAAATAGTTAAGAGCACCCAAATCAGTCATAGAGAACTCCTGATGTAAAAAAGCAATAATCCGCTATAATAAACTATCAGAGGAAGCAGTGAGCACAATATCATCCACATATAGTTACAGAAAAGCAGTATCATCACCCTGTCTGTAAATAAACAAAGAAGAGTCACAACGACTCGGAGTAAACACAACAGTAGTAATGTAAGCAGCAAACCGCTGAAACCATGCACGAGGTGCCTGCTTAAGACCATAAAGTGACCACTGTAATAAACAAACATAATCCGGATGCTCTGGATCCCGAAAACCAGGAGGTTGATGCATATACACAGTTTCAGCTAAATCACCATGTAAAAAAGCATTCTTGACATCAAGCTTGTGAACAGGCCAATGTCGAGAAATAGCTAAACGAAGAACAGTCCGAATGGTACCCGGCTTAACAACCGGACTAAAGGTCTCATCAACATCAACCCCCTCAATCTGTGTGCTACCATTGGCAACAAGACGTGCCTTATACCGACTAAGAGTGCCATCAGCCAAATATTTATGACGAAATAACTACATACAACTAACAACATTGACACCGTCAGGTCTAGGTACACGAGTCCAAGTTTTATTATTAAGAAGTGCATTATACTCATCATACATAGCATTTCGCCAATTGGGATCATTAAAAGCATCTTTATATGACCGAGGCAAAGGACAAATAGTAGACACATGACCAGCATACTTAGGATTGGGACGAGTAATCCCTGCACGAGAACGTGTGACCATATGATGAGTAGATACAACAGGTGGAGGCGAAGGTGGAGGTGTAGTTGGTGTAGGGATATCAATTGGTGTTGGTTCAGGAGCAATTGATGATGGTTCAGGTGCAATTGGTGTTGGTTCAGGAGCAATTGGGGTGGTGCGGATAATGGTGGAAATGAGATTGGAAGAATCTTCCAAAAAATCATAGGAGGGGGTAGGTTTGGAAGGATGGGATTGAAACGGAAAAACCATTTCATCAAAGGTAACATGGCGAGAGATGATAATTTTGTTGGTGTTAAGATCAAGACAACGATAGGCAAAATGATTGACCGCGTGTACCAGAAAGATTGCAGGTGTGGCACGGGGTCCTAATTTATGATTGGTAACGATATGTGGGTAACAAATGCATCCAAAAACACAAAGAACACTCTAATCAGGTGTAGCACCAAAAAGTCGGGTAAAGGGGATCTCATTATTAATGGCACGAGAAGGTAATATATTCAATAAATAAACAGCCTTATTAAGAGCCTCAGTCCAATAGTTTGGTGGTAGGTGTGCTTGAAACAACAAAGTAAGAATAAGATTATTTATAGTACGAATCATGCACTCAGATTTTCCATTTTGTTGAGATGTGCGAGGGCAAGAAAATCTAAATTGGATGCCATGGGTGGAAAATAATTTATGAAAGGCAGTATTATCAAACTCACCTCCAGGATCACACTGAAACGATTTAATTTTACACTTAAACTGAGTACGAACATAACTACGAAACAACTGAAATTTAGACAAAACATCATATTTATTCATTAACGGATAAACCCAAACATACTGAGAATAATGATCCAGAAACAAAACATAATACTTGAAACCAGAAAGACTCGGAATTGGGGATGTCTACGAATCTGAGGGAATAATGTCAAAACAAGAAGTAATAGAACTAGACGAACTAACAAACAGAAGCTTCACATGTTTACCAAGCTTACAAGCATGGTAAAGAACGGGAAGCTTCTCTTTATTACAAGAAATAGAATCACTAGACATAAGACGCCGCAACACTTCACTCCCTGGATGTCCAAGTCGTTGATGCCATGTATACTGACTGGTAAGATACGCTTGAGGAATGGGAGAAGGCTTCGTAACAGGATCGAGATCACCCGTGCTATCACAACGGAGGAGTACCCGTCGAGTTAGGAAGTCCTTCACAGAAAAACCAAAAGGATCATTCAACAGTTCAATAATTATCACGAATAAATTGACGCACAGAAATTAGATTTTTGACAATGTGAGGAGTGATTAAAACATTATTTAAACGAAGAGGACGAAAGGGGGCAGACAAAATACTATGACCAGAGTTAGTGACGGGAACGAAATGCCCATCACCAACCGCAACAGACGGATAAATGCACTCATTAAGAATATAACTAAGACTATGTACAAAATCATTAAGGTGAGAGCTCGCACCTGTGTCCATATTCCAGTTGCCAGCAGCCGGATCCTGAAGAGTGGTGGTATTAAAGGCATTTGATAAAAGAGGCTCTTGACCCGAACCCTGTGAACCTGATGCTAGTAGTTGACCCGGGTGAAAACCGGCTGGTAATGGCCCTTGCTGAACCATACCTGAACCGAACTGAACCCCAGGCTATGAACACGCAAACTGAACCCCCTGTGATAGACCTTGAACCCCCTGCAACGGCTGAGAACCTGCATCAAACTGAACCCCCTGTACAACGGGAACCCCTGTGGAAACAAACCTGTCACCCCAAACTGAACCCCCTGTGGTAGACCGTGAACCCCTTGAGCAAAATTATGACCTGCCCCTTGTGGTAAACCTTGAACCCCTGTGGAAACACTTGGGACAAATAGAGAGGCTGGGATTGGTATTGTAGTTTAGCCAATCCATAAGGATGGTTATTCTTAGTATAAGCAACAAGAGATGTATTGGTAGTATAAGCAACAGGATGAGTAGGTTGGCTAGGCGTAGAGGTAAACCCCAACTTAGCCAACAATTGTCGCAAGGTATCCATATCCGACATAGGAGATGATGAACCGAAAGTACAAGGGAGTATAGTATACTTACCATGAACACCATTGTGAAGATACCGACACGCCTCACCAAAACGACAATGACCTTTAGCAAAAATTAAACAAGGTTTGTTCACATTTTCCAAAGGATTAGACGAACGTCGAGCATTATTATTTGCCAATAGGACCATAGGAGAAGCAGATGTAGCATCCACAAGCGGGTCTTGAACCTTAGATTTCATACGCGTCTCTTGCATGGTCAATAAAGAACAAACCGTCTTGAGATCGGGAAAGGGTTTCCTACTAGTAATAACTGTAGAAATCACATTATACATGTTTGGCAAGCCTTCAACTGCAAACGTAACAATATTGTCATTGCTAAGAGGAGAACCAAGACCATTTAACACTGAAGCAATTGACTTAATTATCTGAAAGTATGCATCAATTGTTAAGTCCCCAAGCTTCAAATTTCATAGCTCCGCCTTCAAAGCCATAGCTCTTGGGCATTTATTGTCTTGAAAAATCGTTGCAAGGGACACCCACGCCTCTTTGGCAGTTTGGGGATTAAGAAGAACCAACTGCTTTTGAAGATTCACTGCAAGTGTGGAAAAGATCCATGACCGAATAATGAAATCAACCTTTAGCCATTCTGGATCCCTAGTTGGTGGTGAAGAAGGTGTAGCAGAGGAGGATTCGGGTGGATCAACAAGATGGTCCAAGATGCCATAACCATGACAAAGGTGAGAAAAATAATACACCCATTGGGAGTAATTAATCTCATCAACATCAAGTTTGATGGGAACAAAAGTGGTTAGATGATTCATAGCCATAAGTTTATCCGATAAGGTGAGAACTGGTGCGGGGGGAGTCGTATCCGTAGTCATGGTGAAAACAGTAGGTGAGTGTTATGGTTTAGGGTGAACAATACTAGGGCTTGTAACCAACTAAACAGTAACACCAACAAACAAACTATTGCAAATTAATACTTAAAGTAAAAGTAACACCAACAAACTATTGCATCCAAAATTTGTTCCCAACAGTAACATGCAACACCAACAATATACTTATGGGTTTTAACACCAACAGTCCCAACAGAATACTTAATACTTAATACTTAAAGCAACGGTAACACCAACAGTAACATGTAGGACTGATCGAATAGTAGGTTTTAACACCAATAGTCGACTAGTTTAGGGTTTAGTGATGTCGAATAGTAGATAACAATCAAACAGAGGTGATAACAAACGAATTAAAATAGTAGGGATAGATAACAAGCAAAGCAAACCTGTCGACAACACACGTGGTCAACAAACAAACAAAGCACCCGTCGACAACTCTAGGTCGACAAACAGATAGCAGCACCCGTCGACAACTCTAGGTCAACAAACAGATTACGTGAAACTAATTAGAAAAGAGAACGACACGTAAGGTTTAGGGTTTTGCAAAAGCAGAAAAAGGTAGGGATCGATAGAGGTTTGATACCATGTAAGATAATGAGATAATCATATATTGAATCCCTGAATATGTTCGTTACATCAGAATATATAGAATACAATACAGGCTAGGATACAATACGGGCTAAACACCCTTACTATTAATCGTCTAACACGTATGACCGGATTCGAACATGAGAATATGGGATTACGCAATTTACGTATGAAAATCGATGTTAAATAATTATTATATAAAAGTTTGTAAAACTTAGGTTTAGAACTTGGGAATTATTAGTATGAGAAACCATTCTCACGAACCGAGAATAAATACACTCAAGACCCTAAGGCTTAGGAGACAAACAAGGAAATAGAAAAACTGAAATAATTGATTTGGTTTGATTTATTATTATTGTTATTGTTGGGTCTGTTAAAATTCAAACTCCTTAATCTAGGATTTGAACATAAAATACCCTAAGTGTTTAATAACCATGAACACTCAACAAGTCACTGAACGCACAGTCTTTCAGTGAGTCATCCTCAAGAAGCTCAGGGCGAATCTATGAAGAAAGGTTCACCATTCAGTGAGGTGGTTCTTAGTGAATGATACCTGAGCCAAAGAAGAAGATGATGGACTCAGTGAATGATGACAATAGCTCACTGAGTCCCCATGACTCCTCACAAACTAAGAAGACTGAATGAATAAAGAGTGAAGATACACAGACTGAAGTAAAGGCGGGATTAGTCGAGATAAGTTTGAATAGATAAGGAAGGGTCCTTATCAATCAAAGGTCAACTTTCCCTGAAAGGGTATAAAACCAAGACGTGTGTCAACACTAAAGACCAGAAAGTATTCCTGCTCTTTACTACTTATAGTCATTTGTAACAGGGACAAAATACCTATGTATTTTGTCCAATATAGGCTGATGTGATCTTTGTCTTGTAGTCTTTGTCTCCTAGGTATTTGTTAGAATCTACCTATGTATAAATAGAGAATAAGTGGGAGAGGTAAAGATTAAGTTTGTGCACTTAATGCTTAGACATTCACAAACCAAATCTTTACTCTCTCCAAAGAACAACACAATCCCTGAGATAGCTCAGTTGGATCTTAGTTTGTACCCTCCAAACCTGTTCAGGCCAAGAACAAGAATAAACTTAAGTGCACAATCCCTGGTGAGATAGTCAGGCTGTACCCTCCAAACCTGTTCAGGCCAAGAACAAGGTACTAATTGCTGAAGCCTTTGACTGAGATGAGGAAGATGTCTCCTCTGATGAAGAAGTAAGGGTTAGTGCACTGATGGCACTCTGTGATGACAACAAGCTGGCTGCTGGAAAAAGTCATGCTAGAAATGGAGAATGGGTCAACATCACCATGAAAAAGGTAAACATTTTACTGTCTATGGATGATGATGCTGATTGACAATCCTATTTAAACTATTTAAATGTGGATCTTAAGTTCATTAAAAATCAAAGACAAATTTGTTTTCAAAATTCAATAAGTTAATTTTTGAGTTAAATAAGTGTAGAGATGAATTACTTGTTTTAAAACATGCAAAGCTTGAGGCTGTTACATTTCAAATTCAAAACACTGAACTAGCAAAACAAAATCAAGCTCTTCAGGATGAACTTAAGAAAGAAAAGGTTGTCATATATAAGTGGACTAAAAAAACCCTGGGGTATTTGACTCAGTGAGTCTCACACCAAGCAATAAGAAAGTTATTACTGGTGAGGATCAAAACATTGAGTCCTCAAGTGAGAATCATGGTGAAAAGGCATTTTTGCCTGCAGACATATCCTTTAACAAGGGGATGGCACCAAAACCCAGTGACTGGATTGAAAGAACCAACCCAGATAGTAAATTACCAAATTTCAACACTGGAAAAATATTGGAACCTGAAAGTCAGGCCATCAAAAATATGTTTGGGGTCACTAATGAACGTAGTCCTCCTGAGTCCATTAATGAGTCTGAATCTGTTTCACATAACCCACTTCCACCATTGAAAGTCCTTCAGGGAGCTGAACCTAGCTCAGAGCTAACACCTATGGTGTACACTCAACGCTCTCCAAGAGAGAAGGCTGGTTTAGGAAGAACAATCTTGAAAAGACCAATCACTGAAGTCTCAATTCCCACTGATGACTCTACAACTTCAGTCTCCAATAAGGCTATCACTGACAGCCCTGATTATAAATATGATCAGTTGGCTGAACTTGTTAGGAAGTTGAGTGAAAAGATTGAATCATCTGAGAAAACTCCTCAACCTTTGGGTAAGGAAATTAAACCAGCTTCCTCAAGTTCTACCAAATCAAAGACTACATCCAATCCAAAGCTGAGATGTGAATTGTGTAACTATACTACACATACCACTGATGACTGTTATAGAATCCTTTTTTGCATGATATGTAAGAAGGAAGATCACAGAACCTCTGATCATTTATCTTACACAGTCTCATCTGGTGTCGTATCCTACTACAATGCTCAGTCTCTTGACTATGCCTAGGCTCTAAACAGATAAGGAAAAAAGCAAAACCTTTTTCACCTTGTACTCACTGTGGATTTAATGATCATCTCCCTGATGATTGTTTGATGTATCCATGTTGTGATATCTATGGAGACCCTACTCATGACAGTTCAGGACATGAATAGGTCATTCAGTCCAGAAGAGGCATCATCAAACCAACCCCTCAACCTACATCTTCTCTTCCCAGATGTAAAGTCTGTGGTAGTACTTTTCACACCACCACTGATCATGGATCAATTTCTCAGTTCAAAAAGCCCATTAAAGCCAAACCCACCAGAAAGTGGGTTCACAAGAAAAACTAACTCAGTTTACATTTGTGTAGAGACATGCCAGGGAGCCTGTTTGGCATCTTGATAGTGGATGTTCAAGAAGCATGACAGGCGTGAAAGAATATCTGCAAAAATATGTAAAGGAAACAGGACCTAAGGTGGTATTTGCTGACAACTCATCTTGTCTCACTAAAGGTTATGGTTCAGTAAACTGTAGTGGAATAATTTTTACTAGAATAGCTTATGTTAATGGTCTCAAATATAACTTGATCAGTGTCAGTCAACTATGTGATGCTAAATACATAGTTCAGTTTGATGATAAGCAAGGCACCATCTTTAATGCAAACAAAGAAGTTGTTCTTATTGCACCAAGAAGGCAGGATGTCTATGTTTTGGATATGTCCTCACTCACTCATAATGGAACATGTCTTTTCGCTAAAGAAACTGAAACCCTCAATTGGCTTTGGCATAAAATATTTTCCCATCTAAATTTCAAAAACATAAACAACCTGGCCAAACAAAACAAAGTCCTTGGCTTACCATCACTTGTCTTCTCTAAGGATAAACCCTGCCCTACCTGTGAAAAAGGTAAACACCACAGGGCATCCTTTAAAACCAAGAAAAATTCCTCTATCACCAGCTGCCTACATCTACTTCACATGGATCTTTTTAGACCCATCAGTCCAATGTTAATCCACTATGAGAAGTACACTCTGGTCATTGTGGATGAATACTCAAGATACACTTGGGTTTATTTCCTGACCAAAAAGAGTCAGGCTGCTGAAACAATCATGTCCTTTATCAGAAAGATTGAAAACTAAAATGACATCAGGGTCAAACAAATCAGGACTGATAATGGGACTGAATTCAAAAATAATGACCTTGAATGTTTCTGTGATGGGAAGGGTATCTCCAAAAAAATTTCTTCTCCTTACACCCTTACGTAAAATGGGGTTGCTGAAAGAAAGAACAGAACCCTCATTGAGGCTGCTAGAACAATGCTTAATGGATCTGCTATCTCCAAACATTTTTGGACTAAGGCAGTTAAAACAGCCTGCTACAAACAAAACAAGTCCATCGTTGTTATGAGACACAGCAAAACTCCCTATGAGTTATTTAAAGGAAGAATTCCGGACATCAGCTATTTCCATGTGTTTGGGTGTCCTGTGCTTTTCCATAATCATAAGGATCATCTTGGAAAATTTGATGCAAAAGCTGATGATGGTTACTTTCTAGGGTATTCCCTTGTCTCAAAAGCCTTCAGGGTGTTCAACACAAGGAGACAACAAACTAAAGAAACCTTCCATGTCATCTTTGATGAGAGTTCTAAAGCTGTCAGGTTCTCAAATTCTTCAGTGGAAGAAATTGGTATTGATGACTTATCAAGATATCCTCCTGATGAGTGCACCCTGAGAATAACCCCTTCACTCAATACCAAGCGTATGCAGACATCTCATACTTCATCAATCCTCACAACTTACCTCAACCAACCAACAGTGAGTTCATTGAAACTCAAAAAGTCTCTAATGAGACTACAACCTCTGAACCAAGTTCAGGGTACCTGATTGGCTCCAAACGGTCAACCTAAATTAACCAAGTGAATTGGTCAACAAAGTCAGACTGCCTAGAGTCAATGCTCCGTGGAAAGTATAGAGTTTCCCCGGGTTGTTATGTCCCGACGAGATTGAAATGGTATTTTGAAACGTTTATGGGAATGAGTGATACTGAGGACAGTAATCAGATAAAGATGATTTGGATTTGAATTACACTACTGGAATTATTTGGATAACAGTATATAACAAGCACAGGAAGCAGATATGATTAAACGTAAACTAAATTAGAAATCAGAAATGTTTACAGACAGAAGAAAATGTGAGTTTTAAACAATTTAAAACTACAGGGGTGAAAATGAAAATTTTACAAACTTAATATTAAAAGAAAATTAAGTTAAAAAGAAAAATATTTTTTTGATTTTATTATTTATTACTACCTCTGTCCCATAAAAACTGTCCAGATTGACTTTTCAGAGTCAAACTGGTTCAACTTTGACCTTATCTATTTTTGTGAGTATTATATATTACTTTATGAAAAATATATGGATGGATTGAGTTTTAAGTGTGTTTTTCATTTGTATAATTTTTTATAAAGTATGATATAACACATAAAAAATATTTAAGGTCAAAGTTGAACCAGTTTGACTCTAAAAAGTCAAACTAGACAGTTTTTATGGGACGGAGGGAGTATTAATTAAAACTATTCAATTACTTATTATTAATATTTAACTTATACTAAATATAATATAATATTAAATTAAACTAAGAAAATGATTTTTTTTAAAGTTCTAAAGTAACTTAAAAATAATATAAAAGCTAAAAATATGTCTTTTTGTGATTTTAATATTAATTAATTACTAATTATATTAATTAAACTAGTTAACTAATTTAAATTACTAATAATACTGAAAATGACTTAGAAAATTAAGAAATATTTTATAAAACTAATTAACCATCACAGGAATCCTAAAAAATTATAAAAAGTTTATATTATGTATTTTTAAGCTATTTTACTAATTATTATCCTAATTATTAGCTAATTACTACTTAATCTAATTAAATTATAAAAATAGAAGATGAATAGTAAAAATTATAGAAAAATTGCTAAAAATAATTTATATAATATAAAAGCTAGGAAAAATATAAAAACTAGGTAGTGCTTAATAAAAACTAATTTTGCTATTTAATACTTAAATATTAATTAATAATTAATAAAACTAATATTAAATCTAATAAATACTAAATGACAATATAAAATTCTGGAAAATTACTAAAAATACTTTAACATAAAAGAAAATTAAGAAAAATATAAAAATGCAAATTACTTAATAAAAAGCTAAAAAGGAAAATTAAAAAGACAAATAATATTAAATAGAAGCTATCACTTAAAATTATTTTGGATTTTTCTGGTTTTTCTTTTGGAAATCTATTTAACTACTAAAAGTAAGAAACTTTTGTGAAAACGACTTTTGAAAAGCTTAAAAATAAGCAAAATGGCCACTAAAAGCTCTAACAGTTGACTTTTTGTTGACTTAAGCTAGAAATGAGCCTCTGTGGGGTCCACAGGGGATGATTATGCTGTAAACAAGTTAATTGGACTGATATGAAGCCATAACAACTAGAATGTAACACTGATAAGCAAGAAGCAACCAAATAAGCACTTTGAGAACTTGTTTTGTACACAAAAATGGGACAAAGTTGCAGCTAGTTCAGGGGGCCCACAAGGGGGCTTGAGCTCAAAAACTTGGTAAAACTAGAAAGATGGCCAGCTTGTGAGTCCAAAGAACCAAGGGGAAGGAAGTGGGGCCCACTGTGGTGGTCTGTGGGACCCACCAAAGGTGGGTGTGCTGCTGTGCAGCAGGGGAGGAGTCAGCCCTGCAGCTGTGTTTGGGGGGTTGTGGGGCCCATTAGAAAAATCAAAAAAATATACTGATTGTGGGATTCTAAAAATTAGGTGGGGGGCTTCAATTGGTGAAAAGCACAAGGTTTGAATCCTTACACAAAAATCACAATAATTCCTTGAAAATTTGAGATTTTGCCTAGAAGTCAATTTTTGACTTTTGAGTTTTGATGAAAGTTTGACTTTTGTGGACTTTGATTGGTTCCTAATAACTTAAAATGATGTTATAAGTAGAAATGAGACTCAATTAAGCTAAGGTAACAAGTATTTAACTGGAAGGGATGATTAAGATATCAAAAATCTCAATAGTGAGCACATATGAGGATTAAAAGTGAGATCTTGACGTTTTACCTAATAACCACTAAATTTAAAAGTCTAACTACCCTATATGAATCTATTATGAGCTACTGAAAGCAGATTTACTTCATTAAACTAACCCCTATTGAGTTTACACTCAACTGCCAAACACTCCTTTAACCTTTGACTGTTTTCATATAACACTGCAACCATTGATTTTAATACTAATTCTACTGATTTTATTATTAAAACAATTCATCTAATCACTAATTAAGCTAATTGAGCTAAGGAAACCACTAATAACAACAAAATCATAGAAATACACATTATACTATTTGTGGCAGTTAGAATGAAAACCAAAACAACAAAAGATTACAATGAACAAATACCACTTATTAAGCTACAAATAGGCTAAGGAACACTGAATAAGCATAAGAAAACATAGATAAGCAGTATAAAGCTAGGCTACAGTAGACTTGCAAAAATATAGAAATTGGCTTACTAAGGGATTCCAAGCACAGAGCAATAAACCAAGGACCAATAACCAACCTAACACCTCCCCTGAGGTACTAAACCAAATGCCATCCAAAATACACCCTGCTTCAAGCTTGTTTCTTCATTCTTCACTGATTTTTTAATTTTCCAATATTTATTTGTATTTTTCTTATTTTTAGCTAATCTGAATTAAACTTATCCTAAAGCTTTTAAATCTTTTAAAAACTTATAAATTAACTCAAAGAAACTGAATGGAACAGAATTTAACAACTTCAAACAAAATTAAGTAAATTTGTCAAATTTACTTAAATATGCTAAAACTGAAATTACTAAATGAAACTTGAATTTAAGATTAAAAACAGTTAACATTACATTGAAAATGTTGATTACAACTAATTTAAACTAAAAACTACAACTGGAATGTAATTTTACACTAAGTCTACACTAATTCTACACTAATTAGCTACTACTCATCTCTGCTCCTTCTTTCTTCTTTTATAGGCTTCAAAAAATGTTCCACATGTCCTTCTGAGAATATCAAACCACACTTGGACCAATGGATTAAGCTTAATTGATCTCAGCCGTTAAAAACACTTTTGGCGAGAAAAGTCGTTCCTGCAATTGGTCTGTGTTAGCGTGTACTAGGGGGTGGCATTTAACGCTCTTGGGATGTGGTATATGGAAGAGATAAAGGTGGATGGTCGACAGGGCAAGTGGTGGTGAATACCAGGGTTGTGGATGGGTGGTTTTGGCTGTGTGAGTGAGGGAGGGAAAGTGGTGACAGGGGTGGTATTTGGTTGGGTTGACCGGGGTCAAACCCTGGTAATATTATAAGGGGTGTTGGTTTGGGCTTTGGTGTTGGGCTGGACAAAAAGGGGTAGGGGTGGTTTATTAGTTGGGTTTGTTTTTGGTTTTGGGTTTATGAATAAAAGGGTCCGTTTGTATGTTAGCTTAAAAGCACAAGGACCAAGTTTGTAATTTGCAAATTCTTGAGGGTAGGATTTGGCAATATTACAAAGTTAATCAAGGGACCATTCATGGCAAGTTTCAATAGCATAGGGACCATAAAAGCATTTTTTTAATTTTTGAAAACCCGGGGGACTTGTTTTGCCATTTTTTGAAACTTCAGGGACTAATCTTGCCATTTGATAAAAAGTTTCATTCAAGGATCAATTTTGTCAAAGTTGAATAGTACATGGACCTTGAATGATAATTTTCCACATTTTGAATACCAGGGACTATTTCTGCCAATTTATGAAAGTTCAGGAACTGAAACTGCCAATTGTGCAAACTTTGTTCGTTTTTCGTCTGTTTTTAATCATTTTGCATCCGAAACATATAAAACACAATTTTGAGATATTTTCTGTAATTTGATGCATTTCTGAGTGTTTTTAAATGTTTTTACAGTTCATATTGACAAAAAATGATGAGTATTTACATAGTCATCAGTACCTCAATTGAAACTGATAATACTGAGGTTGCTGAAACTCTCAATCTTGAGGCACCTCAGGCTCCAGTGACTGATGAGGAAAAAAATGAACCACTTTTAGGGGGTCATTTAAGCCCGGAATTGACTTTATTTGATCAAATATTGCCCTAAATCGCTCCTTTTGTGATTTTAGGTACTTTGGGAGAGAAATCTGGAAAAGAAAGCAATTCGGACGTTTTTGGAGCATAAAAGTGAAGAAAACGCCAAAAGTCTTAATTTTCCAAGCTGGGAACAGTAGGTGACGGCGTCAAGAGCAACACCTTGACGGCGTCAAGAGCAAATCTCATGAATTTCCATGACGACCCAGAAGAGTTTTGACGGCGTCACGTAGGAAGGGCGTCAAGAGTAAAAGAGTCGTGACGGCCTGGAAGTACCTAAGTCTTGACGGCGTCAGAAGTGGATCTAGGCAGTCCGAGGAGAGTTTTGGCGGCGAGGTGACGGCGTCACAAGATTACTCTTGACGCTGTCAAACCTATTTTTCTATATATAGTTTTCTAATTTTTCACATTTAAGGAGAGAAGTTTTGGGAGAAACCCTAAGTACGATTTTGGTGTAACTTTACAGGTTTTTCAAGTGTTCCAACCCCTTGATACCTTGCATGATTAATCAAGATAAGTGTTCTTCTAATTCAATCAATATGTCTATGTGTTGGTTGTCTATATCATGTTCTTGTCTTAATTCTATCATGCTAGGCTAGATCTCTTTTGTGTTTGCTTAGATCTAATGAAACCTAGATATTGATTATGTGTTGATTACTTGTTTATTCTTGTCTTGGATGAATGATTTATATGTTAGGCTTAAGAAAACTGGCAGATCTCCAAATGGAAACATGCTTGAACGTCTTAAGAAACATGAACCGAGGCGCACTAGGTCTTTATTGGTTGTATTTAATGCATGAGCCACTGTTTACAATCCCTATAGTTGTGCTGGGCATGGTGTACGAGGAGATAAGAGCTCATAGAATTAGGGAGTTATGTGTGCCACCTCATGAATGGTATTAAGGAATACGATCCGTCATCCATGCAATTATAACAAGTAATTAACGTGTAAAAGATATCTATGGAGTAGTGAAATCTAAGTAAACACATTTTCTCCAATTACTGCTCACAACCTTAGTATAAATTAGCTTAATTTCATTTTTAGTATTTTATTTTGATTGCATCTTAGTATTGGGTTAGTTGAATAGCAACTAATTCCACCCAAATTCTTCCAAAACCCGAGATTTTATTTGCTTTTAAAAAAATATAAAAATACAAAAATAATCATCCCTCACCTTTAGAACTAGTATTTAGGCTTTCTAATCCTAGCGACACTATTCCTAAGCTGAACGATCAATCCCCCGGTACTTGTCACTATACTATACTACAACGATCAGGTACACTGCCTGGTGGGGGTTGTAAGCTTCTTGAGATCCCTAGAGAGGTAAAGCCTGTTGCGATTCCCACGCATCAAGTTTTTGGCGCCGCAGCCCGGGGAATAGTTATTGTCTAGGTTAGAATTTCTTTTTATTAGGTCTACTTGCTAGATTCCTTTCTAGTAAGATTTTATTTTTATTTTTAGGTTTTCTTTAGTCTATCTCATTTCTTTGTGCTTTTGTTCGTAACTCTTTACCATCCGACATCATGGAAGGTGGTAACATCTTTGAACCCGTCATCCCACCACAACAAAACCCACCACTAGAACCCCTTAGGCCCCGAACCTTAGGAGAGTATTCCCGACCTAGCCACCAAGGCTACCGAAACACCATTGAGCTCACCGGAGCCAATGTGACCCCCTTGCGATCCGACACCATCCGGTTGGTGCAAAGCGGATGCGCATTCCATGGACTTCGTTCCGAAGATCCAAACCAACATCTTAAGGACTTCCTCAAAATCGTAGATTCCATAGACCTAGATGTTGCAACTAGAGAGACTACCCGTTTATGCCTATTCCAATTCTCTCTACGGGATCAAGCTAGTCAATGGCTTGAGCGTTTACCCGCGGGATCCATCACCACATGGGATGATCTCACCACTCGTTTCCTTGCTCAATTTTTCCCACCGGGGAGAACTACTAAGCTTAGAAATGACATCTTGATGTTCCAACAACGTCAAAATGAAACCTTTTATGAAGCATGGATTCGATATAAAGACCTACTCCGAAAAGTCCCTCATCATGGCATCGAACCATGGCTCCAAATCCAAATCTTTTATGATAAAGTTGACTATCAAACAAGGAAAGCCATTGATTACGCAGCCAAGGGTAGGCTAGATAGACTTAGCGTTGACGAATGCTGGAAAGTTCTTGAGAAGTTGGCACAATACGAAGAGGAAGGATGGGAGGACCCGATGTTCCCAAGCAAGGTAAAACTTGACTACGCATGTGCCACCTAAGAACAGTTGTTAGGAAGCATCGAGAAGCAGGTAAATGAATTAATAAGTATTGAGAAACTTGCTGCTGAACCCGTGTGGAATCATAATCTACGCAGGAATACGGTTATCAACCAGAATTTTCCTGAACGTTCACGACAAGAGGAATTCGAAGGGATAATGGTAACCTTCATGGATAATCAGGAAAAACAAATCCAGCATCTAGAAGCACACATGGAGAGTACTCATAAAGCGTTTATGAATTTCGCAGACCAATTCATGTCAAGGGTCAAAGAAAAGATCAAGGAAAATTCCGTACCTAAAAAAATCGAAAAGGTCTTCGAGGTCTCAACCCCTTTGATGTTTAACCAAGAGGATAACGAGAAGTTTTACCCAAGTGCTTCACCATCAATCACCCCCCACTCTTGTGAGCATCCTCAGAAAGAAAAGAATTCGCAATTCCATAACATTTTCGTTGGATGCCTGCTAACCACATTCCTAAACCTATCTACGAAACGTTCTTTTGGTTTTAAACCCGGTGTAAAGAGGTTGCACCTCAAAAACACCACTGATTTGAAACCCCCTATGGAACAACATCTTTCTTTTCACACCAATGACCCGTGCATAGGGATCAACTTAGCCAAAACGTCACTCGACCCCTTCTACAACCTAACCTCTTTCCGTGACAGTAATGAGACGTTTGACCCTGGTGGACCTCGTTAACGGAATAGCTACTCATGGGTTTTACTAATGATTAGCTATTCACGCAAAGTGCAGGGACTGAACATGGAACTACTCCAAACCTCACCTTACACGGGCATCTGACGGCGTCAGATTTAACTCTTGACGCCGTCAGCTCAATGGATCTGCAATATTAACCCAAAACCAATCACTTTCAACCCATACCCCACAAATCTCACCCAAAGTGCTGCTGCTACTCTGATTCTCGAACCTCCAATTCGACGTCTTCCGCATCCAATCTTCACTTGGTAAGTGATTTTTCTTCATCCTTTTTCGATCAATTGTCCCTAGGACCCATCAATTTGAAAAACCCCTTTCGCCCAAAACCCCATTCTTGACCCATTATTAGCAAATCGTAATGCCATCCATTTGGTGATTTGTGAACATGGGGTTACCCGTTGATTATGTTATCCCACTCGGATCATGCATTAGTTTAGGGAAAGCCACTCATGCCACGGATTCTTCGACCCCCCACCCATGTTTTCTGATTAAAGGAGCGTTTGGGTAATGGGTTAAGAGTTTGAAAATTGATTTTTCCCTCGCATTTGCATGATTCGGATTCTGATCCATCTGACGGCGTCAGGATTACTCTTGACGGCGTCAGATGTGTCTGACTGCATAAAGTTCATCAAAATTCTCGTTCTAATCGTTTTCGTTCACTCCACCTTTTTTCCAGGAAAATGAGCAAAAGATCTCGTTAACATAAGGGCAGTTCCTCTAGATCTCAAAGGGTCAATTATGGAGAATTAGTCCATAGTTGGAGCGAGTTTGACGATGTTGGTGCTAACACCAAGTATGCGGAGTTATGTAACCACCATATTGATGCTGGGGCTGTGGTTGACTGGGACTTTCTAAGAGCCAGTGGGTTGGAGGCTGCATTTTTAGGGAGGATCCACACAGATGGGTTTGCGGGTCCACAGTGGGAGAGCTTGTTTAGGACTAGAGAGACAGTATATAGTGAGTTAGTGAGGGAGTTCTTTGCGACATTCCGTTTTGATCAGGCGGAGGCTAGGACAGATATGGGGGGCACCACTGTGTATTTTAGGCTAGGGGAGATTTGCGGTCATGTTCAGTGGCTGAGTTTGGTTGGAGGATTGGGTTGTATACTAGAGAGGAGGTTGATGGGACTTTTATGCAGAGGTTGTTACATGGAGAGACTCAGAGGAGTGAGATGAGGTGTATCACTTTTTGGCCGACCATAGGGAACGGGGTTTACACCTCGACTATCGGGGCAGCATCCATCAGGGACCCCGTAGCTAGGCTAGTCCACAGGTGCATCACATACAGCCTGTCAGGACGTCATGGCACCACTCACCGTGTCACTGCTTCAGACCTGTTCTACTTGTACACCATCTTTTCTGCGGATGTCTACTGCAACATCCCATTTTGGGTGGCTAGTTATTTGATGACCAGTGTGGGTGAGAGGGATATTGACAAGGTGTATGGGGGGATGTTCGTGACCCGGTTGGCTCGTTCCTATGGTCTTCTTACTCCTCAGATCATAGGGTAGTTGAGCGACTGCGGGAACTGTAGGATAGTGAGGGCTAAATCCCTCAGGCAGATGAGCATTATGATGCCTGAGAGGAATAGGACCTATACTTGGTATGAGGAAGGGGGGGCCAGATATTCAGGAGGATGCTGATGATGAGGTAGACCCCCAGCAGCACCAGTTCCAAGGGTATGAGGAGGGGACGGCTGACTACTACCGACACATGAGTCGGGGAGACTGGCAGGCACACCAGGGTGCCTGGATGGGTCAGATGGATGCATGGCGAACCACCACTGACCAGCGCTTTGATTGGATGTATGATCATACCATCCGCCAGATGCAGCACCTCTCCACCCGAGATCAGCTTGAGCCTCACCTGCAGATTGATCCCTTCCCAGGCCGAGAGACTGACTACCCTCCCTATGGGTACACCGGACACCTCCCTCCTGGCTATGACTACTGCTTTGGTCCTCCTCCCCAGTGACTCCTCCTGATCTCTGCTGTATTTGAACTTTTTATTGATGATTGTGTAATTTAAAACATTTGGTACTGTAATAGCTTAGGATGCGGCCTTTGTTGGCCTTGAACAATCTACTTGCATGTTTACGTTTGTTTTGAAATAATTAATGGTGCTCGCGGTGACATTATTCATTTCGTGTGTTATTATTTGTGTGATTTTATTTGTTTCACTGTTATTTGCTTCCGTATGCATGTTTTATTTTTATTGTTGGTAGATCATGTTTCTAAACTAAATAGTAGAAATACTTTACTTTGTTGTTTGGCCTAGTCTTAACTCCACCTAAAGGTATTTTTGCAAAAGATAAGTGTAAGGGGAAACCCCAAATATGTTTTTAAGAAACAAACCGATCATGATTCTCCACAATATTAAATGAGCATGTATATTTGTATTTGTTAGAGTCAAATGCTTGTATTGAGTCATAATGAAGTTTTGCAGGATTTTCCAGGAAGTAGGACCAAGTTTTTCCAGAAATTTTCCGGAAACTTAACATAAGAATTTCTGCAGGTCCATTCTGACGGCGTCAGGGTTTTACTCTTGACGGCGTCAGGAGTTAAAATCTGGAAATTTTACCGGTTTTGTTTTTCTAACGGAGTTTTATGGTTTTTGTGAATTATTAAGTTTTATAATCTCCAGGAGATCTGCAAACTTCATTTCACAAGCATTATATCTTATCTTGTTTTCTAGGATTTAGAAACTTATATAGGATGCCGCCGATTTTACGCGAGGTTGTCTTGTCTATTTTGTCAGGTTCTACAGGTTATGTATGACGAGAAGATGATTTATATTCTGGAAGGGAAGCTTTGATTGTTCGTTTTCTTGGAGGAAGATTTAACCTGGCCATCCTATTATCCATACCGAGTGAACCAGGGGAGTATTTGATTTCATTCTCTTTACTTTTTCACTTTTACATTCTTTACTTGAACATTGGGGACAATGTTCATCTTAAGTGTAAGGGGAGGGTAAAAAGATGATACCTTACATATGCACTTTCGCTTGAGTTTGTTTTGTTTGATAGTAGATGTGTAATAAAACTATGAGAAATACTTGTTAGTGCAATTTTAGCACCAAATTTAAAATTTTTTACAACATTTAGGAGTGAAACTTTAGCCATAGCAAGCGTCTCATGGATAGGAGATTGTATGACTAGCACATAACCGTATATTCAAAAAAATTTTCCACCCAAATATGTGAGGTTCGCTTTTAGATTTGATAGGAAAAGCATTTACTATTAGTGCTTATGAGTGTACCGGTAGCATTTAGATTCTAGAACTTGCGTTAGTGATGCATCCCGAGACCGCTAGTGAGACTACATTCGTGTGGTAGGATTTACTACATGATAAGAGGCATTAGGATTACCCTTGTGTTAAACCCGTATCATAATTACTTGACCACTTAAGTCATATTACTTGGCTACTTAAGTCAACTAATTTTTCCCACACCCTTAGCGTTGTACTCATTTTTAGTACACGAAACCCCTAGTACACCCCTCCGAGCCTATCTTTTCGTTTCTAACTTTAAGCATCTTACTTAAAGGAAGAATTTGTTACACCCCACTTAAATGTACACCCAAATCGCCTTAGCCTTCCGTGTATGCGCTCATTTTTAGTGCATTATTGTTATTTGTTAAACCCTAAGTTAACTTTCTAATTGATTACATGGTTGCTAAGTCGAGTCATATCCTTGTACATATTGTTTTGGGACTCATGGGACTCATGGGTAAGTACTTATTTTATGGAGTAATGGGGAAGAACATCATTTATTACCCCCATATGTACATTAATCTTAAAAGTGCTCTAAGTGTTTTGATTTTCTTAATTCGAGTCATTAGATTAGTTTAATGTAAAGTATGTAAAAATTCAAGTGTAAGGGAAATGTTCATTCCCTATGATGTATTATTTTGGATGGTAGGGTAAGAGTGTATGCAAAAAAAAAAAAAAAAAAAAAAAAAAAAAAAAAAAAAAAAAATACATACGGACTACCATCCCTTTCTATTCTATGTTCATTTTATGTTTTTGTTATTTTTCATTTATTAGCTTAAGTCGAGTCTAGTCTTGGCTTAGCAACGCCATATTGTACATGTAATTAACCAAGATTGTTAACTTGCCACCAGTAAAAACTTCCTTTATCCAACAAAACCGTGTATTTCATATCCCTACACCTAACGTTACAACCCTTTAAAAGACCTCTTTGATAGTTTATCCTAGGTGCTTACGCCATGTGGTGGAGGTTTGATCCTTTCCCAAGCCTATGGTAATCTATTTTGCAATGATAGGTAGTCAGAGATATCTTTCGTTTCCATATTGTAATTTATACTTTATTACACCCGAGAGATGTGAGTATCTAAACACTATTTGTGAGGTGCTAGTATATGACCTCCGTGCTTGTCTATTGGTCTTTAGTGGAACGATTATTTGCTGTAATTACTTTTATATTAGTGTTAAATGACCCCTAACTTGTATTTTGAGTAGAATAAAAGCGCATTTGCTTGAGGACAAGCAAATCTTAAGTGTAAGGGTATATGATGAGGCGAAAAATGAACCACTTTTAGGGGGTCATTTAAGCCCGGAATTGACTTTATTTGATCAAATATTGCCCTAAATCGTTCCTTTTGTGATTTTAGGTACTTTGGGAGAGAAATCTGGAAAAGGAAGCAATTCGGACGTTTTTGGAGCATAAAAGTGAAGAAAACGCCAAAAGTCTTAATTTTCCAAGCTGGGAACAGTAGGTGACGGCGTCAAGAGCAACACCTTGACGGCGTCAAGAGCAAATCTCATGAATTTCCATGACGACCCAGAAGAGTTTTGACGGCGTCACGTAGGAAGGGCGTCAAGAGTAAAAGAGTCGTGACGGCCTGGAAGTACCTAAGTCTTGACGGCGTCAGAAGTGGATCTAGGCAGTCCGAGGAGAGTTTTGGCGGCGAGGTGACGGCGTCACAAGATTACTCTTGACGCCGTCAAACCTATTTTTCTATATATAGTTTTCTAATTTTTCACATTTAAGGAGAGAAGTTTTGGGAGAAACCCTAAGTACGATTTTGGTGTAACTTTACAGGTTTTTCAAGGGTTCCAACCCCTTGATACCTTGCATGATTAATCAAGATAAGTGTTCTTCTAATTCAATCAATATGTCTATGTGTTGGTTGTCTATATCATGTTCTTGTCTTAATTCTATCATGCTAGGCTAGATCTCTTTTGTGTTTGCTTAGATCTAATGAAACCTAGATATTGATTATGTGTTGATTACTTGTTTATTCTTGTCTTGGATGAATGATTTATATGTTAGGCTTAAGAAAACTGGCAGATCTCCAAATGGTAACATGCTTGAACGTCTTAAGAAACATGAACCGAGGCGCACTAGGTCTTTATTGGTTGTATTTAATGCATGAGCCACTGTTTACAATCCCTATAGTTGTGCTAGGCATGGTGTACGAGGAGATAAGAGCTCATAGAATTGGGGAGTTATGTGTGCCACCCCATGAATGGTATTAAGGAATACGATCCATCATCCATGCAATTATAACAAGTAATTAACGTGTAAAAGATATCTAGGGAGTAGTGAAATCTAAGTAAACACATTTTCTCTAATTACTGCTCACAACCTTAGTATAAATTAGCTTAATTTCATTTTTAGTATTTTATTTTGATTGCATCTTAGTATTGGGTTAGTTGAATAGCAACTAATTCCGCCCAAATTCTTCCAAAACCCGAGATTTTATTTGCTTTCAAAAAAATATAAAAATATAAAAATACAAAAATAATCATCCCTCACCTTTAGAACTAGTATTTAGGCTTTCTAATCCTAGCGACACTATTCCTAAGCTGAACGATCAATCCCCCGGTACTTGTCACTATACTATACTACAACGATCAGGTACACTGCCTGGTGGGGGTTGTAAGCTTCTCGAGATCCCTCGAGAGGTAAAGCCTGTTGCGATTCCCACGCATCAGTGATTGAACCCACACCTCCACCAAATCAGGCTTCTACAAGTTCAAACTCCTATCCTAGACCTCAGGGTAGCTGGAATAAGTCCAAAACAATAGAACTTGTTAACATCGTTGGTGAGCCCACTGAAGGTATGCTTACTAGAAGCATGGCTGCTAAACTCAAAGCAGCCTCTGCCAATGTATGTCTCTATGTTGATTTTCTCTCTAAGATAGAGCCAAAAAATGTTAAAGAAGCACTGAAACATGAAAGTCGGGTTCAGGCCATAAGAGATAAGCTGGAACAGTTTGACAAAAACAAAGTCATGACCCTTGTTGAATGCCCCCAGGGTGTTTATGTCATTGGGATGAAATGGGTCTTCAAAAACAAGACTGATGAATGTGAAACAGTCATAAAAAACAAGGCAAGACTTGTTGCAAAAAGGTTATAATCAACAAGAAGGGATTGATTATGAGGAGACCTTTGCACCTGTTGCTAGAATGGAAGCCATCAGGATTTTCTAGCCTATGCAACATACATGAACTTTAAAGTCTACCAAATGGATGTTAAAAGTGCCTTCCTGAATGGTAACCTTAAAGAAGATGCTTATGTGCAACAACCTCCAGGCTTTGAAAGCAGTGAATTTCTCACCATGTCTGCAAGCTTAACAAAGCCCTTTATGGACTAAAACAAGCACCCAGGGCATGGTATGAAACTCTTTCAGCCTTCCTAATCCAAAACAAGTTTGTCAGAGGCAAAATTGACAATATATTGTTTACATTTAGCACAAAAGAGGATGTGATCCTTGTCCAAGTATATGTGGATGACATCATATTTGGCTCAACTAGCTACAAACTTTGTAAGCAATTTGAAAAACTAATGACAAAGAAGTTTGAGATGAGCATGATGGGTGAACACACTTACTTTCTTGGATTACAAATCAAACAAACTGAGAAAGGAACATCCATCAGTCAAGAAAAGTACACTATGAATTTACTGAAAAGGTATGACCTCAGTGGTTGTGCCTCAGTGAAAACACCAATGGTACCTCCTAATAACTTAGGTCTTGACCTTGCTGGAAAACCAGTTAACCAAACTCTTTTTAGAGGTATGATTAGGCCACTAATGTATCTTCTAGCCTCAAGGCTTGACATTCAATTTTCAGTCTGTTTGTGTGCTAGATATCAGTCTGACCCAAAAGAATCTCATCTCACTGCTGCAAAGAGAATTCTGATATACCTAAAGGGCACTTCCAGTCTTGGACTTTATTATCCCAAATGTTCAGGGTTTGATCTAAAAGGATACTCAGGCTCTGGCTATCATGATGCAACATGGACAGAAAAAGTACTTCAGGCTCCTGCCAATTTCTTGGAGGAAAGTTAGTCTGTTGGAGTGCTAAAAAGCAACAATCAGTTGCAATGTCATCAATAGAAGCTGAATATGTTGCTGCTACAAGCTTTTGTGCAAATGTGTTGTGGATGAAAAGTTAACTCAGTGACTATGGTATTAATTACAAAATGGTACCCATCTTTTGTGCCAACACAAGTGCAATAGCTATCTCAAACAACCCTGTGCTTCATCAAAGAACAAAACACATTGATATAAGATATCATTTCATCACGGATCATATCATGAAAGGAGATATTGAATTACACTTCATCCCCACTGAGTATCAATTAACTGATATCTTCACAAAACCCTTGGATGAACCAACTTTCACCAGACTAAAAGCAGAACTAGGCATGTTAGATATTGATAATCAACTCACTGATTAAAATATCCTAACATGGTGTATATTCTTTATCTGATCCCTAACCTTCTTCAGTAAAATCTTTCAACAACACAAAAAAAAAACCCATTCGTAGGGAGTTTCTCACATATTGAAAGACTCAATGAATACCCTAACCAAAATATTCACACACTGAATGAATTCTCATTCAGGAGGCTCATGACATTTACTAATGCAATTCATTGCACAATTAAATGCTCTAAGTATCTAGTTAGTAAATGTCATAGGTTGGTAACTAAATCTCCTATTTAATATAGGAATACATGTCTCTGCCTCACTGGCATCCATACCTTGAGCCCCTACTTAATCACCAATATCCCACTAGGCATTAATTGCTCTCCCTCACAAATAATATCTCTTGATATTTTATTGTGACATCATGCCTGCAAAAGTGCACCCATTGCAGGCCCTAACACTGTTCACCTCGACAGTTTCGCAAAACCTGGGAAAGTGGAGTAGTGGCATTTAATGCGGAACCCAAACGGTTATTCATTTTGATTTTCAAAATTCTTAACCTAATGGTATTCCTCACCCTCTATAAATACCCTCTTCAAAACACCCAAAACACACACACAAAAATTTCTAAACAAACTCTGCAAAAATTTCTTCACATTGCAAAGTTGTATGTTCTTTTATAAAAAAAGGCTTTTTCAAAACATCATTTTCTTGGTTAAGAAGATTTGCAAAAAGAAATCATTCCTGTTTGCAATCAACTTAATAACAATATCACTCATTTCACGAACTAAAAACGAGTTGGACTCAACTTGTGGATCATCTGGTGATTGATATTCTGCCATTAAATTTTTTTAAAAAACTTTTCTTGACCTAAAATGCCAGGTGACCAAGGAATCAAGCTTGCACCTCAATGGGCAAACCAAGGAATCAAGCTTGCACCTCAATGGGCAAAATTGACTATGGCTGATGTTCAGTTAAAAAAAAAATTAATGTTGTAGGCAATTTTAATCACCCAACCAATGTCCCTGCCAACAAGGAGATTATGAATTTTTTGTATAATTGCCCCTTGAAAAATTCCTTTACCTCCACACCCTACTTTCATTACCATAACCTCCTCAGGGAGTTTTGGGGTACTGCTTAGGCCTTTGACCTGACACCCTCCACTGATGAGAACGAACTCAGGCCCCTCAAGGAGTTTCTCATCAGCTTTTCAGTCTTAAATGGGGAAAGAAAATTTGTCCTAGATTTCAAAACTGTTTGCTCTGCAACAGGACTTAATTATAATAATGGGATTTATGTTGCACACCCTGACCCAAACAATGTTAAATTTGGGTTAGAAAAAATTGCTTTGAATCCAAAATATTTGGACAAGACCCCTGTCACCAAGAACTCCTTTCCCGTGGCTTGGAAGATCCTGTTCACTTTTGTGATTCAGGTTCTCGGCGGGAACCATTCATCCACTGAGCAGATTAACTCTGTTCAGATGATGATGGCTTATTGCCTTATGTCAGGGGTCATTGTCGACATTGGAGAGATCATTTATGGTGATCTTGTAACCAAGTTACTGAATAAAACTAGGCTACACTATGTGTCATACCCTAGGTTTATCTCATGTGCTCTTCAAAGGTTACTGGGTTGTGACTACACTCAGGACGTTCGTTTAAGCTCTTTATCAGCCGTCCTGAGTTGGTCAAATTCTACAAAGGACCCATTCTTAGTCTCAAACATTGAATTGACAGCCCATTTGGTTGCCATAAACAACCAGAGGGACTCAGTGTACCCACCTTCCCCTCCTAAGAGGACAGGGAAGTCTCAGTCTATGCCAAAGATGAAACCAAAGGCACAGGGCCCTGGGGCTTCAAGGACACAGGCTTCAAAGCCAAGAAGAAAACCTAAGACTGATACAGCCACCCAAGGCCAGGCTCCACCACCCCCAGGGACAATGAAGGGCACTGACAAATCACAGTCAGGGTCCTTGGTCCACATGACTGCTCCCAATGATCTAGAGGGAAACATACAACCCGCTAGTAGAGGAGTGCCTTCCACCTTTCCCGTTAACGTCTCTAGTACATCACAACCAGGGTCTCAGGGAGTAGCGGCCCCTAAACCTTTGATAGGCCGGTACTAGCCTGTTGGAATGGGGGGCCTCAACATTTCACATGTTTCTAGTGATGTCACTGACACAAACCCATCAGTGGCTGAAGGAACAACTGGGGACAAAGATTCAGGGAGACAGAAACCACCCACTGATATGGAACCAACACCCCCTCATGGAGTTGCGCATACCTCGCAAACTGACTCTAAGGACCAGGCATACAAAACTCAGTCTGCTGGATTAGAGGGGTCAGGGAGCAATCACAACCAAGGCAAGTCTTCTTATGAAGAGGATTCGGCTAACCTCTTCTTGCAGATTGACTCAATGGCAACTTTTCAGGCTGTTCTTAACTCCGATGATGATGTGAGCAAAGCCAGTGAGGAAGAATGTTATGAGGCTGGAGATGATATGGAGACTGAAGCCACTGCAACTGCACAATCCCATCAGTCTCCCTTTGATCCACAGGAGGAAAAATCTAAATCTCAAGATGATGAACCTGAGACTTCCTCTCCAGCCAGACTGGCCAAGTATGATGACTCTGAGCCTCTCAGTGAAAGAAAACTGATGAAGTTTCTGGGCAAGGCCGGCAATATCATCTATAAAGGAATCACTGTTGATGTGTTCGACATGCAAACTGAGCAAGCCGTTCACTACTTCAACCTCAGGGACTCAGTTGAAGCTTTTCATGATAACATCTTGGAACAATAGGCTGAAATCTCTTTCTCCCTGACAACTCTTGATGGTCATCTCAGCAAGTTCAATGACACGCTTGACCAAATTACAAAAAGCATGGCCTCAATTCAAGAGTCTGTTAAAGATGACCCTGAGCTCAAGAAGATACTTCAGGTTGCTCAAACCTACCAACGAAACTCTGCTCAATTTACTAAGCTGGTTAATGTTCTGCAGTCTGCAAATCTATAGGGTCTCCAATCATCAGTGGCCTCCATCAGTTCCTCTTTGAGCTTAATTGAGAAAAACTTGGGTGCAAGGGCTAAATCTTCCAACTCTTTGGCTTGGAATCAAGGGCCAAGGATGTCTGCTTTTGAATTTACTCAGGCTTCTCTTGATGCCAAGGTGTCTACCCTTCAGAAGGATACCTCTGACATAAAAACCATGCTTACTGAACTCTATCAAGACTTCAAGGGTTCTTCTGCTTCAATGGATCCACCAACTCTTGCTCCCACTAATGCTTCGGTAATAGTTGAGGGGGAGAGAGCCACTGAAGCTCCATCTACTGGTCTTCCTGAATCCTCTACAAGTCAGCCAACAGCTATTGATGTTGCTTTAAGAGCTACTGATGTTGCTTCAAGAGGACAACCTCCTTCTCACACTGTGGGGGAGCATATCACTGAAGTTACTCCTATCTCTTCATATCAGCCTCCTAAGACAACCACTCTCTCTACAAACTAGTCGGACTAGGGCAAGGGCATTCTTACTAAAGTGTCTGAACCCTCAACACAACTGGTGCCTGCCTCCTCAGCAGTTAGGCGTGATCCTGATGCACCTGTCAGGGTCCCCTATCAAATTAATGGAGTGACTTATCTAATGACTGAGGAAGAAATCCAGGCTCACATGGATAAGGTTGAAATGTTGAGGAAAGTAGCAATGGAGGAACAAGCAAGCAAGGCTACCCTCATTAAAGTAGTGAATGAAGAAGCCAAAGCTATTGGGTTGAAGCCTCAGGATCTTGCTGCCAGGGAAGGTGGTGAGATGTTCAAAAAGGCTCAGGATGTTGTTATGATTGCTCTTAAGGAAAAGAGGGATGCCAAACTGAAGAAATCTGCTGAAGTTAGGCAACAAAACATTAACATGCATAACTGGATCATGACACAGAGGCTGAACCCTGAACCCATCACTGATGTCAAGATTCACCAGAATACCAAGCCAGTAGTTCTCAGTGTCTTCAGAGGCCAAGATAAACGACACTTTGAAGTTCATGATCCCTTCAAATTCTCTGAGTTTGGGATCACTGAATTAGATGAGTTGGGTCCTATTATAGCAAAGAAAAGTAATGTCGTGCTTAAGAACTTGATGAAATCCCTCAGGACAAGGTATGATCAGTTGGCAAAGAAACATGAAGAACTTGGCATTCCCTTATTGCTCTCTGCATCAGTGTCTGCCATTCATACTGCTCCAACTCAGTCCTCTAGAAAGAAGATTGAGATTGAACCAGAGATCAGTGCTCCTGGCCTAAACTACAACAGAGCCCTCCCTGAAGTAGTTAAATTTGTGAACAACTGGGTAATTGAGCAACCTGAAAGAGGTCTCTTCTTTACTGATGAGTATGGGGATCCAGCCTTCCAAAGATGGGCTGATATTGATCAAGCAGGGATCAAAGCTATGCTGGGATACTTCCTTATGGCCAACCCATCAGGAATGAAGCTAATGCCAGATTCTGCCATGACCTGAAGATCAAAAAACAAGAAAACCCTGATAAGCATGAACTGGAGTAAAAAAGACAGAAACTTGAAGCCCTGGGTTTGAAGTTCTGAAGCCTGAGTGAATCTGCAACAACTATCTTTTGTTTACTTTGTTTTGTTTAGGATTGTAATAACTATGAATAATATTGATGTTTTGTTTAACATTCAGTGTCCTAAACTTTACTTAGTAACTCAGTCAGCAGAGATAATACCTTTGCTATCTCTCACTGAACTTAGAAACACTTAGGCTATTTGTATATCCAAATAGGGGGAGATTGTTGGGTATGTTAAAACCCAAACTCCTTAATCTAGGATTTGAACATAAAATACCTTAAGTGTTTAATAACCGTGAACACTCAACAAGTCACTGAACGCACAGTCTTTTAGTGTCAACAAATAAATGTGAGATCTTCAAAAACTGCTACTGTTTGTAGCAATTTTTGAAGGGGAGAGAAACATTTATTTGTGACTGAAAACACATCCTTACCTTCCCTGAACCTAAAACAAATACACCTAACCCTACAAAAACCCACTAACCCACACACTCACACACTTGTTGGTCCATGTAATTAAGCAAATCTTGATAAACATAAATAAGAAATTCATTAATAATAATGAACAAAAGTTACAAGATTACTCAATACCAACTAGACTACATGATAACATCTTCAACTTCTTAATGGGATAATTTCGGTATATTATTCCCATTGAGATGACAATGAACTCTCATTGATCCAAGCTAAGCTTGAGATTCAATGAGAGAATAATCCTATCAACTAATACTAAGTATTTTGTTTGTTTAGAATTCACAACTATCCCTATTACAACAATTACATATATATAATATATATATATATATATATATATATATATATATATATATATATATATATATAAAGAGAAAATGGTCAAACCTTGAAAAGTGAAATCTTGAAAGTCAAGGGTGAGAGAAAATGAATTGTGTAATTAATACTCTTATGAAAACACCCCATAACTTAAAATTACAATAGTTTATTCATATGGTACAACCAATTAAAAGCATCTATATCAAATTAAAAACAATCAATTAAAACACCCCTTACTAAAAGTACAATAAAATTTTCAAAATATACAATTTAAACAAGCTACAACATAATATAAAATATAAAATAATTAAACACACTAATTAATGTTATTTTTAAAACACCCTAAAATGAAAATATATGTTATTATACACATTATACAAATTAATAAAACACACAAAACTTCATACAAGCTAACAAGTTGATGTTGCATATAGTTTGAAAACTGAACCGGACCAATGGGTTCAACTGGGAAAAACATATAGTTTTGAATACAAGGACTAATACACGACGGGTTCAGTTATTAAAAGCATGACTCGGTTTAAATCGACCCGTTTTTCGACCAGAACGGTTTAACCGGGTTTCAAAACATTATGTTTAATCCCCAAATCTTCAAACTTTTATTAGAGGTGGCAAAACGGGATGGGCACGGGCACGGGCTAAAATGGCACGGATTAAAACGGGCACGGGCTAAACGGACAAATTATAAATCGGGCCAAACGGGCACGGGCTAAAACAAGCAAATTATAATTCAACTATTAAAAACATTCGGAACAATCCTAAAAACCCCTTTAATTCATCTTGCAAAAAAAATCAAGCATCTAAGTCTTAACTATATTTAATTATTTTTTCTTAAAAAAATAAAAATAAAAAAAAATAAAAATAAATAAAAAATCTGACTGCAAATTTAAGAAAATCTGCTGGGACAAATGAATAAAAATGCAACTAATTAAATATATCTATCAATTAATTAGAGTATTAAATAATTATGCATAAAATAGTTAATAAATGAGATAAATTAAAATTAAAATAGTTGGAATGTTTTATAGTTACCAGTGACAAGTGAATTGGTCAGAAAAAAAAAGAGAGTAATTGCTTGAAAGTTGAATTGTGTGATTCGAAAGTCCATCTAATAATATCTGTTTTTATCTTTTGCCTATAAGAGCCCATCAAATAAATGCAAAGGGGCAAAAAACGCCCCAAACTTTTAAAAAAGTGTCAAAAATCGCCCAAAATTTACAAATTGGGCAAGATTTGCCATCCCTAACTTTTATTATTTTTCATTTATAACCTATAAACTTTCTTTTATCACTAAATGATCTGTCGCTATAAAATCCCGTTGCTATGCACGGGTATTCGTCTAGTATGTGTGTGTGTGTATATATATATATATATATATATATATATATATATATATATATATATATATATATATATATAAAACAAAGACATGGGGCTTGGTGAGTTGTCATCCACTTGTATTGGTCCCTCTTTCTTTTCTTCTTTTGGAAAAGCACCAACTATCCTTTTGGATCTGTCATACCAAATATTCCCACCTTTATGACAATTTCCTTGTACTTTGTTTGACTTCCCTTTTGGAAGTTACCACCTATACTTATCAGTATGTTGTAGAGATAGTTTCAGGGAGTTAGTGAGTTATTGTCATCACTCACTAACTCCATTACCTTCTTCTTTGGCTCAGGGATCATTCACTGAGTACCGCCTCACTAAATGACGAGTCTTTCTTATTAGACTCACTGAACATCCTGAAAGGTAACTCACTAAGTGGCTATGCACTCAGTGACTTGTTTGATGTTTACGGTTATACCCACTATTTTATTTAGTGAGTTAGGCTATTTTATTTTCAAATTCTTGTAAGGGTAATTGGGTCAATTTTTGGACCCAACAGTTATCCTTTACTCCCCTCAAGCTGGAGTGTGAAGATCCCGAACGCTCAGCTTGCCAAGTAAAACACGTAGTGGCTGAGCTCCTAAAGGCTTGGTAAAAAGATATGCAATTTGTTGTTTGCTGGTGACGTGAAGAGGCAAGATTTCTTGAGATGCAACTCGTTCTCGAACAAAATAACAATCCATCTCTACGTGTTTAGTTCTCTCGTGGAAAACCAGGTTGTTTGCAAAATGCCTTGCAGCTTGGTTGTCACAATAAAGAGGCGTAGCGTCTTGCAAATTAACCATAAGATCCCTGAGCAGCCAGTGCATCCAAAGGATCTCGCTAACCGTTGTGGCCATGGCTCGATATTTAGCCTCTGCTGAGGAACATGAAACCACATACTACTTCTTTGTTTTCCAGGACACTGGAGCACCACCCAAGGTATCAATCCGTGACATTATTTGCCATCGAAAGGTATTATTGAGAAAAGTATATGATATTTCAAACATTAGGTCAATATGACCAAAACTGCACAAATGATAAATAAAATTGTTGGTTTCGTATGAAAAGACTAAACCTTAATTCATTTATCGGCAACAATTATTTTTAATATATTTTATTTTTTTAACGGCAAAGACACGCTCACTCCCTAATCTAACTTAGCGGGTGTTTGGGGTTGCTTTTTTTCAGTTTTGTTATATCCAAACTGTAAGCAGGTACTAATAAGCAAGTTGGAAGAAATTTGTTTCAAAGAATCTATTTTTGTTGACATCAAAATTACATTTTTACAAACATATTTCACTTAATTCATTTTATAAATGCATTTGATAAAAAATTCTCAGCGGAGAGTTATTTTTTCGAGTATTCTACTATTCTTGCATTTGGGCTTGTCCACCTATTGTCCACAATTTCGCATGTCCCTTTGTCCCTTTCGTACATATTGTCAACAAGTAGAAACGTAATAATCTAACACTTACGCCTTTAAAAAAAATATATAATCTAACACTTGTTAAACAATGTTTCTAAATCCAGCATAAATTACATAGATCATTCATGTGCCTTGGTGAAAGTTTCGTGTTGCATAATGGTCCATGATTTCACAATTTACTTTTCACTTTACTCCTTTCCCCGTTACATCAGGACCAGAAGTGAAATGAATTAACTACTTGAGGAACTAATTATGTAAAACAATAGTACAATTTGGGACCATCTATGCACATAGTATAGGAACATATTAATTAAATAATATGTGCATGTTCTACCAACCTAAACTAAAAAGTGTTCCCTTTATTCCTATATACTACTACCTCCGTCCCAAAATTATAGTCCTCTTTTGACTTTTTCGGTCTTTCTTTCTCAACTTTGACTTTAAATATTTTTGTTTGTGTTATACAATACTTGATGAAAATTATACCAATGAAAAATACATTTAAAACTCAATCAATTCATATATTTTACATCAAGTATTTTGTAATATAGACAAAAATATTTAAGGTCAAAGTTGAAAAATAAAGACCGAAAAAGTCAAAAGGGGACTATAATTTTGGGACGGAGGGAGTACTAAAAGCGTTAATGGCTGCTTAAATAATAAACAATACACTAAAAAACAATTTCTGTAATAAAAAATTATTTTTTGTTTGGATTTGCTGATTAGCCCATTCGTGCAGTTGGGGCCCAATATGGAAGTTTGTTCGTTTAATCCCAGTTAAGAACAAGTGTCGTGTATATGTATTGCATGGTACTGCAACTTTTATGAATCATATTGGTTCACAATTAAAAATGTAACAAACATTTCTTTAATATAAATTTTAGTTACAAAACACACACTGAACTTCTTAATATTTACGACTTTTCTATATAACAAACTTTATTTGTCAAATATCTAACAGACACGTACGGTTTCTTGAATAAAAAAAACACTGGAAAAAAGGTATCTCGGTAATGAACAAAACAAGCCCAATATTAATATACTTTTGACGTATGTACGGTTTTATAAAAAATGTTGAAGTTTAATATATACATAGTTTCTAAATAAAAGAACTTTCAAAATGCATCCTTAACCTATCAAATAACTTTAAAATTATCCTAAATTTTTTTAAAACTGTAACGGTTAAAATTAGCTCCGTCACAACACATTGTTGCCCGACACAACATTCATTCCAAAAAGGACGTCGTACGACAACTATAAATATAGCTTCACACAACATTTGTTCGAAACAAATACAATACGTGTCGTCCAAAAACATACCACGATCTTACAACAAGAACCCTCACCCCAACATTATTCGTAAAAAAATTTGCAAAAAAAAACCCCGCCGCAACGCGGCGGGCATTACATTCCTTGTTGTTACTAACTTTCTATTTTGTTCCAACATGCACATTTAGACTTTTTTTACAAAAAAAAAAAATAATAATAATAAAAATAAAAAAATGTAATCTATCCATTTACTGTCCGCTACTTGGTAAACAATATACACAAAGATTATCCAAGGCATTTAGTTAAATACCTTTTTGGAACATTAAATTAAAGTTTTGAGTCGGTGATAAACCTTTTCCTCCCACGTCGAGCCATAGTAGCCTACGTCGGTGATAAACCTTGCGAAAATATCTATATAAATATTTTTTCTGTCTTTAATTCTCTGCAACTTACGAGCCATATATAGTAGCCTACGGCGATTAAAGGTATCAAATTAGTATATCTTCTATTTTGTTTGTTTAACATTTGTACTTAACTGATATTTATTTATTTGATTCCCTTCATCTAGTTTTTGGAATACATAATATAAATGGATTTTGGTTATAAAAAACAACGAACTTGTATTCGTAGTACACAACCTCTTCCCGATGATGTTTTGTGTTTGATTTTCAAAAATATAGACACTAAAATTGATCAAAACTCTTTTGGCCTGTCATGTCGTAATTTTCTTGATATTCAGAATTCAAGTCGTAAATGCTTGAAACTTGGAAGACCTGCTTGGTGGTCAAATTGCTCATCTGATACTATCACTAGAACACTTCTTAGCCGGTTTACGCAATTAGAGGCATTATCTTTGGGCAGTTGCACGCATGTCTCAGATTTAGGTTTTAACTCCATGGCCAAAGTATGGTTCTAAATTGCACTCTCTTTATCTTGATCATTGTTATCGTCTCACTGATGTAGGACTTGCTTCAGTTGCTTCTGGTTGTAAATTGTTGTCCGTTATCAGCCTTTCTAGGTGTACTATTAGCGATAGTGGATTGGAAATCTTAACAAATTCATGTAAATCTTTAAGAGAAGTGAATATTTCTGGGTGCACAAACATAACTTGCAGTGGGATTTTGTCTCTCAACCGTAATTGTCGTCAGCTAAGAGCACTCAACATATCTGGTTGTGAAATTTTTGGTGTTAAGCTTTCATGGGTTTTCTTCAACATTGACTTGTTTAGAAGCTCAAAAATGTGCTTTTGATACAAAGGCCGTTGATGGAATTTTAAGTGGAGGTGGTCTCGAGTATCTAAATCTTTCAGATCTTTGTAACAGACCTTCAGTTCTGGGAGCTAATAGTTTTGGATTAGTCCCTTCAAATCTTAAAATTCTTAACTTTGGCAGGTGCAAATTTGTTGACGATGATGCTATAAAGAAAATTTCAAAAGGGTGTCCATTGCTGCAAGAGTGGAACCTATCATACTGTGACATCGGGCTTTCTGGTTGGGAGTCAATTGGATTGTATTGTAAAAATTTGGAGATACTTCATGTGATCAAATGTTACAACCTTTGTGATACAGGATTAGTTTCTTTGGGTAATGGATGCAAAAGCCTATCGGTGATATACATGATAAAAGGTTGGCCTATCACTACAAATGGGTTCGAGAGTTTTAAAATAATGAGAAAGGATGTGGAGATCAAATGTGAAGTTATATGTGACATTGTCCCGAGTTGGGCATTTACAAGCTATGATAACAATCATATGAAGAAGAATTGATCGAAGGAGAGCTTTGCTATTCTGAAAGACTTGAGGATTTTTGTTTTGATTTGTTAATCGTTATTACTTTGGAAACTTAATAATACACATGTATTACAAGCTGTGTTATATCCTTTAGTACGTATGTTTTTTTCATTACCAATCTCACATTTGTTTTATTTGGTGTAATTAGGCTTGTAAAACTAGACATTGTTGCATATCTAACATAAAGTGTTCGTTAGTCCTATACTTTGATGATTGTCAAGCAGCCTAATTCTGCTGATGCACAGATGCACTTGCTTCAAAGGAAAACATTGATCGAAGAGTACCATAGGCGTAGTAATAAGACCTAGTAGCTAAAGGATTTTTTTTCTCTCAACCAAATTTAATGTCAGCCTAGAATACTCATCGCCTGGGGATGTAGTAAAATTGTACGTCCATACAATTGTAGCTAACTAGATATTGTGCCTACAATTTAACGGAGTATTAGTAGAATTTTCACGTGATGAAAGGTATGATAACATTGTTTTAAATTCAATCTCTAGCCCTATAAGCACTCCATGTGAACCCATTAACCAGACTCAACCTATCATGCTAAATACCTTAGCCCATGTAAAAAACCCGGTTTCGAACAATACCGCTTTTTCCAACAATGATTCTCATATCATCTCCAGTGATAGCACTTTTTCCAATAATGAATCAAATATCCTTAGATGCAATAAAAGACTACTCCAAAACGCCGTGAGTACATCTCATCTGGACAATGCTAAGGCTGAAGAGGTTAGAAAAACAATTGAAATTGGTTGTCTCATAGGTTTTAGCATGATTGGCAAAGAACATGATGTTAGTGCCATCATTGGCGACAATGTGGTGGAACAGGAATGTTGGCTCACTAAACAAGTAAACATTAATGGAGTACGTTCCAATCATAAAGGCAAAAAGGCAAAATAATCATATATGGGTCCTTCGATGGTTAAACAATATAGTCATCGGGTGGATAGTGTTATCTCCATCAACATTGACAACTCATGTTTCCATGTGGTTCTTCAAACATCGAAATGGGTGAAACGGAGGTTTGGGAACAATTTCTTCGAGCTTGCTAGAACCTCAAAGAAAGGATACTCTTTTAGAAGAAATCATCATGGTATCGCTTTTGCGGATCTATAATCGTGAAAAATGTTGATTCTTAATAGGATTTGTGGCTTAGTGGCTCAATTTGCGCTTGTACCGAAATATTGTAATCCTATCTAGCTTCTTGCTAGCTATATATTTAATAAAATAATTGCTGCTCAAAAAAAAAAAAAAAAAAAAAGTAGAATTTTCATAGTGCTAGGTGAAGCACCTCCCCAATGATACTTAGGGGGTGTTTCTTTTTCCTCTAAGCTAAGGATATGGACCCACTAAACATAATTTAATATATATATATATATATATATATATATATATATATATATATATATATATATATATATATATATATATATATATATATATATATATATATTGCAGTGGGACCTACTCATTTTCACTAATATATATGGAGGGTGTAAAATATAAGCTCCTCCCCATTATGAGGAAGTAATAGATGTGTGGCCTACTCATTTACTAAGCTAAGAGGAAAAAGAAACACCTCCTTAGAGAGCTAGGTGTAGAATACCACCAATAACATTTATTGATGTGCCACCTCAGCACCTCCCTAGCAAAAAAAAGCCAATAACACTTATTGGTGGTTAGCAAATGATGTCTAGCTCAGTTGGACAGATGCATCCGTGGTTTTACCCAAGGTCTTGAGTTCGATCCTTAGGGATGGCAAGCCTTGGGGTTTTTCCTTCCGAATACTTGTTTCGGCCCTTGGTCAACATCTCATTGCCTAAGGGTTCGTGCAAGGCTTCACCTTTATACGGTGAGGTTTCCCTGATGTCGTATCCCGACTGAATGTTCGAAAAAAAAAACACTTATTGGTGCATGTAGCCTTTAGGTCCTACAAAATACCCCACTAACAAAAAAAAAAAAAAAAAAAAAAAAAAAAAAAAAAAAAAAAAAAAGGGGGGGGGGGGGGGGGGGGGGGGTTGGAGAGCAATAACGTTGTGTTGGTGGAATGCCGTGATATAGGGGTGCAATGCCTAATGGTGCCGCCGTTGATCAAGAAAAATGGGAATGGCATCTAATGGAAATTGTGTATCATGCCCTCTTATTGGTGTGTCAACTTAGCGCCACCCCATTACCTTACTAATAACATACTAATAACTAAAACGCACTCTCTAATAATAAAACCCATGACTATTATTGGTGTTTGTGGTCCCGCAAAAAACCCCCACCAAAAATACCTACTCACTAAAAAAAAGGCTCCGCCAGTCTACCAACGGATCCCCCAACGGCGCATCAATGGCGCTGTCGATGGTGCATTAACGACGGCACATTGATTGTTTTATTTGACATGGCGGGTAACAAATCCTTGTACCGTGCACCCTCTGTGGGCGTGGTCTTTAGTATCTATATCTATATCTTTATTACTTTATATACTCTTTGTGATTGCATCCATTGGTTTACAAATTTCTTCACATCTTAAAATTTACAATACTTGACTTTGATTTACGCTCATTTGTTAAGGATGATGATGACGTAAGGAATAGAAAAACATTAACTTGTTTAAAAAAAATTATAAAGGCATGGCATGTTTTCATAATTTCATGGAAAAACAATTTCGGTCACGTACTCGGTTATCAATATGAAAAGTCTAGAGTTGACAAGTAATTAAATATAAAGAGCTAAATATTTTTAAGACAATCTAGATTACATGTAAGTAGGGTTTTGATTAAAATTTGGTAAATATCATTCATATATGATTTTTTATTTTTTTTCTCTGGTAACCGTGGTTTACATGCTTTTGGCCTATGATTTTCAAGTTGTACATATACAGATTGAAGGAATTCTAGGTGCCACAAAGGAGAGACAAGAAAGAATGTTTTAGCTATTGTTAATTGTAATGTGGTTAATACTGTGTGAAAGAAACTCCAAAGCTCACGGACAAGAATCGACTTGTGTGAAGTTGCGAGATGCCAACATGGCGTAACTCTCTTACATGATCAGTGAAATATGTGTGTCCATTAAAATATCACATGTAACTTTAATCAATTTGCACCATTAGTTTTTTTTATCCTAAGAGCCCAGGTTGGTCCATAGGTCTCAAATTTTTTGATAGTGGCTTAAACCCATTATGGGCCTAAAGTCAAATTTTAAAATTCGGATATTTACAGGGAATAAAGTGATGGATATAGATAGGGTTAATCAGGTGACTACAGCTTTCTCCTAATGATTATCATTCAATTTGTTAGTTTTAAATCAATAAACAACACAACAAATTCATTAGCTTCCTGAACCTTTTGAAGAGATGCCAAACTATCACTAGCCAACATCGATTTAAAGGTATCAAAATCTATACAAGTTTGTTTATTTTTCGAACAAGTTTTTGCTTGATTGATATTCATTAATTTGATTCCATTCATCTAGTGATTTGGACATAAGAGTTACAGAAAATACACAAATGGATTTACTCTATAAAAAGACGCGGTCTTGTATTAGTACTACAACACATCTTCTTCCTGATGATGTTTTGTATTTGATTTTCGAGAAACTAGACTCGAAACTTGATCAAGATTCTTTTGGCTTAACATGTCACTCTTTTCTTAATATTCAAAATTCAAGTCGTAAATGCTTGAAACTTGGATGCTTGGTCTTTCCAGAATGTTGTTGTCTTGATGTCTTTCATCCTCGCGCTAATGTTAAAAGACTCCTTAACCGGTTTACGCAACTAGAGTCATTATCTTCAGGAAATTGTCCTCTCGTCTCAGATTCATGTTTAACTCCATTGCTAAAATATGGTTCTAAATTACACTCTCTTTATCTTGACGATTTTTATAATCTCACCAATATAGGACTTGCTTCCATTAATTGCTTCTGGTTGTCACTTGTTATCCATTATCAGCCTTTCCAAATGCTCTATTACAAATAGTGGATTAAATATCCTAACACAATCGTGTAAATCGTTAAGAGAAGTTAATCTTTCTTGTTGCAAAAATATAACTGACAATGGTATTAGGTCTCTCAACAAAAATTGTCGTCAACTTAGATCGCTCAACATATCTGGCTGTGATAGAGTTGTCGGTGAAGGCTTCAAAGGTTTTTCTGAAACATTGGCTTGCTTGGAAGCTAATAATTGTGTGTTTGATTCAATGGGTGGCGTTTTAAGTGGAGGTGGTCTCAAGTATCTAAATCTTAATGGTCTCCACAAGTGCATCGGGGAAAATGGACTGGCAGCCATTGGTTTAGGATTTGCTTCAAATCTTATAATTCTTGACCTAGGTTGGTGCACATTTATGGACAATGATACTATAATCAAAATTTCAAAAGGGTGTCCATCGCTGAAAGAGTGGAACTTGTCATATTGTGCAAATATTGGGATATCTGGTTGGGAGTCAATTGGATTGTACTGTAAAAATTTGAAGATACTTCACGTGAACTTTTGTGGCAAACTTTGTGAAAGAGGATTACTAGCTTTGGGTAATGGTTGCAAACGCCTATCCGTAATATACATGTGTAGATACTTGAAAATCACTGAAGTTAGGCTCCACCTCTTTAAAATACAAAGAGAGGATGTGGATATCAGATATGAACAAATTTGGGATATGCGCCCCAGTTGGGCATTTACACGCTTTAACTATAAGCATTTGAAGAGGAATTGATGGAAGTTGAGATACATTAAATACTTGAAAGATGGTGGTTTTAATTATTATTCCTTGTATATATGCTCATTGTACTAATGTATATATATTTTCTGGATAATTTTTGGTTCTTCAGTTATGGTAATCGTGATGATTTTTATGATATCGTATAAAGTTGTTGGCATATGCTGTGAGGTTGATGATCATATATTACATATAAAGATATGCAATTCAGTAATTATGTTTTACTAGACGAACCCACACAAAGCGACGGTGTATAGCGGCAAATAATTATACTATCGTGAATTCGTGATTCTGGTTTAACCTTAATGCAAAACTTACGGGTTCATTTTGTAGTTATTGAGAGAAAAAAGTTCATGGGTTAGAAACAACATATGATAAAAGTTTAAGAATTAAAAAATATTTAAAATATTACTCGTAATTTAGTTGTAGATGATGTTAGGGTTTAGGGTTTAATTAAGGGTAGATGATGTTAGATGATGTTACTGTTTTTAATATTTTAAGTAGAGATATAATGATATTGATTGAATTGATTAATCTCGAAATGAGTTTTTGTCATGATATATAGTTCGTTTGTCCTTGTGATGATCAACTGATATTTTCCTACTGAATGAGTAATACTTCCACCGTCCCAAAATATAAGTCCATGTTTGACTTTTGAAAGTCTTTTTCTTCTGACTTTGACCGTAATTATTTTTGTTCGTGTTATATAATACTTGATTAAAAGTATACTAATGAACATACATTTGAAACACAAATCCATTTATATATTTTTCATCAAATATTATATAACACGAGAAAAAATAATTACGGTCAAAGTCTGAAGAAAAAGACTTTAAAAAGTCAAACATGAACTTATATTTTGGAACGGAGGGAGTATGATATTAGACGATTTAGAAGAACGATACGGATAGTCTGATTAAGGAATTTAGCATGGGAAATTCGGTAGGTAAAACATGGCGTATAAAAAGAACTACAAAGTCAGGCTGCAAACTATCATAGTAGACTCACACTTTTCATAGAAAGTAAGATAACACCAAACAGCAGTGGTCAAGACTCATGAGCTCCTTTACCATAATCATTCAACACAATCATCTTCTCAAGCTGAAAACATGTAAAAGCAAACGAATATGTGCTAAATACTCTTAATTCTGGACAGGCTAGTTTGTACATACTAAAATTTTGTAGCTAAAACATAAATATGTCAAACGGGGTAGAATTTTATTATATACGACCTCCTAAATCATTTATTCAAAGCATTAGTTTATTACTATAGAAATATTCTAGCAATCCTACTTAACCAACAATTTATTTATAAAAATTGTAAACAGCTTAATAGAATTGGGGTCTGTCCAATTCTTTGTATCCTATTGTTAAGTTTGCACAGATATATTTGGAAGATTAATATAAATTCACCATTTTGCACCAAAAAAAATGGTAAACAGCTAAAAAAATCGACAAAAAAATGCTAGGTGGTAAATCCAACCCGTTACACGAACCATCTCCCATGTAGCCATGCATTCCTAAACACATCCAAATGAGTACGTTTTCTACTCCTTCCACTGGTCTTTTAAAGGATCCATGAATTTTAAAAACTGAGGGAAACTGATTAATTTGTAGAAATCCACAACATTCTTTGACATGTCTTCTGACTCAACCAAAAATAGAACTTCACATTAGCTATGCCAGACGTCTATTCCAAGGCGAAATGATTCAAGCGTAAAAATAGTACTTCTAGATGGAGCAATGAGTAGAGTTGGACAAAGTGGTTAATTTGTTAGGAGATAGTCAGATTACATCTCTTGGAATTAGTCCACGATCCAACCCTTTCGAGGATATGATCAAGTGCCATTTTAAGAAGCATCCAACTTGTTTCCCTATTGAATTGAATAATAATAAATGGGTGTCTTGGGTGTGGGTTATGAAACTGATCATTATGTGATTTTGAATGACTATAACCAGATTAGGAGCTCTAAATAGAAATTCTTCACTAGTTTGAAGTTGTGATTACTGTTTAACAAATTTGAACTATTCAAATAATTAACCATGACACCAGTTTTAAATGAATGGACTCAATAACTATTCGTGTTTGAAGTTCATATACTCAATTTGTAGGACTAAAACCATAAATCTGTATATATACAAGGACCATATGTACAATTAGTCTAAATTATTTGTTTTAAAGAAAATATTTTGATTCGGTTTTGTTATTTTTCTGGAGACTACAACAAGAGAAGCCCTAACACAACCCAATGTCGACTTAAGGTTACGATATGTTATAAGTCTTTTACGATCACTTCATGTTCAATCTTTCTTTTGATTTGATTCCGTTTATCTAGTAATTAGTTATATATGGATTTAGGTGATAAAAATAAGCGTTCTTGTACTCCTACCGCACACCTTCTTCCTGATGATGCTTTGTATTTAATTTTCGAGAAACTAGACTCAAAACTTGATCAAGATTCTTTTGGCCTAACATGTCATAGTTTCCTTGATATTCAAAATACAAGTCGTAAATGCTTGAGACTTGGATGCAAATGGTATATGTTGGGTCATTGAATTCCCCAATCTTCTTCTAACAAGGATTTGAACGTAAAATAACCTAAGTGTAAACAAGTCACTGAGTGAACAGTAACTCAGTGAGTCATCTTCAGGATGCTTAGACCGAGCCTAAGAAGAAAGGTTCTCCATTCAGTGAGGCGGAACTTAGTGAAGTGTGATCTAAGCCAAGAAGAAGGTGATGGGTTCAGTGAGGATGACAATAACTCACTGAACCCCAAGACTCCTCAACAACTTCATGGTACTGAAGACTGATGACTAGAAGACTGAAGTTTTGGGGGGAATGGGCGGGAAAGTTTGATCTGTTTCACTAAAGTGCTTTATCACTTTAAGGTCAAACTTTCCTCAAATGGTTAAAACCAGGCTGTCATCAGAAAGTGCCTTTTGGACTTAACCCAAAGAAGTTTCCCTTGCCAGAGAATAAAATCTATCAAGATTTTATTAAGGAACACTTAGGTCCATTGTATAATAGGGTTGTTCACATTTGTGTATAAATAGGTAGCATAAGAGATGAGTAAAAGTTGACAAGTTTGTGCAATTAATGCAAAGCATTCACAAACCACTTTTACTCCTCCAAAGAACAACATAACCCCTGAGATAGCTCAGTGGGTCCTGAAAGTTGTCACTCAACATAGATTGAGTTTAGTGAGGAGTCAATACCATACTTGTCGTTTTCAATCCCAAGTGTTATTCCGCAAACACTTGGGTACGATTCTTTTTGATTAACTTCTAATAAAGAATTAAACGTTGAAAAATATTGTTTCTTATATTTACGTTACTTTATTGTTAATCATTTTATACATCTTTGTTTAAAGTAATACAACTTGGTTACTTTAGCTTTGTAGTTATTGTTAACCAAGTAAAAGGGACCAACAAGTGGTATCAGAGCCTCTGATTTGTAAAACTTAAACCTGTTTTCAAAACTTAAGAGTGCTCAAGTTTTTAAAATCAAGATCCCACTATGACTGACATTGATGTTCCCCAACTTGTCGACAAAAAGGGTGGAAGTTATTCAGCAACTACCCCTCGACTAGAAGTTGGCAAATTTAACAAGTGGAAAAAGCGAATGTGATGCGTGGGAATCGCAACAGGCTTTACCTCTCGAGGGATCTCGAGAAGCTTACAACCCCCACCAGGCAGTGTACCTGATCGTTGTAGTATAGTATAGTGACAAGTACCGGGGGATTGATCGTTCAGCTTAGGAATAGTGTCGCTAGGATTAGAAAACCTAATTACTAGTTCTAAAGGTGTGGGATGATTATTTTTTGTGTTTTTATATTTTTTAGAAAGCAAGTAAAATCTCGGGGTTTGAAAGAGTGGGCGGAATTAGTTGCTATTCAACTAACCCAAAACTAAGATGCAATCAAAATAAAATAATAAAAATGAAAATAAACTAATTAAACTAAGGTTGTGAGCAGTAATTGGAGAAAATGTGTTTACTTAGATTTCATTACTCCCTAGATATCTTTTACATGTTAATTACTTGTTATAATTGCATGGATGACGGATCGTATTCCTTAATACCATTCATGGGGTAGCATACATAACTCCCTAATTCTATGAGCTCTTATCTCCTCCTACACCATGCCCAGCACAACTATAGGGATTGTAAACAGTGGCTTATGCATTAAATACAACCAATAAAGACCTAGTATGCCTCGGTTCATGTTTCTTAAGACGTTCAAGCATGTTACCATTTGGAGATCTGGCAGTTTTCTTAAGCCTAACATATAAAATCATTCATCCAAAACAAGAATAAACAAGTAATCAACACATACTCAATATCTAGGTTTCATTAGATCTAAGCAAACACAAAAGAGATCTAGCCTAGCATAATGGAATTGAGACAAGAACAAGATATAGACAACCAACACATAGACATATTGATTGAATTATAAGAACACTTATCTCAATTACAATGCAAGGTATCAAGGGTTTGGAACCCTTGAAAAACCTGTAAAAGTTGCACCAAATTCGTCTTTAGGGTTTCTCCAAAACTTCTCCCTTTTAAATGAGAAAAACTAGAAAACTATATATAGGAAAATAGGGGTGACGGCGTCAAGACAACAATGTGACGCCGTCACCTCGCCGCCAAATACTTCCTCGGACGCCCTTGATCTACTTCTGACGCCGTCAAGCCTAGGCCGTCACACAATTTACTCTTGACGCCCTGTGTGTGACGCCGTCACCAACTACGGATTTTTATTCTTGGGGTTTTGACGTCGTCAGGACAACTCTTGACGCCTTCATGAACTACGGATTTTTATTCTTGATGTTTGACGCCGTCAGGGTGGTACTCTTGACGCCGTCACCTACTGTTCCCAGCATGGAAATTTGAGACTTTGCCGTTTTCTTCACTTTTATGCTCCAAAAATGTCCAAAATGGCTTCTTTTCCAGAATTCACTCTCCAAGTACCTAAAATCACAAAAGGAACGATTTAGGGCAATATTTGATCAAATAAATTCGGATTCGGGCTTAAATGACCCCCTAAAAACGGATCATTTTTCGCCTCATCATATACCCTTACACTTGAGATTTGCTTGTCCTCGAGCAAATGCGCTTTTATTCTACTCAAAAGACAAGTTAGGGGTCATTTAACACTAACATAAAAGTAATTACAACAAATAATCGTTCCACTAAAGACCAAAGACAAGCACGGAGGTCATACACAAGCACCTCACAAATAGTGTTTAGATACTCACATATCTCGGGTGTAATAAAGAGTAAATTACAATATGGAAACGGAAGATATCTCTCACTACCTGTCATAGCAAAATAGATTACCATAGGCTTGGGAAAGGATCAAACATCCACCACATGGCGTAAGCACCTAGGATAAACTATCAAAGAGGTCTTTTAAATGGTTGTAACGTTAGGTATAGGGATATGAATTACACGGTTTTGTTGGATAAAGGAAGTTTTACTGGTGGCGAGTTAACAATCTTAGTTAATTACATGTACAATATGGCGTTGCTAAGCCAAGACTAGACTCGACTTATGCTAATAAATGAAAAATAACAAAAACATAAAATAAACATAGAATGAAACGGGATGGTAGTCCGTATGTTTTTTTTTTTCTTTTTCTTTTTCTATTTTTTTTTTTCTTTTTCTTGATTTTTTCGATTTTTTTTTTTTTTTTTTTTTTTTTTTTTTTTTTTTTGCATACACTCTTACCCTACCATCCAAAATAATACATCATAGGGAATGAACATTCCCCTTACACTTGAATCTTTACATACTTTACAATAAACTAAACTAATGACTCGAATTAAGAAAATCAAAACACTTGGAGCACTTTTAAGATTAACGTACGTATGGGGGTAATATATGTTGTTCTTCCCCATTATTCCATAAAATAAGTACTTACCCATGAGTCCCAATCGTCCCAAAACAATATGTACAAGGATATTACTCGACTTAGCAACCATGTAATCAATTAGAAAGTTAACTTAGGGTTTAACAAATAACAATAATGCACTAAAAATGAGCGCATACACGGAAGGCTAAGGCGATTTGGGTGTACATTTAAGTGGGGTGTAACAAATTCTTCCTTTAAGTAAAATGCTTAAAGTTAGAAACGAAAAGATAGGCTCGGAGGGGTGTACTAGGGGTATCGTGTACCAAAAATTAGTACAACGCTAAGGGTGTGGGAAAAATTAGTTGACTTAACTAGCCAAGTAATATGACTTAAATGGTCAAGTAATTATGATACGGGTTTAACACAAAGGTGATCCTAATGCCTCTTATCATGTAGTAAATCCTAATAAACGAATGTAGTCTCACTAGCGGTCTCGGGATGCATCACTAACGCAAGTTCTAGAATCTAAATGCTACCGGTACACTTATAAGCACTAATAATGAATGCTTTTCCTATCAAATCTAAAGGCGAACCTCACATTTTTTGGTGGAAAATTTTTCTGAATATACGGTTATGTGCTAGTCATACAATCTCCTATCCATGAGACGCTTGCTATGGCTAAAGTTTCACTCCTAAATGTTGTAAAAAAATTTAAATTTGGCGCTAAAATTGCTCTAACAAGTATTTCTCATAGTTTTATTACACATTTACCATTAAACAAAACAAACTCAAGCGAAAGTGCATATGTAAGGTATCATCTTTTTACCCTCCCCTTACACTTAAGATGAACATTGTCCCCAATGTTCAAGTAAAGAATGTAAAAGTGAAAAAGTAAAGAGAATGAAATCAAATACTCCCCTGATTCGCTCGGTATGGATTATAGGTTGGCCAGGTTAGATCTTCCTCCAAGAAAATGAACAATCAAAGCTTCCCTTCCAGAATATAAATCATCTCCTTGTCGATCATAATCGGTAAATCCTGACAAAAACAGACAAGACAACCTCGCGTAAAATCGGCGGCATCCTATATAAGTTACTAAATCCTAGAAAACAAGATAAGATATAATGCTTGTGGAATGAAGTTTGCAGATTTCCTGGAGATTATAAAACTTAATAATTCACAAAAACCATAAGACTCCGTTAGAAAAACAAAACCGGTAAAATTTCCAGATTTTTGACTCCTGACGCCGTCAAGAGTAATCCTCTGACGCCGTCAGAATGGACCTGCAGAAATTCTTATGTTAAGTTTCCGGAAAATTTCTGGAAAAACTTGGTCCTACTTCCTAGAAAATCCTGCAAAACTTCATTATGACTCAATACAAGCATTTGACTCTAACAAATACGAATATACATGCTCATTTATTATTGTGGAGAATCATGATCGGTTTGTTTCTTAAAAACATATTTGGGGTTTCCCCTTACACTTATCTTTTGCAAAAATACTTTTAGGTTGGAGTTAAGACTAGGCCAAACAACATAGTAAAGTATTTCCACATTTTAATTGAGAAACATGATCAACCAACAATAAAAACTAAACATGCATACGGAAGCAAATAACAATCAAACAAATAAAATCACACAAAACATGGGTTGCCTCCCAAGAAGCGCTTGTTTTTGTTCGAGTCACGAGCCTGACTCTACCCTTATTTAACGGATAAAAGGGAAGTTTTCCCTACACTTAGGATTAAGTGCGGGTGGAAGTAGCGATACACACCCTTAGGGTGGAAATACGCCACGTGAGGAAAGAGTGGTGGATGAATTATATGCTCAAACGGGTGTGCTCCTATCATCATAAACTTATCTAATTCAATCGAGTAAATGGGTGGATTAAGATTTTCTCCTAGAAAGGGATCATTTTCTATCAACTTCAAGAGACTACTAGTTGGGGATCCATCTTGACCTAATAAACCCGGTTTAAACCCATAATGTTTCTTGTGATCAATCATGAATGGGTGATGTAAGTATGTAAGGTCATGTTCCACTCCTATATTGGCTTCCTCTTTACAAGGCTTAGAGTCCACTACTTTTATCCTAAGACTACCCGGACTATATGGGTTGATGGGTGGATCGGAACCTATCTCAATTCCTAAATTTTCATCCAAGGATGGAAGATTAGGTAACGGTTTTGGTTGAGGCTCCGGTTCATCAAAACTAAGAACTTCCCTAGAACTAGGAGTAAGGTTATCACTACAAGTGTTCAAACCTATATCCTCTAGTGGTGCTTGGTCCAAGGGTTCTACCTCAATTGGAGTTCCTATAGTCTCTTCTACTTCTTTCGGGTAAGTCACGGGCGGTGTATGTGCCTCAAATGATGGTAGGACTTGTGGGGTACTTTGTGGGCTTGGATTATCCACCTCATCCTCCATTGTATCTAGATTACCTATGTGTTTGTTTTGTACTATGGTTTTAGGTGACATCCACACAGGTATCCCTGAGTAATCATCCCCAGACAAACTTCCTGTTTGCTCCTTCAAACTTGTTTTTGATTGATTTGTGATGTTGTTTGTTGGGTTGTCTACTCTATAATAATATTGGGCACAGTCTTCTATGGTATCCCATGCTTCTTCAGCACTTAATTCCCTAGGGCCCCCATTGGCAAAATCATCAATGCACATTTGGTCACATCGGCTGACACGATAGTAAAAGGTTTGGGTTAGGGATGCTAAAGAGAAACTATGATGAGGGAATTTTCGAAGTAAAATTTTAAAACGAGTCCATGCATCATATATGGGTTCATCTCGATATTGTTTGAAATTCGAGATGTCAATAGGGTAGAATGGCCTTTTTGGTTGGTGGTATGGTGGATTCGCGTACTCCATAATGGTGAACGGAAGAGTCAATGGAAATTACGAACAAATACACAAAGAAAAAGATAGACTAAAGAAGACCTAAAAATAAAAAATAAAATCTTACTAGAAAGGAATCTAGCAAGTAGACCTAATAAAAAGAAATCCTAACCTAGACAATAACTATTCCCCGGCAACGGCGCCAAAAACTTGATGTGTGGGAATCGCAACAGGCTTTACCTCTCGAGGGATCTCGAGAAGCTTACAACCCCCACCAGGCAGTGTACCGGATCGTTGTAGTATAGTATAGTGACAAGTACCGGGGGATTGATCGTTCAGCTTAGGAATAGTGTCGCTAGGATTAGAAAACCTAATTACTAGTTCTAAAGGTGTGGGATGATTATTTTTTGTGTTTTTATATTTTTTAGAAAGCAAGTAAAATCTCGGGGTTTGAAAGAGTGGGCGGAATTAGTTGCTATTCAACTAACCCAAAACTAAGATGCAATCAAAATAAAATAATAAAAATGAAAATAAACTAATTAAACTAAGGTTGTGAGCAGTAATTGGAGAAAATGTGTTTACTTAGATTTCATTACTCCCTAGATATCTTTTACATGTTAATTACTTGTTATAATTGCATGGATGACGGATCATATTCCTTAATACCATTCATGGGGTGGCATACATAACTCCCCAATTCTATGAGCTCTTATCTCCTCCTACACCATGCCCAGCACAACTATAGGGATTGTAAACAGTGGCTCATGCATTAAATACAACCAATAAAGACCTAGTACGCCTCGGTTCATGTTTCTTAAGACGTTCAAGCATGTTACCATTTGGAGATCTGCCAGTTTTCTTAAGCCTAACATATAAAATCATTCATCCAAAACAAGAATAAACAAGTAATCAACACATAATCAATATCTAGGTTTCATTAGATCTAAGCAAACACAAAAGAGATCTAGCCTAGCATAATGGAATTGAGACAAGAACAAGATATAGACAACCAACACATAGACATATTGATTGAATTAGAAGAACACTTATCTCAATTACAATGCAAGGTATCAAGGGTTTGGAACCCTTGAAAAACCTGTAAAAGTTGCACCAAATTCGTCTTTAGGGTTTCTCCAAAACTTCTCCCTTTTAAATGTGAAAAACTAGAAAACTATATATAGGAAAATAGGGGTGACGGCGTCAAGACAACAATGTGACGCCGTCACCTCGCCGCCAAATACTTCCTCGGACGCCCTTGATCTACTTCTGACGCCGTCAAGCCTAGGCCGTCACACAATTTACTCTTGACGCCCTGTGTGTGACGCCGCCACCAACTACGGATTTTTATTCTTGGGGTTTTGACGTCGTCAGGACAACTCTTGACGCCTTCATGAACTACGGATTTTTATTCTTGATGTTTGACGCCGTCAGGGTGGTACTCTTGACGCCGTCACCTACTGTTCCCAGCATGGAAATTTGAGACTTTGCCGTTTATGCTCCAAAAACGTCCAAAATGGCTTCTTTTCCAGAATTCACTCTCCAAGTACCTAAAATCACAAAAGGAACGATTTAGGGCAATATTTGATCAAATAAATTCGGATTCGGGCTTAAATGACCCCCTAAAAACGGATCATTTTTCGCCTCATCAGAATGCTTTGCTACTTAACTAGGATGGAACCATATTACATTAAGTTGATTAATGATGGTCCATATGTCCCAACAACTCCCCAAGGTTTAATTAAACCTGAAGCTCAGTGGACCCCAGATGAAAGGAGGGTGGTCAATCAAGACCAGCGCCTGAAAAGCATCATTATATCATGCCTTCCTGATGATATAATGGAATCCGTGATCAACTGTCCCACTGCCCAGCAGACATGGACTGACCTGGTTCATAGCTATAAAGGGCCTTCTGATACCAAAGAGAATAGAATCATGGACCAGAAGCTTGAATTCAATACCTTCAGGGCCAAGGATTCTGAAAGTCTCTCTGAGACTTATACTCGGTATAAGACCATCCTGAATGAACTGACCAATGATGGTGTTATACTGTCAAAACATGAGATAAATGTTGGCTTTGTCAATAGTCTCCCTGAGAAGTGGTTAAACTTCTCTCAGGGATTGAGAAATGCAAACCACATTCAGAACCTTGAGCTCCCTGCCATCTATGGGAAGTTTGTCTATGAAGACAATCTTATCACCAGGAGATACCCTGGCAAAGCTCAGGAGACCAAAAAGGCCTTGACAATTTCACCCATATCAACTGCTTTCTATTCAAAAGGTGTTGTGCAGGATTTTCAGGATGGATCTGATGATGAGGTTGACCAAAGAACCAGTGAGGAGTACCTAAATGATCTTCAAATTGAATTTCATGAAAGAGCACTCCTTGCTAATTCAAAAAGGTTTTTTTAAGAAAAACAAATTCCCTTCAAAAGCAAATGATAAGACTGAATGCTTTCAATGTGGCAAAATGGGCCATTTTGCTAAAGATTGTTTTTCAAAAACAACCTCAGAACCATCCTTCAAATTTTCAGGAAATAACTCTTTTTCAGGCCCCAGCAAATTTCAACCAAAGATGCTTCAGTCTAGTCAAAGATTTGAAAAAGTCCCTCAAATTGACTTTGAAGCCAAGTATAGAAAGGCAAAAGCTAAACTTGCCATTCTTGAATCATCCTCAACAGTCTCTCAGCCTCCTCAGGCTCCAAAGCCTTCTCAAGCCAAGAACAAAGGGCTTGTTGCTGAAACATATGACTGGGATGAGGTTGAAGTGTCCTCTGATGATGATGAAGTTCACGTTAGTGCCCTGATGGCCCTATCAGATGACAACAAGCTTGTTGTGGGGAAGAGTCATGCAAGAAATGGTGAATGGGTTAACATCACTATGAGGAAGGTAAATCTTTTACATTCTATGGATGATGATGATGATTGGAAATCTTACTTAGATTATATTAATGTTGATCTTAAGTATGTTGAAGAGCAAAGACTTAACTTGTTTTCAAAATTTAACAAACTGAGTTTTGAATTAAATCATAGTAGAGATGAACTACTTGCTTTAAAACAAGCCAAGCTTGAAAGTGTTACACTTCAAATTCAAAACTCTGAACTAGTAAAACAAAATCAAGCTCTTCAGGAAGAACTTAAGAAAGAAAATGAAACTATTTGGAAATGGACTCAGAAAAACCCCAAACTTTATGAAACAATGAGTCTCTCACCCAGCTCCAAAAAGGCTGGTTTGGGTGATGATCAACTCACTGAAGTTTCTGGGGAGAGTAGTCATTCAACAACTTTTCTGTCAACTAACATACTCTCTAGCAAAGAACTTGCTCCTAAACCGAGTGATTGGATTGAAAGAAACAATCCTGACAGTAAAATGCCAAATTTTAATACTGGAAGAATCCTGGAGCCTGAAAGTCAGGCTATCAAGGAGCTGCTAGGAGTCACTGATGAACTTAGTCCTACTAAGTCCATCACTGAGTCTAAGTCTGATTCACCACTCCCTCCACTGAAACAACTTCAGGGAGCTGAACCCAATTCTGACCTTGCACCATTAGTCTATCAACCACATTCTCCCAAAGAGAAATCAGGTTTAGGAAAGACTATACTGAAAAGGCCTACTACTACACCCACTAAACACCAAAAACCTTCAGTACCTACTGAAATGAAGCATGAAAGCACTGATTCAAAGGTTGATCAGCTTGCTGAACTTGTTAGGATGCTGAGTGAGAAAATTGAGTCTACTGGGAAAAACTCTGACTCAAAATCTACAAAGCCCTCAGCACCCTCAAGTTCTTCCAAACCAAAAACCACACCCAGACCCTCAGGGAGATGTGAACTGTGCAATTATCCGAATCACAGCACTGATAAATGCTACAGAGTCCTGTTTTGTATGATATGCAAACAAGAGGACCACAGAACTTGCGATCACATCCCCCACACTGATTCTTTAAAAGCAAGAGGCCTATACAAAAACCAAGGCTATCAGTATGCCACACCTTCCAAACAAAGACTGAAGGCTAAGCCTTTCTCGCCATGTCCTCACTGTGGTTTCAATGATCATCTTCCTGATGATTGTATGATGAATGATTGTTGTGACATCTGTGGAGATCCCTCCCATGAAACCAGGGGACATGACAAAGTTATTCAGTCCAGAAGGAAAAACCAGACCAACACTTCTCAGTCACCTGAAGCATCAACCTCCACAAAATGTAAAACATGTGGAAGCTCAGGTCACACAACTTCAGACCATGATTCATTAACTGAGTTCAAAAAGTCCCTGAGGACTAAGCCCACTAGAAAGTGGATCAACAAGAAAAACTAACCCAGTTTACTGTTTGTGCAGAAACACATCAAGGATCCTACTTGGCATCTAGACAGTGGATGCTCCAGAAGTATGACTGGTGTGAAAAGTTTTCTACACAAATATGTGGAAGAACCAGGACCCAAAGTAGTATTTGGTGATAACTCATCAGCTCCCACTGAAGGTTATGGGTCAGTAAACTGCAATGGTATAGTTTTTACAAGAATAACTTATGTTAATGGTCTCAAGTACAACCTGATAAGTGTTTCCCAACTATGTGATGCTAAATACATAGTTTAGTTTGATGACAAGAGAGGGACCATCTTTAATGCCAATAAGGAAGTTGTGTTGATTGCCCCTAGGAGGGATGATGTATATGTCCTTGACATGTCATCCCTGACTCAGAATGGGACTTGTCTATTCTCAAAGGCAAGTGAGACAATCAACTGGCTATGGCATAGGAGACTCTCTCATCTCAACTTCAAGAGTATCAACAACCTGGCCAAACAGAACAAAGTTCTGGGCCTACCATCCCTGGTGTATACCAAAAACAAGCCTTGTTCTGCTTGTGAAAAAGGAAAACACCACAGGGCATCATTCAAAACCAAACAAACCTTTTCCATCAAAAGCTGCCTACATCTTCTTCATATGGACCTTTTTGGACCTGTCAGTCCAATGTCCATTCACCATGAGAAGTATACTCTGGTCATAGTGGATGAATACTCAAGATATACTTGGGTTTACTTCCTGACCAAAAAGAGTCAGGCAGCTGAAACCATCATGTCATTTGTCAGGAACATTGAAAATCAAAATGATGTCAAAGTTAAACAGATCAGGACTGACAATGGCACTGAATTCAAAAACCAAGACCTTGAGTGTTTTTGTGATGAGAAAGGAATTTCTCAAAATTTCACTTCTCCCTATACTCCTGAACAAAATGGAGTAGCTGAAAGGAGAAATAGAACACTCATTGAGGCAGCAAGAACAATGTTAAATGGCTCAGTCCTCTCAAAACATTTTTGGGCTGAGGCAGTTAAAACAGCCTGCTACACTCAAAATAGGTCAATCATTGTGAAAAGGCACAATAAGACTCCTTATGAGATATTCAAAGGAAGGATTCCTGACATCAGCTACTTTCATGTATTTGGGTGTCCTGTTTTTATACATAATCACAAGGATCACTTGGGTAAATTTGATGCCAAAGCTGATGATGGATACTTCCTGGGATATTCCCTGGTTTCTAAAGCCTTCAGGGTGTTCAACACAAGGAGACAACAAACTGAGGAAACTTATCACATTACTGTTGATGAGAGCACTGAATCCATCAGGTTCTCAAATTCCTCAGTAGAAGAAATTGGTATTGATGACTCATCAAGGTATCATCCTGATGAGTATCATCCTGAAAACAATCCCTCAACCCAATACCAAGCTGATGCTGACGTCTCCTATTACATCATCCCTCACAACCTACCCCAACCACCTATCAGTGAGTTCATTGAAACTCAGCATGTCTCAAATGAGACTGAAACCACTGAACAAATTGTTCAGGAACCCTCAGAACAAATTGTTCCTACAGAAGTCACTGAAGCACATAATGATGAGTCACCTCATGTTCCTGAATCTGAACCTAATCAGGCTCCTTCAAGCTCAAATTCTTATCCCAAACCTCAGGATAGCTGGACTAGATCCAAAATCATTGAGCTTGTGAACATCATTGGTGAACCCACTGAAGGCATGCTCACAAGAAGCAAGGATGCTAAACTCAAAGCCGTCACTGCCAATATATGTCTTTATGCTGACTATCTCTCAGAGATTGAACCTAAAAAGTTAAAGAAGCCCTGGCCTATGAAAGTTGAGTTCAGGCCATGAGAGATGAATTGGAACAATTTGACAGAAATGATGTCATGACCCTTGTTGAATGCCCCCAGGGTGTTTTAATCATTGGTATGAAATGGGTCTTTAAGAACAAGACCGATGAGAATGGCACAGTCATCAAAAACAAAGCAAGACTGGTTGCCAAATGATATAATCAACAGGAAGGTATAGACTATGAGGAAACCTTTGCACCTGTTGCTAGAATGGAAGCCATCAGGATCTTCCTTGCCTATGCAACTTACATGAACTTTAAAGTTTACCAAATGGATGTTAAAAGTGCATTCCTGAATGGTAACATCAAAGAAGATGTTTATGTGCAACAGCCTCCTGGTTTCGAAAGTAGTGAATACCCCAACCATGTCTACAAGCTTAACAAAGCCCTTTATGGACTGAAACAAGCACCCAGGGCATGATATGAAACTCTTTCAGCCTTCCTGAACCAAAACAAGTTTGTCAGAGGAAAGATTGATAACACACTGTTCATCTACAGAACAAAGAGTGATGTCATTCTTGTCCAAGTATATGTTGATGACATCATCTTTGGCTCAACAAGTTACAAACTTTGCAAACAGTTTGAGAAACTGATGACCACAAAGTTTGAAATGAGCATGATGGGTGAACTCACATACTTTCTTGGACTCCAAATTAAGCAAACTAAAAAAGGAATATCCATTTGCCAAGAAAAATACCTCAGGAACCTACTGAAGAAGTATGAGCTCACTGACTGCTCTTCAGTAAAAACTCCTATGGTTCCTCCAAACAACCTTGGCCCTGATCTCACTGGAAAATCAGTGAATCAAACCCAATACAGAGGAATGATTGGCTCCCTGATGTACTTACTTGCCTCAAGGCCTGATATCCAATTCTCAGTCTGCCTGTGTGCAAGATACCAGGCTGACCCTAAAGAATCACATCTCACTGCTGTCAAGTGAATCATCAGGTACCTGAAGGGTACTCCAAACCTTGGTTTGTATTACCCAAAATGTTCAGGATTTGATCTCAAAGGGTACACTGACTCTGACTATGCAGGATGTAACATGGATAGGAAAAGTACTTCAGGATCCTACCAATTTCTTGGTGGTAAACTTGTGTGTTGGAGTACAAAGAAACAACAGTCAGTGGCCATGTCCTCAGCTGAAGCTGAATATATGGCTGCTGCAGGATGTTGTGCAAATGTACTATGGATGAAGAGCCAACTGAGTGACTATGGCATTCAGTATAAGATGGTACCTATTTTTTGTGATAATATAAGTGCCATAGCCATCTCAAACAATCCAGTACTTCATCAAAGAACCAAACACATTGACATTAGATACCACTTCATCAGGGACCACATCACTAATGGAGAAATTGAACTACATTTCATCCCCACTGAATATCAGCTAGCTGATATATTCACAAAACCCTTGTATGAACCCACTTTCACAAGATTGAAAGCTGAATTGGGCATGTTGGACATTGAATCAGGAAACTGATCAAACGTGTTCCAACCTGATGTACATTCTCTGGGTCCCTGATCACACCCTTCCTGAAAACTCTTTCTTTCTCGAATGAAAATTCATTCAGGGGGCTCAGGATGAAAAATGGCATTGAATACCCTAACTAAATGCTCTAAGTACTTAGTTAGTTAATGTCCCAGGTAGGTAACTGAATCCTATTAAATATAGGAATATATGTCACTTACACAACTGGCATCCACTCCTTGGGCCCCCACATCTCTCTCACCAAACACCATTGAGCATTAAATGCTCCCTCACACACAAAAGTTGTGATAAATTTTTCTCTGCAAAAGTGCATTATTTGCATAGCCGCACAACTGTTCACCCACTATCTGAGAGAAAATAGGGGTAATGGGAATCGTGATATTTAATGCGGATATCAAACCAACATTATTATGCCGTTTTGGTTGAATAATTTAAACATTTGGTATCCGCAACATCACTACCCTAATTCCCACCCTATAAATACCCCCACAAAGAAGAACACATACACGCTTTAAAATCTTAACAAAACTCTTGTAAAATTATTTCAAGAACTCTTTTGCTTTCAAAATCTGTGTGTGCTTCTTCTTTATTCAAAACCAAACCTTTTAAAACTAAAATGGCATCTTCTAAGGTCATAAAATACGCACCCAATGTGGAATTCCAAATGGAAAGCGTAGACCTCACCAAAAACAATGTGGTGGGGAACTTTGCCTACCCTGAAGGGTTCCCTGCTTACAGGGATGTGGTGAAGTTCCTACAAAACTGTTTTCTCACCACCACATTCACAAAGACCCCCTCAGTCATCTATCATGACTACTTAAGGGAATTTTGGTGCTCAGCGGTGGTTGAAAACCCTGATGCGCCAAAGGAGGCCAAAATCAAGTTCTCAGTGAAGAATGGGACAAAGTCCCTTATTCTTGACTACAAAACCTTTGTCAAAGCCACTGGCCTTGACTACACTGAGACCTTTGTTGCCCTACCTACTGAAGAGGAAGCTAAACAACTCCTCTTAGAACTAGGGCCCTATGATAAGCATCATCCTGATATTACTCCAGGGGCCCTACTGAACAAAGCCCCCATCATCAAAACATGGTTCCCTGCCCCTTGGAGGATCCTGATGACATTTGTAATTCAGGTCCTTGGGGGGAATAAGTCCTCAACTGAGCAACTAAACACTACTCAATCAATGATAGTGTACTGTCTCATTGAGGGTAAAAAGGTCGACCTTGGAGAAATTATCTTCAGGGACCTCATAGGCAAATTGGGTAGGAAGTCTAGGCAAAAACACATGTCTTACCCTAGATTCATTTCCTGCGCCCTGAATGACCTACTAGGGTCTGAGTATATCAAGCCTGACAGTGTCGGCTTTGAACATGATGTCTTACATAAGGCAAACTACTCACGTGACCCTAATGAGGTAACACCTGTCGCCCTGACCACATACATGCTGACTGCTATCCAGGGTGACAACATTATTTCACCAATTCCCTCTCCCACCAAAAAGGTGAAGAGGAAGAAGGGACAGGGGTCCAGGAAGGTGGCTCAACCCAAGCCACTCGCCACTGAGACCTCTGCCCCTAAGCCTGACAATAGGGGGCAACAACAGACCTTGACTGCTGACACCATCAGGATCATAAGACAATCTTTGGCCACAAAACAAAGGCCAACGGAGGGCACTGAGACATCACACTCAGTGTCCTCGGGCGAACCCAAAGGCCCTGATGGCATAAACAAGTCAGTAGGGTCTGTTGACATAAATAATGTATGAAAACGTTATTTATATTTTTCGATATCTCTATATTTTGACGATCACAAAATGTAAACTCGTCAATCGTAAGATTACTACGTAAACAAGTATTAAGCTAGTTTATACAACTATATCCAACTTAATCACTTAAGGTATGGATAAACAAGTGCTTAATACATCTTATGATCAAAGGGATATTTAATTAACTAATACAAAGTCTATTTAAATATATAAACATATTATATATTTTTGAAAAACAATTTTGGTAATAAAGAAAAATGTTTTAATCATACTAAATATATGATTTCAAATATTTAACCAAAATCAGTTAGTTTTTCACCAAATAAACTTTCTCCACTAAAAGACAAGTTTTCTGGCCGTTACAGATGGGCGGCCCCCTTAATTATAAGGGGCGGTCCCCTTAATTTTAATGGGGCCGGCCACGATTTAAGGGGACCGGCCAGGCTCCCCTGTCAGAAAATGTCAGAATTCTTCTCCTATAAATACCACCTTAATTCTGGAATTTTTCCCCACCTTTTGCACGAAATTTTCAGATCTATAACTCTCCAAACATCCTCTAAAACCCTTTGATCATTTGTATATTAATCCTTGTTTCAAGTGATTCAATCCCTCATCATCCATTCTCATCCAAAGTGCAAAAGAAGAACACTCTTTCTACAACCAAGTTCAAGAAGTGTTGAAGAGTAGTTGTGCATAGTGTATATATATTCATTTGTGAATATTGTGTTGTGCTTGTGATTAATTGTGTAGAAGATATAGAAGTTGTGTAGATAATAGAAGTTGATAAGTAGTGAAGTAGGTTAGTTGTGAAGATAGGTGTGAAGTAGAAGATTGGTGTGTAGAAGATAGTTGTGAAGAAGATTGGTGTGTAGTATATTGGTGTGAAGAAGTTGTGTAGAAGTTGTGATCAAGTTGTGAAGTTGTGTGGTGTGTAAATTGGTGTGTAAGGTTTTCTCCGCCAAAAGGGAGTTTGTTGACATAGTGAAAAAAACTCTCGAGTAGGTGACTCGGGGAGTGGAGTAGGAACAAGGAAGGTGTCCTTGTAGCCGAACCACTATAAATCCTTGTGTTGTGGTTTGATCTTTCTAACTCTTCTCATTACTTATTTATTTACCTTTACTATATTAACTTTGTTAGTTAGTTACCATACAATTGTTCATATAGTGCAAGTATTGAGTTCACAATAAACTAGAATCGAAGTTTTTAAAACAAACTTGTGTTTATAAATTTAAAAGGACGTAAAACTATTCAACCCCCCCTTCTAGTTTTCCACAATTGGTATCAGGAGCCACGTCAAGCAAGATTTTTTAAAATATATTGTATTTTAAAACTTGTAACGATCTATGGAATCTGAAAAATATTTAGAAGGGCAATCTATGCAAAGACCACCACTATTTGAAAGTGATGGATTTTTATATTGGAAAAATCGATTCGAAACTTATGTGAAATCAAAAGATCTAGATCTTTGGCATATTATTACCAATGGTGATTTTTTACCCATTCAAAATAACCCCGAAACTAAGAAAGATGAAATCGTACCTTTTGAAAAACAAAATGATGATTTAAAAAGAAAACTTGCTAAAAATAATGAAGCAAAAATGGTTATTTACAATGCGCTACCACGTAAAGAGTACGAAAGGATCTTTATGTGTGAAACCGCAAAAGAAATTTGGAACTCATTATTAATAACCCACCAAGGTAATAATCAAGTCAAAGATAACAAAATAGATATACTTGTTCAACAATATGAGCAATTCACGATTCCGGAAGAGGAATCAATTGATAATGCTTTTGCTAGATTTAACACTATAATCACAAGTTTAAAAGCACTTGATGAGAATTTCTCTAGTAAGAATTTTGTTAGGAAGTTTCTTAGAGCTCTTCACCCAAAATGGCGAGCTAAAGTGACGGCTATTGAAGAATCGAAGAATTTATCAACGCTACAACTTGATGAATTAATTGGTAATCTAAAAGTCTACGAAGCAATAATAAAGAAGGACTCCGAAATGGTTAAAGGGAAACGAGAGCAAAGCAAGTCAATCGCCTTGAAAGCTAGAAAGGAATCCAACAATGAAGATAGCTCATCTTCCGAAAGCGAAGACGAAGAATATACCATGGCCGTAAGAGATTTCAAGAAATTCTTCAAAAGGCAAGGAAGATTCGTTAGACAACCACACGATGAAAGAAGAACATCTCAAAAGAATAATGATGACAAGTATATCAAGAATGAGAGAAAATGTTTCAAGTGTGGTGATCCGAATCACCTTATTGGAAAATGTCCAATGATGACAAGAGATCAAAATCAAAGAGCGTTTATTGGAGGTGCTTGGAGTGATAGCGATGAAGATGAGAAAGAAACAACAAAGGAAGAAAAGTGTCTCATGGCTAAAACATCAAGTGAGGTACGTTCCGAAACTGAATATTTTAGTGATGAAAATTTATCATTAGATGAAAAAGACTTAGATAGTGAATACAATAGATTATGCAAACTAGGACAACAAGTTATGGCTAAAAACAAATCACTAAAATACATAAATAACCAATTAGAAAATGAAGTACTTAAACTAAAAATTAAAATACATCAACTTGAGAAAGGTAAAGAAACTTTTGAAGAATGTAAATCATGTCAAGAGCTTAGAAGTGAAAACAACAAACTTAAGGAAGAAATTTGTAAACTTGATAAATTTGAAAATAGTAGTAACTCACTTAGTAAAATTATAAGTATTCAAAGAATACCCGGAGATAAAACCGGTCTAGGTTTTAACTCAACCGAAGCCTCAACAAGTGAAGTTAAAAATGTTAAATTCAAAAGCGAACTCAAAGAACTAAAACCTTCAAAATCTAATCCTGAGTATATACTCATAAATGATAAGAAAATACATCTAGCTAATAATGAAGAAATAAAACCTTTTTATAAACCATCTTTAAAAACCGAAGTAGGATCGTCCAAAACTAAAACAAGATCTAAAACTCCACCACCTAGGAAACCGAATAATTCTTACCCTAGACCTAAAACACCTCAACCAAGAGTAAACCAAAATAGACAAAACTTTAATAATAATCAACAAATGTGGAACTTCAATCCATGGGGAATGTTTCCACCATATATGCACCCAAGTCAAATACAAAACATGTTCGGGACAAACAACTTTGGTCAAATGAGACAATGGGGACCAACGTTAAAACTTTCGCCATTCATACATGGAAATCTTTGATGTCACCCCGTGTTCGGACTTTCCTTTGAAAATTTTGAAGTTTAACGCATTGAAGACGAAAGGTACAAATTTCCTTTTATTTCCTTGTAAACAAATGCATGCTTAGTTTAGTATCTAGCTTTTATGTGATTTTGATTGGTTCATTATTCTCTCTAGTCTTTACTTCTATACATATATATACTTATTTATATATATATATATATATATATATATATATATATATATATATATATATATATATATATATATATATATATATATATATATATACACACTTAGTTATATCTAGGATCTTATAACCTAGAAAACTCATTTGTTGATTTTCTAGAACTAGAAATTGTTTGTTTACGAACCTTTTCTTTTCCCCATTTGCCTTATTGAACTTTAATGATTCAACAACACTCATGCTGATGAAGAGAGATGAGTCGAAAAATCTATGGATGAAACAAACTCCCGGCTTCCGTTGCATTCGTCTCCTTCCTTTATTCTCGTCTTATAAGCCCATACAACATACATACATACATATATATATATATATATATATATATATATATATATATATGTATGTATGTATATATATATATATATATATATATATATATATATATATATATATATATATATATATATATATATATATATATATATATATATATATACACATATACTTATGAACCTTCCACAACGTTCTCGTGTACTTGACAACTTGATAAATTTCATCCGAAATGATCAAGAAAATTTAATTGGCAAATTGTCAAGTAAAACTGTCAAGTAATTCCTTTCGTGCGAATACCCTCCAACGTATTTTTGATTAAATATAAATCTAATACATACATATAAATATTTTCTTGTTCTTTCCAGAAACCAAAATAAAAAATATCAAATTTTGGAGGGCGGCCCCCTTAATGTTTAAGGGGACCTGCAGCCAAATGAAGGGCGGCCCCCTTAATGTTTAAGGGGGCCGGCCATCTGATAGTTCAAACCCGATTTTCTCCTTTTTCCTTTTGCCAAACACTCTAATTTTTCATACACCCCTTCCCTTGCTTCTGCTGTGACGAAAACCAAAACCCAAAACCTCTCAAATCACTTCTGAATCACATAATTCGGGTTAATTCGCAAAGGGCAAATTCATCTAACACAATCACCATTACTTATTGTAAGTTTTTCATAACACATTTCATCTAATTTCATCTTATTTGATCATACTCATGATTATGCATGTTTTATAAAATTCGTCAAATTTCACAATTTCTTTCGAATTAAGCCTTAAAACTCCATAACCAAATGCTTCCCCTAGGATTAGGATGATTGATCAACGCTAGAAACTAGTTATTATAAACTATCATGTCGAAAATTTTTGAAAAATTTCATACACTCCTTTTCAAATTTTTTAGTAAACTCATTGTTGAATAATGATTTGAAAACGTGTTAAAACTAATCACATTATATTTTTGTAACTTGTAAAACTTGAAATTACATTTTTCGACTAAGAAAAATTATATTGGTTCACAATATAGGGGTGTTTGGATTATGTCCAAATTTTATCGAAACATAGTCATTATAATTTTTATAAAACTTTGTTATAATTATAAACCTAAAAATTGCTAATCGAACTCGTCAAGATATATAATTCATATATATATTGACATACTAGGGGTATAAGTCAATAGTTAAGGAAGCGTTTGGTTTATTACTAAAAATGACATTTTTAAGTAAAAATACAAACCATCTTTTTCAAAAACAAATCACATGCATAAGAAACTCGCAAGAAATAGCTAGTTTTACAATCTAATGTAAATCTAGTAAATTTCATGATATATTAAGATGTTTAAAGGGGCGTTTGGATTTGTCCATAACTACTCATTAAACATCGTAAAGTATATCTAGAACGAGTTAAAAACAATATTAAGGAACATGGTAATCTACTTCTTAGGATTAGTAACGAAGTATGTTTACGTTCCAACATAAGCCTTAACAATAAACATATACTTTTATCTTTCTTTATATTTATTTTGGTCTTTTTGTATTGTTGATGTGTTTAGGTGAAAATGCCCAAAGCAACTACCGAAGATCTTTCACACTAAAAACTACATTCCTAAAGTTTCCCAACTCCCTACCACATCTCCTTCCATTGGACTTATATATCGTCAAATTGAAGATAGAAATGTTCATGAAGGACGTGTAGTAGATCTTGCTTTTGCTCAATCCGAGTACATAAATCGCTTGTTTTCAAGCATCAACTTCAATTGTCTTTATGAAATAAATGAACCTATCATTCCTCGCTTCATAATGGATTTCTATAGCCAAGTCACCGTCCAAGCCAATGATCTTGGTTTCATCACCATCTCTTTCATGATTCAAAATGAATTTATCACCCTAACTCTCGAACAATTTGGTCATATCCTCCAAATTCCATTTAGAGGTCAAGCCGTTTTCTCAAACGAGTGGGACCTCGAATCTCTTAATCGCTATCGACCAACCTTCGGTCCCTATCTCGACGAAATTCCTCATCCCGACGAAATTCGTCAAGTCCTTGGTATAGAACGTGCCACCACAAGCCGAAAAATAAAATCCAAAAACGTTCAAATCTCTCCATACCAACTTCTCCTCAAGGAATTAAGCCCTCACATGAAGCGTTGGGAAGAACTCATTCGTGAGAATGCGTTTGGTACTGGAGGTCACCGGGACCATCTCCCGGCGAGCCTTGCTCACATGTTGTATTGTATAGCTGTCGAAAAGCCGTACAATTTGGCCTACTTCTTTGTCAAACGGATTGAGTGTGCTAGAAAAACTCCCAAAGCCAACTTTCCATATGGAATGTTCCTTACTCGTCTCTATCGTCATGTTATCGAGTACTACCCCGATCTTGACAATAGTATTTATGAGTCCATCTACCCCACTCTACGTTCTCTCGCTCTAAAACAAGCTCGACGAACTCGAAGTGACAAGGGTAAACCTCGTCATCATAGCTTTCATGGATCATCTTCAAGGCAAGACGATGACGATGAGGAGGAAAACATCCATGATTCTAGTACCCCTTCGTTTTTTGAGTTCGTTGACGATTTAGAGGATCTTGACTATCCCAACTATTCTACCCCATCTTCAAGTGATCAAACTGAAGAAGTGCTTCATGAACGAACTACCGAGATGCTTAGAAGACAAAAGAGCTTGCACGAAGAAGTTAGAGGTGGCTTCAAATCTATCGGGAAGACTTTGAAGGGTATCTTCGGGAAGAAAAAGAAATGATATGCTTGGATTATGTTTGTTAAACAATATTTACTTTTATGTCTTGTGTGCTATTTGTCCGAAGTATATTCGGAAGTACTTGTTATTTGGATATTTGTTTAGGATGCTAACTTGATGGTTTTTTTTTTATATATGTTTTTTAATGCATGCTTCTCTTAATCTATATATATGTTTGCATGATTAGTTAATGTTTAAATAAATATATGGCATGTATGCTTTCTAATTGATCAAAACAAATGTGAAATGTCCAAATAGAGCTTGTTGCACATACAAAACAGAACATAACATTTTTCCAGAAAATTTTTGAAGATTTTTTGGTTTTTGGGTCGTCAGATGGGCGGCCCCCTTAAATCATAAAGGGCGGCCCCCTTAAAATTAAGGGGACCGGCATCCATTTAAGGGGACCGGCCATCTGAAACAATCTTTACACTGTTTTCTTTTGCATCTTGTGATCCCTTTTGCTAGTCCCAGCTACCATTTCCCTTAAAAACTAAACTGATTTTGGAATATAACATTACAATTTCAAATTAATTCCACTTCTAAACATGTTTTCCCACTATATAATCTCCATGCATGTTTAATTCACATTCCATCATCCTCAAACATTCATCAAACATCATCATGTCATCACCAAGAACCACCTATTCAAACAATGCCAAGAAACAAAAACTTGTCATCATTCCACCCAAACAACTCTTCATTGATCTTACAAATGAAGACAACACCACTCCATCTCCACCACCTCAATGTTCATCTCCTAGTGCACCAAATGCACCCTCCAAAACACCTTCAACAAATGGAAACTCCACTTCCTCCATACCATCCACTTCATCCATAAATGACTACATCAACACCCACTTATCTCCTCCAACAATTGATCAACCATCACAACCTACCAATGAGAACACATCTCTTGCAATCACTCTCTCATTATCACCATTAACACCTCTTGATGCACATTTCTCATCATCTCCTATCAACCCACCAACCTATAACCCCGTCCCATGGAGCTTACTTGAAGCTCATGGAGACACTTGCCTTTGTTGCATTCACAACCGAACAATTGTGTTCGGATTAAGAGATGAGATCCAATACATGTTTTCTCATATTGAAAACATATTGCATCAACCACCAACAACAAACACAACACCTCCACCACCATCAACAAACACACCTCCACCATCACCATCCCCATGTTCACCATCCATTCCTCCCAATTAAACATGCTTGGTGTTTTACAAATAAAATTGTGTTAAACCTTTTTGGATGGCAAGCTCTAGAGAAGGACTCTCATGTTTGAGACTTGGTCTTTTATTTTAATGATGATTCTAAGCCTTTAAGGCTTTTGTTAGTTGCATTACTTGTTATGGTTGTAATGCTTGATGTATTTTTTTTCATATTATTAATGTTATGCTTATGCTTAGTCTTTACTCTTGCATGCTATATACATATATATGTTGCTTGCCACTAAATATTTTTGCAAGATATCCATATCTCGATTCCTTTTGGCCTCATAACGAGGGGGAGTATACTTCGAGGGGGAGTTTACATTAACATGGGATAACCTTTTTGATGCTAACAAAAAGGGGGAGAAGTGATATAAACTCACAATAATACTTGAATATATACTAATTTTCGATTAATGAGTTTAAATTTTGTAATCATCAAAAAGGGGGAGATTGTTGACATAAATAATGTATGAAAATGTTATTTATATTTTTTGATATCTCTATATTTTGACGATCACAAAATGTAAACTCGTCAATCGTAAGATTACTACGTAAACAAGTATTAAGCTAGTTTATACAACTATATCCAACTTAATCACTTAAGGTATGGATAAACAAGTGCTTAATACATCTTATGATCAAAGGGATATTTAATTAACTAATACAAAGTCTATTTAAATATATAAACATATTATATATTTTTGAAAAACACTTTTGGTAATAAAGAAAAATGTTTTAATCATACTAAATATATGATTTCAAATATTTAACCAAAATCAGTTAGTTTTTCACCAAATAAACTTTCTCCACTAAAAGACAAGTTTTCTGGCCGTTACAGATGGGCGGCCCCCTTAATTTTAAGGGGCGGTCCCCTTAATTTTAAGGGGGCCGGCCACGATTTAAGGGGACCGGCCAGGCTCCCCTGTCAGAAAATGTCAGAATTCTTCTCCTATAAATACCACCTTAATTCTGGAATTTTTCCCCACCTTTTGCACGAAATTTTCAGATCTATAACTCTCCAAACATCCTCTAAAACCCTTTGATCATTTGTATATTAATCCTTGTTTCAAGTGATTCAATCCCTCATCATCCATTCTCATCCAAAGTGCAAAAGAAGAACACTCTTTCTACAACCAAGTTCAAGAAGTGTTGAAGAGTAGTTGTGCATAGTGTATATATATATTCATTTGTGAATATTGTGTTGTGCTTGTGATTAATTGTGTAGAAGATATAAAAGTTGTGTAGATAATAGAAGTTGATAAGTAGTGAAGTACGTTAGTTGTGAAGATAGGTGTGAAGTAGAAGATTGGTGTGTAGAAGATAGTTGTGAAGAAGATTGGTGTGTAGTATATTGGTGTGAAGAAGTTGTGTAGAAGTTGTGAAGTTGTGTGGTGTGTAAATTGGTGTGTAAGGTTTTCTCCGCCAAAAGGGAGTTTGTTGACATAGTGAAGAAAACTCTCGAGTAGGTGACTCGGGGAGTGGAGTAGGAACAAGGAAGGTGTCCTTGTAGCCGAACCACTATAAATCCTTGTGTTGTGGTTTGATCTTTCTAACTCTTCTCATTACTTATTTATTTACCTTTACTATATTAACTTTGTTAGTTAGTTACCATACAATTGTTCATATAGTGCAAGTATTGAGTTCACAATAAACTAGAATCGAAGTTTTTAAAACAAACTTGTGTTTATAAATTTAAAAGGACGTAAAACTATTCAACCCCCCCTTCTAGTTTTCCACAGGGTCGGAACCAACTAAACCTTCACATCCTGCTAAAGACTCTGGCAAATCACAACCAGAGTATCAGGGAGTAAGGGGTCCTATACCCTCGGTGGAGCAGCACTACTCCACTGAGAAGGGGACCCACAAATATTCACATCCTGCCAAAGGCTCGGGTAAATCATAACCCAAGCAACAGGGAGTTCTCGCCCCTGAATCTTTGACAGGCCAGTACAAGCCTGTTGGAAAGGGGGCATAACCACTCAGGTGCCTGATGAGGACATTCGCCAATCAAAGCTTTTGTCTGAGGGCACAACAACTCATCCCAAGGACTCAGAGGGAAACATAAAACCCGCTGATAGGGACACAACATTCACGGTTCCTAGTGATGGTACTGAGAAACACCCATCAGTGCCTGAAGGGGTCACGAGGGACAAAGATTCAGAGGGACACATACCACCCGCTGATATGGAACTCACAACCACTCCCGAAGGTGCGCATAACTCGGGAACTGACCCTAAGGACCAGGTAGATAAAACCCACAGATGTGATAAATCAAGTTATGCTTCATCAGGAAGAGAATAAGCAGCTGATATGGAACTCACAACCACCCCCGAAGGTGCGCATAACTCGGGAACTGACCCTGAGGACCAGGTAGATAAAACCCAATCTACCGGATTTGAGGGGTCAGAACCTGGCCAAAACGAAGGCAAGTCTTCTTATGAAGAGGAGCCAGATAACCTTACTTTGCAGATTCAGTCCCTAGCTGAAGCTCAGGCAGTTTTGTACTCTGATGATGAATTCAATAGTGATGAGGAATTCTTTAAGGCCGGAGATGATATGGAGCTTGAGGAGACAGTCCCTGAACCAATTCCTCAATCTTCTAACCATGACGATGCTGACACACATTCCGAGCCAGAGTCCTCAGTAGATGATTAGGCTCCTCTCACTGTGAAGACCTTCACCAAATTCATCAAAAAGATTACTAACATTTTGTACAGGGGGATCACTGATGAGGTCTTTGACATGCACACTGAACAGGCGGTTCACTATCATAATCTCAAAGATGTTGTTGAAGACTTCGATGAAGATGCCAGGGAACAGCATGCCTCTGTTAACCACTCCCTGACACAGATGATCACCCGCCTGAATCAGTTTTTGATAACCCTCAACCAGCTGAATGTAGGGGTTCAGTCGGTTCAAGAATCAGTCAAGGATGATCCTGAACTCACCAGGAAGCTACTTCAGGCATCTGAGACGTATCAGGTAAACTCAGTGGCCCTTACTGAGTTACTTGACTTGTTAAAGGGTTCTAATTTTCAAGGTCTCACCACTACTGTGGAATCTCTAAAATCTTCCTTCATCAAAATGGAGGAATCAGTGACAGCTCAGTCCCAAAGGTCTACTTCTCTGGCATGGACCTTAGGATCCAGGATGACAGCTCTTGAACATGCACAGGCTGCACTTGACTCCAGGGTGTCCATCATTCAACAGGATACTCAGGAGATCAAGTCTATGATGACTGAAATTTTTCAAGCCTTCAAGGGAGCATCTACTTCTTCTTCAGTACAGCCAACACTTGCCATCACTGACACTCAGGCAAATGTTGAGGGGGAGAATGCTACTGGAGCCCCTAATACTGTTGAACAAGAAGCTGGACAGCCCTTTCACACTGAGGGGGAGCATGTCACTGAAGCCACACCAATCACTGAAGTTCCACCACAAGAGGAACCGGTCTCCTCTTCTCTCGGACAGGACAGAGGCAAAAATATTGCTACCACCTCTAGTCCTGAAATTGTGCTCAAGCCAGCCTCAACCTTGGTCAGATTTGTCCCTGATGCACCTATCAGAGTCCCGTTTGAAATCAATGGAGTAGTACATCATCTCACTCATGACGAAATTCAAGCTCACATGGAAAGGACTGAGACACTACTCAAGGTGGCTGAAGAAGAGAGAATGAGCAAGCCTGCTCTCATTAAGGTTGTTCATGAGGAAGCTGAGAAGATTGGTTTGGATACTGAGGCACTAGCAACTGTGCAAGTTGGTGCAGCCTTTAAAAAGGCTCAGGAAGAAGAGCTTAATGCTCTCAAAAAGGAAAGGGAAAACAAGCTCAGGAAGGACGCTCAAATCAGAAAACACAGGGTTGAAAAGTATACTTGGGTGATGAAGGAAAGGTTAAGACCTGAAACCATCACGGACATTCAAATCCACAAAAACACCGATCCTGCAATGATCACCGTCTTCAGGGGACGTGATAAAAGAATAATTGACGTCCATAAGCCTTTCAAGTTTGTTGACTTTGGCATCACTGAGCTTGATGAACTTCGTTCTATCATTGCCAAAAAGAACAATGTTGTGGTACCTAAACTTCTCGAATCACTGAAGGATAGGTACGACAGACTGAGAGCAATGCCTGAAGCTCTTAACATTCCCTCACTTTTTCCTGACTCAACAGAAGAGACTGCTCCATCTAAGGCTTCCAAGAGGAAAAGGAAGCAAATTGAGACGGAGCCTGAGATCAAAGTACCAGGGTTAAAGTGTGACGGGTCGCTTCCTGAAGGGATCATGTTCGTGAACAATGCGGTCCTTGAAGCTCCTGAAAGAGGCTTATGCTTCACTGATGAGTATGGAAGCCTGGCTTTCCAAAGGTGGTCTGATATGGACAAGGCAGGAATCAAAGCAATGCTCATGTACCTCATGTTGGTGTCCCCCAGCAAGAGTGATGAGAACAAAAGATTCTGCCAAGACTTGGAAGCAATGATCAATGAACATCCTGAAAGACACTGATGCGTGGGAATCGCAACAGGCTTTACCTCTCGAGGGATCTCGAGAAGCTTACAACCCCCACCAGGCAGTGTACCTGATCGTTGTAGTATAGTATAGTGACAAGTACCGGGGGATTGATCGTTCAGCTAGGAATAGTGTCGTTAGGATTGAAATTAATCTAACTAGGTCTAAAGGTGAAGAATGATTCTTTTTGTATTTTTAAATTTTATGAAAAGCAAGTAAAAATCTCGGGTATTGGGAGAGTGGGCGGAATTAGTTGCTAATCAACTAACCCAAAAGCTACTAATTAAACTAATTAACAAGAAAAGTAAACTAGGGTTCTACAAGATAAGTGAAGCATGTCTACCCATGATATGTTACTCCTTGCTAGCTATCCAATCCTACCTATTGAATTGTAACCTTGTTTTAATTGACGGGTTGTATTCCTTAATACCATTCATGGGGTATCGCACATAACTCCCCAATTCTATGAGCTCTTATCTCCTCCTATACCATGCCCAGCACAACCATAGGGATTGTAAACAGTGGCTCATGCATTAAATACAATCAATAAAGACATTAGTGCAATAGGTTCATGTTTCCTAAGACGTTCAAGCATGTTACCATTTGGAGATCTGCCAGTTTTCTTAAGCCTAACATATAAATCATTCAATCAAAACAAGAATCAATAGGAAACAAGGATTATAAACTAAACCAACTAGATCTATTGAAGTTGTCACGCCTTAATTGATGGAGATAGACACAACATCAACAAGAAATCAATGAGATCTAATCAATTATATCCAAGTTTCACATAATCATCAGTAGACACAAGGTGAATTAGCAAATCATCATCAAAGAAGAGCAAACAACAATGATAATGGAAAACATAATTAAGATAGAATCATCAAACCAATACATGATGTTTATGGAGTGATTGAAACCCTCTAAGTTGCTGGAAAAACACCCACCTAAACCCAGGAATTGACCTTAGGGTTTAGGGCTTACAAAAAGTGAAGTTATGATGCTATATTTATAGGCATGTTTTCTGTCGGCAAGGCTTGACGGCGTCAGCTCGTTCTCTTGACGCCGTCATAACCATTTTTTCACCAAATTGTAGATCTCTTCGTCCTCTTCGCGTGGGCTCTTGAATCACCTAAATCCGAGTTCGTATGCAAAAGTTATGACCAAAACAATATCAGCTACTTCGCGCGCAAGTTTTGACAAGTTAACACGTGACTGCCTTGATCTACTTTTGACGCCGTCATGTGTTATGTATTTCCAGGCCGTCATGCATTTTCCTCTTGACGCCCTACCTTGTGACGCCGTCAAATCTGTACTGGATCGTCATGGAAATTACTCTTAACGCCGTCAAGATTTTCTTCTTGACGCCGTCACCTACTGTTCCCAGCAAGGAAAATTAAGACTTTGGCGTTTTCTTCACTTTTAAGATTAACGTACGTACGGGGGTAATAAATGATGTTCTTCCCCATTACTTCATAAAATAAGTACTTACCCATGAGTCCCAATCGTCCCAAAACAATATGTACAAGGATATGACTCGATTTAGCAACCATGTAATCAATTAGATAGTTAACTTAGGGTTTAACAAATAACAATAATGCACTAAAAATGAGCGCATACACGGAAGGCTAAGGCGATTTGGGTGTACATTTAAGTGGGGTGTAACAAATTCTTCCTTTAAGTAAGATGCTTAAAGTTAGAAACGAAAAGAGAGGCTCGGAGGGGTGTACTAGGGGTTTCGTGTACTAAAAATGAGTACAACACTAAGGGTGTGGGAAAAATTAGTTGACTTAACTAGCCAAGTAATATGACTTAAATGGTCAAGTAATTGTAATACGGGTTTAACACAAGGGTGATCCTAATGCCTCTTATCATGTAGTAAATCCTACTACACGAATGTAATCTCACTAGCGGTCTCGGGATGCATCACTAACGCAAGTTCTAGAATCTAAATGCTACCGGTACACTTATAAGCACTAATAGTGAATGCTTTTCCTATCAAATCTAAAGGCGAACCTCACATATTTGGGTGAAACATTTTTCTGAATATACGGTTATGTGCTAGTCATACAATCTCCTATCCATGAGACGCTTGCTATGGCTAAAGTTTCACTCCTAAATGTTGTAAAAAAATTTAAATTTGGCGCTAAAATTGCACTAACAAGTATTTCTCATAGTTTTATTACACATCTACCATCAAACGAAACAAACTCAAGCGAAAGTGCATATGTAAGGTATCATCTTTTTACCCTCCCCTTACACTTAAGATGAACATTGTCCCCAATGTTCAAGTAAAGAATGTAAAAGTTAAAAAGTAAAAAGAATGAAATCAAATACTCCCCTGATTCGCTCGGTATGGATAATAAGGTGGCCAGGTTAAATCTTCCTCCAAGAAAATGAACAATCAAAGCTTCCCTTCCAGAATGTAAATCATCTTCTTGTCATACATAACCTGTAAATCCTGAGAAAACAAACAAAAACCCAAAGCATCAACCCGAACAAAGATAACTCACAACTAGATGTAATTCCAGACTTAGGAATAGAAACAAAACAATTAAAGATAAAATGCTTGTGGAATGAATGTTTGCAGATTTCCTGGAGTTTATAAAACTAAAGAATCAACAAAAACTTTAAGACTCCGGTATAAACAAAACTAGCAAACTTTCCAGAATTTTACACGTGACGCCGTCAAGAGTTAACTCTTGACGCCGTCAGAAGTGACCTGCAGAAATTCTTATGTTAAGTTTCCGGAAAATTTCTGGAAAAACTTCGTCCTACTTCCTGGAAAATCCTGCAAAACATCATTACGACTCGATACAAGCATTTGACTCTAACAAGTACTAATACACATGTCCATTTAATATTGTTGTGGTTCATGCTCAATTTCGTTCTTATAAACAAATTTGGATCTCCCTTACACTTATCTTTTCCAAAATACTTTTATATGCAATTAAGAGGAAGTTAAAAACAAAATAAAGCATTTTCACAATTTACTTTGAAACATGAGCCACAAACAATAAAAATAAAACATGCATACGGAAACAAATAAAATCAAACAAACAAACAAACAAATAAAAACACACAAAACATGGGTTGCGTCCCAAGAAGCGCTTGTTTTTGTTCGAGTCACGAGCCTGACTCTACCCTTATTTAACGGAAATAGGGGAGGTTCTCCCTACACTTAGGATTAAGTGTGGGTGAAAGTAGCGATACACACCCTTAGGGTATGAATATGCCACGTGAGGTGAAGGGGGTGAGTGAATGGCTTCCTTCATCCTAAAACTACCCGGATAATATTGGTTGATGGGTGGGTCAGTTCCTCTAGAAATATATCTAAGGATGGAAAGGTGTGTAAAGATTGAGGTTCCGGTTCATCAACACTAGGAAATTCCCTAGAACTAGGAGTAAGGTTATCACTACAAGTGTTCAAACCTATATCCTCAAGTGGTGCCTGGTCCAAGGGTTCTACCTCCATTGGAATTCCTAAAGTTTCTTCTACTTCTTTCGGGTTAGTCACGGGCGGTGTGTGTGCCTCAAATGATGGTTGAGTATTTTGTGGGCTTATGTTATTTACCTCATCACTCCATGTGTCAGGATCTAGCCCTAACATTCTCCCAAGTATCTCACGTGCTTCTCTAGGCATCTCAACTTCTATGTCTGAATCATAAGGGTCATCCTCAATATTCTGACTGCTATATACAAATTGCCCAAGAGATTCATCATCTGTTTCTTGAGATTCATCATCATCGATCATAAAACCTAGGTCTTTTTTATCAATGTGATCATGTTCGGCTAAATCCTCCTCAATTGTTTTTTTAGGTAGTGATAATAGCAAACCTAGTGCTTCATCTAACTTATGATTTGTTGCAATGGCTCTCTCCATAATTTCTTGGCAAACTAGGTCGCATTTCCTATTGGCCTCACTAAAACTAGATCTTAAACATGAAGGTTGTTCATAGGAATCTATCCTAGGAGAAGGCTCATATGATTCATAGGTGTCTCTAAATGAGGTATTTTGAACTCTTTGGTGTGTTAGCCGCTCAACCCTATCTTGCAATCTTAGAAGTCTAAGTGTAACGTCCATTTGAAGCAAATTACAAACAAAATCACAAAGAAATGACAGACTACGAGAAAGCTACAAAGTAAAAAGAAAAAATCTCACTTGATAGGAATCTAATGAGTAGACCTAATAAAAATCAAATTCAACCTAAACAATAACTATTCCCCGGGCTGCGGCGCCAAAAACTTGATGCGTGGGAATCGCAACAGGCTTTACCTCTCGAGGGATCTCGAGAAGCTTACAACCCCCACCAGGCAGTGTACCTGATCGTTGTAGTATAGTATAGTGACAAGTACCGGGGGATTGATCGTTCAGCTAGGAATAGTGTCGTTAGGATTGAAATTAATCTAACTAGGTCTAAAGGTGAAGGATGATTCTTTTTGTATTTTTAAATTTTATGAAAAGCAAGTAAAAATCTCGGGTATTGGGAGAGTGGGCGGAATTAGTTGCTAATCAACTAACCCAAAAGCTACTAATTAAACTAATTAACAAGAAAAGTAAACTAGGGTTCTACAAGATAAGTGAAGCATGTCTACCCATGATATGTTACTCCTTGCTAGCTATCCAATCCTACCTATTGAATTGTAACCTTATTTTAATTGACGGGTTGTATTCCTTAATACCATTCATGGGGTATCGCACATAACTCCCCAATTCTATGAGCTCTTATCTCCTCATATACCAAGCCCAGCACAACCATAGGGATTGTAAACAGTGGCTCATGCATTAAATACAACCAATAAAGACATTAGTGCAATAGGTTCACGTTTCTTAAGACGTTCAAGCATGTTACCATTTGGAGATCTGCCAGTTTTCTTAAGCCTAACATATAAATCATTCAATCAAAACAAGAATCAATAGGAAACAAGGATTATAAACTAAACCAACTAGATCTATTGAAGTTGTCACGCCTTAATTGATGGAGATAGACACAACATCAACAAGAAATCAATGAGATCTAATCAATTATATACAAGTTTCACATAATCATAAGTAGACACAAGGTGAATTAGAAAATCATCATCAAAGAAGAGCAAACAACAATGATAATGGAAAACATAATTAAGATAGAATCATTAAACCAATACATGATGTTTATGGAGTGATTGAAACCCTCTAAGTTGCTGGAAAAACACCCACCTAAACCCAGGAATCGACCTTAGGGTTTAAGGCTTACAAAAAGTGAAGTTATGATGCTATATTTATAGGCATGTTTTCTGTCGGCAAGGCTTGACGGCGTCAGCTCGTTCTCTTGACGCCGTCACAACCATTTTTTCACCAAATTGTAGATCTCTTCGTCCTCTTCGCGTGGGCTCTTGAATCACCTAAATCCGAGTTCGTATGCAAAAGTTATGACCAAAACAATATCAGCTACTTCGCGCGCAAGTTTTGACAAGTTAACACGTGACTGCCTTGATCTACTTTTGACGCCGTCATGTGTTATGTATTTCCAGGCCGTCATGCATTTTCCTCTTGACGCCCTACCTTGTGACGCCGTCAAATCTGTACTGGATCGTCATGGAAATTACTCTTGACGTCGTCAAGATTTTCTTCTTGACGCCGTCACCTACTGTTCCCAGCAAGGAAAATTAAGACTTTGGCGTTTTCTTCACTTTTATGCTCAAAAAACGTCCGAATTGCTTCCTTTTCCAGATTTCTCTCCCAAAGTACCTAAAATCACAAAAGGAACGATTTAGGGCAATATTTGATCAAATAAATTCAATTCCGGGCTTAAATGACCTCCTAAAAGTGGTTCATTTATCGCCTCATCAGACACCTACTCAGATCAAAGAAAGCAAAGCTTGAAAACCTTGGATACCACCTGAACATCTGATCTGCAACAACTATCTTTTTATTTTTTGTAATTTGTAGGACTTGTAATAACTATGAATAAACTTTGATGTTTTGTTTAAAATTATGTGTCCTACTTATAATTACAACAACATTCAGTAAGAGATGAAGACCCCTGCCAACTCACACTGAATCAAGAAACACTTAGGCTATTTGTATGTTCAAATAGGGGGAGATTGTTGGGTCACTGAATTCCCCAATCTTCTTCTAACAAGGATTTGAACGTAAAATAACCTAAGTGTAAACAAGTCACTGAGTGAACAGTAACTCAGTGAGTCATCTTCAGGATGCTTAGACCGAGCCTAAGAAGAAAGGTTCTCCATTCAGTGAGGCGGAACTCAGTGAAGTGTGATCTAAGCCAAGAAGAAGGTGATGGGTTCAGTGAGGATGACAATAACTCACTGAACCCCAAGACTCCTCAACAACTTTATGGTACTGAAGACTGATGACTAGAAGACTGAAGTTTTGGCGGGACTGGGCGGGAAAGTTTGATCTATTTCACTAAAGTGCTTTATCACTTTAATGTCAAACTTTCCTCAAATGGTTAAAACCAGGCTGTCATCAGAAAGTGCCTTTTGGACTTAACCCAAAGAAGTTTCCCTTGCCAGAGAATAAAATCTATCAAGATTTTATTAAGGAACACTTAGGTCCATTGTATAATAGGGTTGTTCACATTTGTGTATAAATAGGTAGCATAAGAGAGGAGTAAAAGTTGACAAGTTTGTGCAATTAATGCAAAGCATTCACAAACCACTTTTACTACTCCAAAGAACAACATAACCCCTGAGATAGCTCAGTGGGTCCTGAAAGTTGTCACTCAACATAGATTGAGTTTAGTGAGGAGTCAATACCATACTTGTCGTTTTCAATCCCAAGTGTTATTCCGCAAACACTTGGGTACGATTTTTTTTTATTAACTTCTAATAAAGAATTAAACGTTGAAAAATATTGTCTCTTATATTTACGTTACTTTATTGTTAATCATTTTATACATCTTTATTTAAAGTCATACAACTTGGTTACTTTAGCTTTGTAGTTATTGTTAACCAAGTAAAAGGGACCAACAGTATCCAAATTGCTCTGATCATGCAATCTTTCGTGATGCTGTTAACATTGAAAAACTTCTTAAACGATTTACGCAATTACAGTCATTGTGTCTGCGCCGTTGCATCAATGTGTCAGATTCATGTTTAGCTCTATTGCTAGAGTATGGTCCTAAATTGCACTCTCTTTATCTAGATAGGTGCTATCGTCTCACCGACATATAGGACTTGCTTAGGTTGCTTCCGGTTGTCAGTTGTTGTCCTTTATTAGCCTTTATCATTGCTCGTTCACAGATACTGGATTAGAAATTCTTGCGAAATCGTGTAAATCGTTAAAAGAAGTTAATCTTGTTGGGTGCAGAAACATAACTGATAATGGTATTCAGTCTCTCAACCAAAATTGTCGTCAACTTAGATCACTCAACATATCTTGTTGTGATAGAGTTAACGGTGAAGGCTTCAAAGGATTTTCTACATTGGTTTGTTTAGAAGCTCATAACTGTTTGTTTTATTCAATGAATGACGTTGTAAGTGGAGGTGGTCTCGAGTATCTAAATCTTCATAACCTTCACCAGTGCATTGGGGGATTGACATCCATTGGTTTAGGATTTCAAAAGGGTGTCCATTACTGCAGGAGTGGAACTTATCGTTTTGTGAGAAGATTGGGATTTCTGGTTGGCAGTCGATTGGATTATATTGTAAAAATCTGAAGATAGTTCATGTGAACGGATGTCGCAACCTCGATGATAGGGGATTACTATCTTTGGGTGATGGCTGCAAATGTCTATCGATGATATACAGGACAGCTGGCGATAAAATCACTAAATCTGGGCTCCTCCTTTTCAAAAAAAATCGAGAGGATGTGGAGATCATATATTATAAAATAAAAACGGATTGTCTCCCGAGTTGGGCATTTACAGGCATTAAGAATAACCATTTGAAGAGGAATTGAGGAAGACTTGTGCTACTTTTAAGACTTGGAAGAGTGTTTTGAATTAGTATTCATATAAGCTTATTTTACTGGAGTAATAAAATGATTTTTTTTTTTCTCTGGATTATTGTGGTTCTTTAAGTTTGGTAATGGGGGATGAGTTTTGTGATAATGCATAAAGGTTTTGGCGCATCTGTACATAGATACACGGAATAATTTACATACTAATCTCATCAGCAAAATTATCACGAATGAATGATTAAACAATTATCTTGAATCATTTGTGTATTTACGTAAGAAATGATTAATTAGGGACCATTATTTTGATGCATATTAAAAAACTAATCTCCGCCACTTATTTAATTAGATATAATGATGTAGATTAAACTCATATTTTATACTAACAAGGGTATATTGGTCTACAATATAAACAATTTTTTTATATCACACCTGGTAATATTATTAAGCTCCATAATGTTTTTTTTTTGAAAGGCATTAAGCTCCATAATGTTAAGGGTCTAACAAAGGTATCATTATGGAGTTTGTTTTGACAAAAAACCTCCAAAGAAAGATACTCTCGGTGAAGAGGTGAAAATAATTTCTCACTTACGGATCAAACAAAGAAATAGGAATGTAAAACCTATCTGGTTAGAATGGATCAATGATTCATCTCGGCTTGTTTAAGCCTTGCTATTCTTTTTTTCTAGTTCCTTCCTAGGTTTTAATGGATTAAAATAATAAGAATAACAATAACAATAACAATAAAAAGTATTCTCTTAATTGGTGGGATTAGTTAAAGTGGATTTCATATAAATTACATTTACTATAACATTGGTTGATTATGTGTATGGATGTGTTACTTTATGCTTTGAAACGCGCCAACACAATATATGCATAAAACAAACACCTCAAAACTGTAAAAGAAAAAACTCCAACAACTAATTGTTAGACAACTAGGTTAGTGGCCCAAGCCAGATTGTGAGCTTGTGGTCCATTAGCTTATGGTTTGATGTTGCTTATTATCAAAGCTATTTATTTATTATAAACTAGTTATAATGCCCGCGCACGCGCGGGTTTTTTTTAATTTTTTGAATCATATATTTTTATTTATTAAAAAACAAATAATTTAATATTTGTTTTGTTTGATTTATGATGTTTAATTATAGTTTTTTATTATTAAAGATAATTATTTAAAAATTTTAAACCTATTATTAATTGCATCTTATCTATATTTTTTGTATTTATCTTCTACTTGTGTTATGGATATATATAAAATGTTAACTAATAAGAAAATAATCTTTTTTTTTAAATAAAATTAATACTAAATAAGGTATGAACTCATTTTTTTGAAATGGAAAATTCCCAATAGGGGGTGTTTTACATGGGAGGAAAGTCTACCTCTTCAGTGTTACAGAACCTTGTTCTCAATTGCTTTTTATTAATGGTCAATTCAAAGTAACCTGCACACCGGTAGTGGTTGCGGTTGTTTCTCCAATTCCACCTTGTGATAAGATTGGAATCAACTCTGTGCAAAGAGAGGCCTTGATTTTCTGTTAGGTTCTTAGTTTCATTACAACAAGAACACTGCCTAAGATCTAAAATACAGGCCATAACATTGAAATAGCACCTTGTAACTTGGAGTCTATTCTGGTGTGACTGTACCTTTGGATCCTGATAGCTCTGTTAAATTGGCCCTGGGAGGAATTTAACATCTATTTTGGAAAAAGAGGAGGTCTAATTCAGATAAGATGTACCATAAAGTAGGGCTTTTCTTTGTGAAGGGTTATGGCTTGGTGAACAATGTATGAGGGTTGAATAGAGATTTGAGAGGCATGAAAGATGGGCCTTCTTGGTCTTCCCAATACATTGTCAAGGAGGTAATGGATGGTCTTCCTTCAAGGTGTGCGTTCCCAAACAGTTGAAGCCATTCATGAGATGGAAATGTAGGTTGTTTGGCATATCCCTTTACTGGAAGGGTAATGGGTTCCTAGTGAAGCCATTAACCCATTTTGCTATGTTTTACTGTGGATGTGGGTTCATAGCAAATGGGTAAAATGGAAATGTAGCTAGATGGTTTACGGTGCATTTAAAGGTGAATGGTGATAGAAGTGGATAATCACAAGCAGTGTTTGTTAGAAGTCTGCTGTATTGATAGTTTGTTAAGATATCAGAGATGAAGTAGTATGTGATGTCTATGTTATGTTTAGTATTGTTGTATCAGATTTGGGGAGTGTCCAAATCTTCGCTTTATTTGTAAGAGTTGTAAATATATTTGGATGATAATATAAATTCTCACCTTTTGCACCAAAAAAATAATAATAATAACAATAATAATAATAATAATAATAATAATAATAATAATAACATTGTTGATATGAAGCAGATGAAAATGGATTCGGTTCCATATGTTCCGTTCGGAAAACGTGGTGCTATAGTTGAAAGACTAAATTCTCAAATCTTTATACTACATTGTGTTCAAAGAAAGGCTGGTTTGGTTTAAAACATCTGAAGCTTGATCGTGTCAAGAAGTTTGAATACTGCTTACCATATTTCTATCACCCCTTTAGGGAAGATGAGACTGAAGAGAGTACTATTGTGGATATCATGTTTCCAGCAGAACCACCTGTTATCTGAGTTTGATTGGGAGTTGGATGAACTTGAGGAATTCACCAATAAGCTCATTGCTTCGGAGATGTTGACTGAAGATAATTTAAGGAATTTGTCAAGGAAAAGGTTCGAGAAGAAAAGAGAGCTAATCGAGAGGCTAGGGGAGAAGCGAAAAAAAGCTCGAGAGGAAATGGATCAAAACGCAGTGGTAGCATTTGAGAACATGAGGTTTTATAAATTCTATCCTGTTGCCACACCTGATAACCCAGATGTCTCGGAAGTCAAGTCATCATTCATAAATAGGTATTATGGCAAGGTGCATCAAGTACTCTGAAGTGAATGCTGAGATGGGTGCTTTACGTCATCTACGCTTCTCAGGATTACCATTTAATGAATGGTTGTCATACATCCAACTCATACAAGCATGATATCAGCTTTCAGATCGCTGTTTATGGTTTACATTACTTGATATATTTGTAGTTGTAGGAATTTTGTTCATTAAATTCGAATTTTATTAATGACAAGATTCACTTATTATTGCATTAGACTAAATAGAGCCATAGAGGCGACTGTTATCACGATCGGGCTTGGGCCAATGACCTAGTCGTCTAACACTAATGTGCTTGTTTTAAATATAATCTAGTGAGTAGAGTTTTTTAATCGGGTAGTTGAACAATAAACGGATATGTAACAAACTAGAAGTGAAATTGACAAGGATTGATCGAAGATACCATGCTCGGATGATTAAAAAACAAATAGTTTGTTGACTCACTTTGTGGAAAGATTTGTTGTTCTTGTTATCCTTGGCAATGGCAAACCAATTCCCAATCAAGGTTGTGGATATAGTCCAGTTTCTCAAGCCCTTAATTAATATGATAGTGTGAGCGGGGGAAGCGGTCACCTTCACCCAACCATCTCCATCATCATCCAGCCTCCAAAGATCACCTGCCACCCACTCATAACTATCATCGTCGTCATGATCACCACCACGATAAGCTACACACAAGTGAATGCATCCATTTAGTACCACCAAACGTCCAGAATAGCTTGATAAACCACTATGAATGGGTGGATATTGTATAACCTTAAAGACTTCTATGTTGACATCAAAAGAATAATGGCTTCACTAGAATTCCTGCAAGATCTCAGCTTGAAGTAAAGAGTTTGGCCTGAGAAAGTAGCCTTGGACCAATAGAAGCAGCTATAATCAAACATGAAAGAGGCTCGTGAATCGTAAGGCTTCCGAAACAGCCACAAAATCGGGCTCATGAAGCTAAAAATAAACGTGTCAAATGGGACGAAAGTCAGCCAAAGTGCTTTTGTTTTTAACCACAAATTTTACAACCTACACCACCTATTTCACAAATATTACCTCACATATGTCTCCAACGAGACTTAAACCCACAACCTATTAGTTGATGGGTGAATCACATACTGCTGGGACATTGGCCTTTGGTGCCAAAGTGCATTTTTTATTTCTGCAACCTCCTAACACATTTCACTCAAAGAATTAGTTTATTACTGTATTTAGTATTTTAGTAATCATATTTAATCCATCAATAATTCATTAAGAATCAACAAAGAACTGTTAGTAGATCAACCCAACCCGCTCCGTTTGACACCCAGTCACCCTATTTTGCCATATCTACAATAACCATTAATCAAGAAAAAAAAAAAAACATAAATATTCATCATTTACAACATACCTTAACTAGTATAGTACATTGCAGCATCAGTCTTAACCCAAAAATTCTCCTCCCACGTGGCCCACGCACTCCGTATTTCATCCAACTGTGAATCAGGAATCTTTGTATTTGAATCTAATAACTCAACCCACTCCTTCCATGGACTTTTCAGAGGATCCAGATATTCTGAAAATGTAGGCAACATAACCGATTCATAGAAATTGTCAACATCATTTAATATTTCTTCTGATTCAACCGAAGTCAGAATTTCAGGTCTTATAGCTTTGCCAGACTCCTTTTCCAAGATGAAATGATTCCATCGTAGAAATAGGACTTCAGATGGAGCAATTGGTAGGATGAAACGTGTGAATTTGTTGAGAGATAGTGGAATTATGTCTCTTGGCAGTAGTCCACGCTTTACTGCTATTGCTGCCCCAACCATTTTGCGAATCTGATCAAACACTATTTATAATTATCAGCTGTAACAGAATTTGTTGCATGTCATGTCATAATGTTTGGATGTGTTAGAAGTTAAGACAAGTATGTGGTAAAAATATAACTATTCACATAACTAATGATAAAATGACCAGGTAAATATATCAGCAGATTTGTGATCAACTATAATAAGATTTTCCATATATTTGTATCAATGTTCTTTATAAATTATCATATGCAATTCCAACAATTGGCTTTTTTTGCAATGGAAACATACATGACTATGTGAATCAGACATTATAATAAACCGTATGTTCAAGTAGCTCATTTCCCTTCGATTATTAGGTCTGATCTGTGTTATTTTGACTACAGAATGATGCAAGGATAATTACATCAGGGGTGACAAACTTACTTGATGCAGCATGAATGACTCCCCACAAATCGAGATCTCAACATAACTTCTTCCAAACAAATGTTTCACCTTTCCGCATGAACTTTGGAATATATATCTAAAATGAATATCGGTTATCCGGTCATTCTCATCGGGTTCATGTAACCATTTCCCAAAAATTGGTGGATCATCTAAACTATTTTCATTCACATCAGATTCTTTATCAGAACCAATTGATCTTCCCAACATTTGTTCTCCGTCGACACATTGCGTGACCATTTCATCTGTCCTCAGAACTTCTTCTTCATCACATTCGTCAATCTCTTTATACTCGGATGGGATTGTATAATTATGAAAAGGATGTTTTCCCTACAATAGAATGATCAAACTTAGAAGTCAAACGTGTAGGTCGGGTAACGGGTCGAACGGGTAGGGTCTGGTTGACCAATTATTGTTTTTACTTCTCTTATAATCAATATAAAATTAGTTGCTCGCAAAAATTAAACATACAGATTATTTATTATTTGTTCCTTTAGTTGCTTATAAAGTAAAAATTAATTGCATGTTTATAACTTTAATAATTAATAAAATAAATAAGTTAGAAACATAAATACAAAAGCCAAATACTTTAAAGAATACCTCAAAAAAACTAAGGATGTTATTAAACTCTATTAAGTGATGTTGGACTTCAGCTTCTGTGAAGTTACTAGTGATCCCAATGACTTCTAAAGGAAGAAGATAACCATATTTCCGCATATTACATTCCTCTTTAGCATTAAAACCCCTGAAAACATAGTGGCCAGAAAGATGATCTGTTTTTCTTAAGTTTTGTTTATAAAATAAGTATTAATAAAAGATTAGCATTGTCAACGTGAGACATTTCTTACTTTTGTGAAGGCAGAATGCTGAAAACTTTGATGTTTTTAGGAAGATATGTATTGACAACATTTGCGAGTGATATCCCATTAGGGTCATCAATCCAAGCGTTTTCCGGTATTTCCATTTTAAAGGATATCATGGTTGATAAAGAATGAACCTGGAATAAAGCATAAATTAGATTAGGAATGTGTATGTATAAAAAGGATAAGAGGAATATAAATTGGCGGTAATGTTGATTTTTAACTCACTTCGTCATCGATTTGGCTACTAGTGGCCCAAGCTATCTTGTTCAAATCCCCAAAGTTACTGTCACGAATTCCGCCCGCTTTGTATATGGCGGTTTCTAGCTCTTTCTCTATATCTGTATAACATAAAACGCTTCAAAAAATGCATATCCATGCTTTTGCTAAGCTGTTTAAAAGTTAACACATCCTTGAATTTGTCAGCCAAGGTTACTTTTACAAAATTCTACTGAAATCAACAATGGAATGTACTTTGGGGGGGGGGGGGGGGGGGGGGGGGGGGGAATGTTTCTGATTGCTTATCGTAAACTATGTATCCGCTAACGAAGTGCTTATTTACTTAAATAATAAGAAGATATGAAGTTTCGTCCAAACAAACACTCAAGTCAAAACTGCTTATGTGGTAGTACAAAATTAAACAAATAAGCACTTAGATGAGCAAAATTCTAAACACCCTCTATGCTGATAATTTCAACGGGCATCAGATTAATTCAATTAAGATCCATGCTTTCGAAAACCTGAACGTCTGATGATGCTCTATGATCGTAGAACAAAATGAAAATAGGTTAGTCCATGATTGCTAGTTTGCCAATTGCTACAAACCACTAAAAAAATACAAATATTGTTTCAACAGAAAAGAAAACAGTACATTGCTATAAATGGTAACATTTCAAGGTTCATTAGCAAGTTTACATGAAGAGGTATTTAACAAACGTAAATTGTTTTAGTTTCCAAATACTTTGTAAACTTGTAGAGCCCACATGTATATGATGGAGGTTCAGTCATATGTAATAATTAAGAAAAACGGAATGAAAACTATGATACAACAAGACGAATATACCATCGTTTTTGCATTAGCAATCTGTGATGTGCATGGTGGAGGTTTATTTGAGACCATTAAAGAATTTGAGGCCATCGAAATTAGAATCAATTGGGATCCTCTAATCTTTTTAATCCGAGGGTCTCAAAAGTCATATTGTTGGTCTCACTGAGTTCAACTACAGTTTGAAGCTTAGTTAAACTCGAGTATCAGTATTACAATATTCAGGGGCGTTTGCTTAAGCTTGTTATGGGGGGCTTATATGTTTTCGGCTCATATTTCATAAGCTCAATTTTTTCGGCTTACTTTGAAACTCGTGGGCCTATATAAGTTTATTATGACATAATAAACTTATATAAGCCCATAAATCTCAAAATAATCCAAAAAAATGGGGTAAGCCCATAAAGAAGCTTAAACAAACAACCCTTTATAATAACAATAACGTTAACGTAGTAGTGTATTAGATACCAAGTTTAAAAAGGACTTGACAGGTTAAATAGAACGAACTGCAATTTTGTATATATGCATATATTTCAAACCCCAAATGCGTCAACTTTGGGGCCGGCTTAGTTTTGAAGGAGCGGAATTAGCAACACAAATGTAAAACAAAGAAATTTTATTGACAGGTGTCCTATTACAGAAATTTGTGGTGTGTTTAGTTGGTGAGAAACATCCCATTTTTTCAGGAAATTTTTCATAGCAAAAAAAAAAATGAAAAAACAGAAAACCATTTAGTTACAAATTTTTGAGAAATTTTTCTAAAACAATGAAAATCTCATTTCTCAAATTTTAACTAAAAATCTGAAAAATCCAAATTACCCTTCTCTACTTTTCTCTAACTAGAAAATGAAAAATGCCGCGTCATCTGAACGAGTTTTCCAAGTTCTTAACACTATCCTAGACAAGAAAGCCCCTTCTGTTCTCAAGAAAACTAAAAATGAAAAAGCGATTCTCTGCAACTAAACGCAACCTTAATACTTCATCTATCCCAAATCATATGTCTTACATATTTCAACCAAACAAAATGTTTCTAAAAGGTAGGATGACATTTTTCTTAACCTCAAGTAAATTCAAATAAGTTTCGAATAAAATCGATATTTTTAGAGTGCTAATTGAATCTAAGCTTACCTCCGTTATCCAAGCCAACGTAACCAACGCGCATCAAAACTTTCCTCTTCCTAAAACCTTCCCATTTCGGACTTAAATTATCATTCACTGAACAATTAGACGGTACATTAACGGTTATGGGTTGAGTAGATGATGATGAGGAGGAACAAATGAATTTAATGGTATTATTAGTTTTGTAATAAAGGGTTGATAATGGTAATGGTATTGAGAGATTGCAGGATGTTTGGGTCTGAATAAGGGAGGATAGAGTGAATATTGTTGAAGTTGCCATTGGAGTGTTGGGTTTTCGAGGTTGGAGATGAAGTGAGTTAATGAGTTTGAAAGATGTTGCCACTTGGTGTATCTTTGTTTTGTGAAATGATGCATTTGGTCCATGTCAATCTATATTTTACATTGAGGGGTGTTTATGTTTGTCTAAGTTTATGAATCGGGTTTGTGCTTATGTTATATATAAGGCAAAGCGACGTATGGCTTATATATTACTAGACGAGTACCCGTGCATAGCAACGGGATTTTATAGCGACAAATAGTTTATTGATAAAAAAAAAGTTTATAGGTTATAAACGAAAAATAATGTTTTGAAACCCGGTTCGACCCGGGTGGTTCAATGGTTGAACCGTTCCGGTCGAAAAATAGGTCGATTTAAACCGGGTCAACTTGCTAGGTTGGGTCGAAAACGGGTCAAATTAAACCGGGTCAATCCGCCGGGTTTGAAGCGTCCCGGGTCAACCCGGTTTGTGTGTTTAATTGGTTGTATTTAATTTGGTAGATATGTTTTTAATTGGTTGTACAATGTGAATAAATCATTGTACCTTTAAGTAATGAGGTGTTTTAATAAGAGTATTAACTACATTAATTTTCTCTCACATTTGACTTTCAATACTCAACTTTTTCAAGTTTGACCATTTTTCCATTATAAATAGTATAGATGAGCTCATAATTTTTTGTTAAGTGTTTGGCTTAACTTACTATAATTGATAAAGTAGAATGACCAAAGAGTACATCAATGTTTATTGGGTGTAAATAAGCCACAAAGTTTGGGTTTATCAAAACCTCTTTATATAAGCTCATAAGCCACTCATGTAAACTTAGCCCAACACTTAGTTTAAGCTTATTTAACACATATAAGGTAATAAGCTCATAAGCCCATCATATAAGCTTAGCCAAACACCCCCTCAATCCAATTCATGCGTTCGATATTTTACATTCCCCTCAATCTAATTCATGCGTTCGATATTTTACATTGTTGACATTCTGTTTTAACTATTTGTATATTTTAGAGTGTAAATAAAAAGCTAGATGTGCAAATTATCACTCTTATTTTTATGTTAAAGTTAGATGCTTTTTTTTCTAAATGGTGAATATATATTATACCAACTCTCTACAACAAATATCAATGATGATTATGGACATGCCCATTAATCTTAATACAACACTCATAATCTGCAAGCAAACTTAAAGCAATACAACATCAATTCAAGACTAAAACAACTAATACAAACAACAATTCTATAGTCCATTCAACTCATTTACCACAAATCACCACCATAATCTCATGACTACATTTCCTCTATGAAGAAAACATCATAGACCACTTTTAACCAACTGAGTGATCATATAATGTTTCAATAAGAGGCCTCATCATGCAGATTATAGCACCCTATCCTCACCAAAAAAGGCACATTGCTGAAATGCCTGTATACCATCCAAGAATTTTACTATACTAGTAGCATAACCTCACTAGCATAGTAAAACTAATGTAGACTACAGGCCTCAGCATACATATAGATCCATTCAATGTGATTTCCAGCCTTACCACCTTTAGCAATGAATTGTTTGAACCAAGAAGGTTCATCTTTCATACCTTTCTATTCCAAACGTCATGCATTGCCCACCAAGATCACTTACTGTCACACCCCCAGAATCGGGTCCAGCAGAAGCATACATGTAGTTGGGGTGTAACTCAATTGGTATTACAACACTAGTTCAAAAATAGTTTGCACTTGAATCATTTAGAATAAAATAGTTAAATCAAAATGTTGATTTTTACATTGTTAAAAGTAGTGCGGAAGTAGGCCATTAAAATAGTTAAAAACGGTCCCCTAATGATTAAATCAGAGTCTTCTATGACCATGCCCTGCCCTGCCAAACCTCCAGTAGCGTGCCATAGCTTAAAACCTGAAAATACATGTTAAAGTGTCAACACGAGGTTGGTGAGTTCATAGAGTCTTGTGAAAAAGTATGTAATGCATAAAAATGAAGATTTCCCAGCAAAGGCATCGTAAATCCACTCAGTTACAAGTCCCGCCATAAGAGACTTGTAACCTGTGTGTTTACAACCCACTGCCAAATGTAATAAGTTTGGTTTGTGTAAACAAAGGAAATAAGATTGATGCAAAAGCATCGTAATTCAGTAGTAATAGTGATGAAAAAGTATCATAATTCAGTAGTAATAGAGATGGAATAGTATCGTAATTCCATAAGTAATTTTCGTATGTACAATAGCCACAAGTATAAAGTAAACCGACAAAAATGTCAAAAATGCTACATTGTCTCTTAAGCTCATGACCCCGAAGCTAGACATAGTAATGGCCCCAACAGAGTGTTTACCAGGCACTCAATTTGATAAGACATGAAATGCATTCGTCCCGTTGGAGCAACCCAAACGCGAATGGAGGCGTCACCCTCAATAGATCTATTCACTCACTCTCGCTTAGTACTAAAATTAACGGTCCATGATAATAAAGGGGACTTGTCAAGACGTGGTAATAAGGAAACTTAAGCAATGTATGGAATTTGTAATACTTTGGCATTGTACGAAAGTAATTGAAGCAATGTATTCTCCCCCGTGGGATTCAAATCGTATAAAAGTATAACACGAGTATTTAAGCATGTATCTCCCCCAAAGAGTTTATAAAGTAATTAAACCAGTAAAAGTGGGGCTATGACTCACCTGATATGATGGTACCATGAACATGTAATGAGCTGAAAAACAAGGCGCGCACACTAGCCGCAACCTAATATGAATGATGAACGATCTACTTTAGATCATGAAATGATGTTATGAATGTCCATGCACATGTTTCCTATACCACTCTACTCTTTGAAAATACTTGTTTTTATCAAAATAATACATTTTCCAAGACTTAGGAAAAATATGGCTATTAGAAAAATAAAGCTAGTTGCAATATATATACTTATATATATATATATATATATATATATATATATATATATATATCGTATGTATCAATGTTCGTGTTGAAATCCTTGAAATAACGCCTTGTAGTGATAAAAATATACTTGTAATAACTAATACTTCGTTAGTTATGAAATTGGGTACTTGGTATTATTTCTAGAAATATATAGTTACTACGTAGTTTGTAGTAATATATTTTGAAAAGCTAGAATCCTCCGGGTTACGTCTAAAGCCTCTTTTTGTCTGACGAAAAACGTCCAACAGCATGTAATTTTCAGAAAAATACTTTTCGTCAACAAACTTGCAAAAATCATAACTTCTTCGTTATAAACTATTTTTAATCCGTTCTTTCGCCTACGGATTCATTTTTGAAAGTATTTTCTAAATTTTTTGCCAAAGTTTACTTTGTATTTACTGATTTTCCAGAATTTACCAAAATGGGACAGCATGTTTATAAACTTGTTACAAATCCATTTCCAAGGTTCAAAACTAGTTTTAACTTCAACCAAAACTCTTGCAAACTCCACAAATCTATACTAATCCTACCATACACCTTCTTAGGGTGCCATGGGTTCCTAATGACTAGTAATCAAGTTAATTTAACAAAGGAACACCTAAATCACAATCTAGGGTTTGTATGTTCAAAAAGTATGCAAAAATAAAGTGGTATAACTAGTTTGTGCATGAAATTAAGCATGAATACCATAAGATACATATGTTAATTAGATGAAAACATGAAAATAATTTTGAATACTCACTTTGAAATAATAGGTGGTGAGATGATGAGAAACCTTGGATTACTTGTGTTTTTGTGGTATGATTCTTGATTAGGATGATGAAATGAACAACTTTGATGCTTTGATCTTTGAAAAATAACCACTTGATCATGTATATTGGGTTTGGGTCGTGGGTTTTGATGGGGAAGATGAGAAAATGAGTTTTGATTCTTAAAATTATGTATGTTAAGTGTTTTAGGTGTTTTTCCTAGATATTTATGTATTTTCAATGGCATACTTGTAATTATATGGTCAATGTGAAGACTAATGGGGGGGGGGGGGGGGGGGGAGGGGGGGCTGCACATGTTAGTTAAATGTGTGTGGGAAGCTTGGTAATCTAGTTCACGGAGTCGGTTTTGGTTCCGTTAATCACAAAACGTAAAGTTTTAAACCGCGAAACGTAAATTCGGGCATCGTAAAAATATGAAACTTGAAAGAATGACTAAACTTGTCAAAATACTCCATAATAAAATAAAAATGAATGGCAAGTTCCATCGGGTTGCTTGAACATTGTTAAAACTGGAAACGCGGGTTAAAAACGCGTAATTCGCGTAAAACGCTGAACTGGAAAACGTAAAATTCCAAAATACTGGGTAAATGAATGTAATAACTTTTATGATGATATAATGGATATAAAAATATGTCGGGACCATTGTGGGAATATTTAGATATATTCGTCGTGTATAAACCGGGTGTTAACGTTTACTATAAATACTTATACGTAAAAACGTTAAATGTATCAAATATATAAAAATGAAAATCCTAAGAGTGGTATAACATGGAAATGCTGTTATGATGATATGCAGACTGTCTCTAGCCCGTATGCAGTGTCCTTAGCACTAATGAAATGAATTCGCACCTAAACCAATCCGGTTACGCGAATTTGAATACCTGTAAACTAAATTTACGATGAAATGTGTAATGCAAGTGAATAGTGAAAACTTTTCCGGCAATGAATAGTGTTTAGTGAATAGTAATTTTTTTTAATGCTTCTCGAAATGTCAAACTGACACCAAAAATGATGAATAGTAAACTGATGAATAGTGTTTTGATGAATAGTGTTTTTCCAAAGTTCGGGAAATAACCTGAAATGACCTGAAATGGTGAGTTGTGACAGTCTTCCCCTCTAAAAGGAACTTCGTCCCGAAGTTCAGTTTATGTTGGTTTCTGAAAACATATTGGTTAAAAGTGATGATATTCGAGAATTCCAGCGAACTCTAACGATAGGAATTCGACTTTTGTGATTTCTACTTGTTCTCCTGCAAGGTTTATGTTTGACTTTGGGGTTGGATTCCTTTCCAAATGGAATTATGAGTGACTAATCTGAAAAGATGATAATACATGGTTGTGTAATCCTGTTGCTGTTGTTCTCTACCAAGGCTCAAGTCTGACGGCCACTAGGCCTACTCTGTCTGAAATATTGCATGGTCCAGTGTATATCGGGTTTAACTTTCCAAGTTTTCTGAATGATATCATGCCTTTCCTAGGCAGAACTTTCAACATAATTCTGCCTACCAACTTGAAGTTTTTAATGGTTTACAACTTATTGAACTTGTAACTGATTCTTGACTTGTAGGAAATTTCTGGTTATCTCATGAATGCCTACTAGACTAGTGAGTTGAGCCTTTTCTGAGTTTGGCCCATCAATAGATGGTCTGCGCTTCTTAATGTTTTAGATGTGATACTGGTAATATATACTGCTGAATTCTGCCAGAATTCAAGTTTGTATGCTAGTTGGTCGATTCTAAAATGAATCTTATTTGGTCCAATATGCTAAAGGTTCAACCTCTCTTGTTATCCAATTTGTATCATGTCAATCCAAGGCAATGCTTTTAACTTAATTTGTTCTCCCACTCGAATCTGGATGGTTTGTTGTTCAGGATACCCAATCCAAATGATGTGTGTTATGTACTAATCTAACTTCTGTCAGTTTCTCGCTGTTGGTGTGATAACTATTGTTGTAGATGAATTTGATTTATGTTAAATGATTAGTCCAACCATTTCTAGGGTCAACCACTCATGCTCTGAGCATACTTTCCTATGTTTGAATTGTTTTCCCGCTTTGACCATCGGTCTGAGGATGATAGGTGATATTTACATCTAATTGGGTTTCTGAAGGAAATTCTGAAATGATTGCTTGAAGTCCACGGTGAATTCGGTTTCCTTAACAGGAAATAACTGAAATGGGTACAATAAACCTTTGTGACTAATTCCACAATGTTCGGTCCTTCGAACTTGGCGTTATCTGAAAGGGATAGAATATAGGTAACAATTTGATTCCTTATGTTTTGTTCATAAACCTTCCTCGAATAAATGAATCTACAAGTTTAAGCAAACAACTTTCCAAGTAACATTTTTCTTGATGTTTCAGAATTTAATAGTTATGCAAGATAGGACAGTTTTCAATATAAGGTGGATAATATGGTTTACCAAAGATCGATGTTTAAGATTTCCTAACAATTCAATAGTTTTGTAAAGGATTAACCAAAAGGAATTTGCTTATCAAAATAAGTGTCTTAGAAAAGTATTGCTTACAAGATATATGTTTTGTATAAATGTAGTTTGGAGAAAAATCCATTTAAAAGTGAAAGTATTAAGAGGATAAAATAGTCAGGTATGTATGTCTGCACAAAGGCATAGGTGTCTAACATGTTTGGATAAAGTCTATTGGTGAGGACATGTTCAATCTATAGTCTCGGTTAAGAGGTTGGATTTATCTCTATGGTGTGGCTTAGTGAGCACTCGTATCGAAAATAATCCAGTAATTCAGTCAAGCCAATACTTTCTAGATGATAGAATTTTTGGTGATCAGGCCAGTGATAGTGGTTCGAATAGTTTGGTGATATCCTGGGAATTCTGTTGAGTTTTGAAATGGTCTTAATGTACCAAGAGATTCTCCTTATAGATGGTATGAAAAGTCTTTCCTAGGGAGGTCATTGATAATATCCACTTATCAATATAGGGAGTAGTGTGCGATGAGTGGCATAGGAATCCATAAAGTGTCAGCTAATTCTATATATATATGGGGATGGGGAAAGGAAATGATAGTGATGGTGAGAAGGGAAGAGACTGTGACAACTGCGACAAAATGATATTGTGATAAAAGAAAATACTGTGATGTAAATGTATCGTGCATAGACGTGAATGTTCATGAGATGAAATGATCAATTGACATGCTTCCAAGCGGCGGTTCACGAGGTGATAAAAAGTATGAATGTTCTGACAATGAGGGTATACTCACACATGCATGAAACATTTGGAAAATGAGTAAAGGATTCAATCCAGACAGAATTTTATTATAACCATTCTCAGTGTTGCAAAATTCATTTCTGAGTCAGACATAGGTAGTCAGCCTATGTCCCACTATCCCGGGTTGAATATAGATGACTAGTCTATATTCCACCGAGGTTCCATGAATTTTGAAATACTCAGTTCACTTATACTAATACTATGTCCTTCACAAATACCGAGACGTTCAGAAAGACTAAGGCAGGTGACCAAACTCGAGGTCAAATGATGAAACTATGCAAGGAAAAACATAATGCGGTGACATATATGATAAGTGAACATGCTTATATGAAAGACAATTATAGTAATCAACTATAATAAATGAATATAATATATCAGATAATGAGACACAAATCTCATCACCTATGTCAGCAACTAACCACAAATGAGGCTTCAGCTTGGCAGGCAGGCACGTGACGGTCATAGGGTTAAGTTTTCTTGAAAGTAGCTATAGTCTAGGTTTTAAAAACACTTAGTTCGCTATAGCCAAAGCTCTGATACCAATCTGTCACACCCCCAGAATCGGGTCCAGCGGAAGCATACATGTAGCTGGGGTGTAACTCAATTGGTATTACAACACTAGTTCAAAAATAGTTTGCACTTGAATCATTTAGAATAAAATAGTTAAATCAAAATGTTGATTTTTACATTGTTAAAAGTAGTGCGGAAGTAGGCCATTAAAATAGTTAAAAACGGTCCCCTAATGATTAAATCAGAGTCTTCTATGACCATGCCCTGCCCTGCCAAACCTCGAGTAGCGTGCCATAGCTTAAAACCTGAAAATACATGCTAAAGTGTCAACACGAGGTTGGTAAGTTCATAGAGTCTTGTGAAAAAGTATGTAATGCATAAAAATGAAGATTTCCCAGCAAATGCATCGTAAATCCACTCAGTTACAAGTCCCGCCATAAGAGACTTGTAACCTGTGTGTTTACAACCCACTGCCAAATGTAATAAGTTTGGTTTGTGTAAACAAAGGAAATAAGATTGATGCAAAAGCATCGTAATTCAGTAGTAATAGTGATGAAAAAGTATCATAATTCAGTAGTAATAGAGATGGAATAGTATCGTAATTCCATAAGTAATTTTCGTATGTACAATAGCCACAAGTATAAAGTAAACCGACAAAAATGTCAAAAATGCTACATTGTCTCTTAAGCTCATGACCCCGAAGCTAGACATAGTAATGGCCCTAACAGAGTGTTTACCAGGCACTCAATTTGATAAGACATGAAATGCATTCGTCCCGTTGCAGCAACCCAAACGCGAATGGAGGCGTCACCCTCAATAGATCTATTCACTCACTCTCGCTTAGTACTAAAATTAACGGTCCATGATAATAAAGGGGACTTGTCAAGACATGGTAATAAGGAAACTTAAGCAATGTATGGAATTTGTAATACTTTGGCATTGTACGAAAGTAACTGAAGCAATGTATTCTCCCCCGTGGGATTCAAATCGTATAAAAGTATAACACGAGTATTTAAGCATGTATCTCCCCCAAAGAGTTTATAAAGTAATTAAACCAGTAAAAGTGGGGCTATGACTCACCTGATATGATGGTACCATGAACATGTAATGAGCTGAAAAACAAGGCGCGCACACTAGCCACAGCCTAATATGAATGATGAACGATCTACTTTAGATCATGAAATGATGTTATGAATGTCCATGCACATGTTTCCTATACCACTCTACTCTTTGAAAATACTTGTTGTTATCAAAATAATACATTTTCCAAGACTTAGGAAAAATATGGCTATTAGAAAAATAAAGCTAGTTGCAATATATATACTTATATATATATATCGTATGTATCAATGTTCGTGTTGAAATCCTTGAAATAACGCCTTGTAGTGATAAAAATATACTTGTAATAACTAATACTTCGTTAGTTATGAAATTGGGTACTTGGTATTATTTCTAGAAATTTATAGTTACTACGTAGTTTTAGTGTTAATATTACTAAAAGCTGTCAAAATGAAATGAGTTTTGCCGATATTCAAACGTGAATATCTTTGTCGTTATAAGTCCGTTTTACTTGTTCTTTATATCCACGGTTACGTCTTAGTATGTAGTAATATATTTTGGAAAGCTAGACTCCTCCGGGTTAGGTCTAAAGCCTCTTTTTGTCCGACGAAAAACGTCCAACAGCATGTAATTTTCAGAAAAATACTTTTCGTCAACAAACTTGCAAAAATCATAACTTCTTCGTTATAAACTATTTTTAATCCGTTCTTTCGCCTACGGATTCGTTTTTGAAAGTATTTTCTAAAAATTTTGCCAAAGTTTACTTTGTATTTACTGATTTTCCAGAATTTACTAAAATGGGACAGCATGTTTATAAACTTGTTACAAATCCATTTCCAAGGTTCAAAACTAGTTTTAACTTCAACCAAAACTCTTGCAAACTCCACAAATCTATACTAATCCTATCATACACCTTCTTATGGTGCCATGGGTTCCTAATGACTAGTAATCAAGTTAATTTAACAAAGGAACACCTAAATCACAATCTAGGGTTTGTATGTTCAAAAAGTATGCAAAAATAAAGTGGTATAACTAGTTTGTGCATGAAATTAAGCATGAATACCATAAGATACATATGTTAATTAGATGAAAACATGAAAATAATTTTGAATACTCACTTTGAAATAATAGGTGGTGAGATGATGAGAAACCTTGGATTACTTGTGTTTTTGTGGTATGATTCTTGATTAGGATGATGAAATGAACAACTTTGATGCTTTGATCTTTGAAAAATAACCACTTGATCATGTATATTGGGTTTGGGTCGTGGGTTTTGATGGGGAAGATGAGAAAATGAGTTTTGATTCTTAAAATTATGTATGTTAAGTGTTTTAGGTGTTTTTCCTAGATATTTATGTATTTTCAATGGCATACTTGTAATTATATGGTCAATGTGAAGACTAATGGGGGGGGGGGGGGGGGGGGAGGGGGGGCTGCACATGTTAGTTAAATGTGTGTGGGAAGCTTGGTAATCTAGTTCACGGAGTCGGTTTTGGTTCCGTTAATCACAAAACGTAAAGTTTTAAACCGCGAAACGTAAATTCGGGCATCGTAAAAATATGAAACTTGAAAGAATGACTAAACTTGTCAAAATACTCTATAATAAAATAAAAATGAATGGCAAGTTCCATCGGGTTGCTTGAACATTGTTAAAACTGGAAACGCGGGTTAAAAACGCGTAATTCGCGTAAAACGCTGAACTGGAAAACGTAAAATTCCAAAATACTGGGTAAATGAATGTAATAACTTTTATGATGATATAATGGATATAAAAATATGTCGGGACCATTGTGGGAATATTTAGATATATTCGTCGTGTATAAACCGGGTGTTAACGTTTACTATAAATACTTATACGTAAAAACGTTAAATGTATCAAATATATAAAAATGAAAATCCTAAGAGTGGTATAACATGGAAATGCTGTTATGATGATATGCAGACTGTCTCTAGCCCGTATGCAGTGTCCTTAGCACTAATGAAATGAATTTGCACCTAAACCAATCCGGTTACGCGAATTTGAATACCCGTAAACTAAATTTACGATGAAATGTGTAATGCAAGTGAATAGTGAAAACTTTTCCGGCAATGAATAGTGTTTAGTGAATAGGAATTTTTTTTAATGCTTCTCGAAATGTCAAACTGACACAAAAAATGATGAATAGTAAACTGATGAATAGTGTTTTGATGAATAGTGTTTTTCCAAAGTTCGGGAAATAACCTGAAATGACCTGAAATGGTGAGTTGTGACACTTACCCTCCACACCAAGGAACCTACTTTATGGACAACTTTGCACCAAGAACGCAATGAATATACAACCCAAACACACAGTTATCTAACAAAGGCCAACTATGGCTTAGTCTTGTACACCCACAATATTATGGTTGCAAGTTTTCAAGGTACAAGGCCATCTGATGAAGTGATATTATAACACATCATGCCATCAGATGAAAGGCATAATGTATATGATAAAACCATTAATTTGCAGAATCAACTTGAACCTTATTGAATGGTTATTAACGATTAAAGAATAACACATATGCACGTTCTTGCTTGGTTTAAAAAAGAAAAACCATCTACTTTGTCATATGTATGTCAATTTGCTTATTTTTTTAAAATAAAAAAGAAAAGAAAAGAAAAGAAAAAGTCATTTAATTTAGATTGTTTTTGCGATATTTTGTTTAGAAAAATTATGTTAGATGACATGTATCTTTACAACTCTTTGATAACTATTATATTTAATGAAGAACTTTACATTTACTCGATATAAATCTCAAAATGTAATATTTATTCAATTATTTAATAGGAATGGAGCTACAGCCAACCTTTTTTTTCTTTCTTTTGTTAAGTTAGCATTATACAACATGGTTATTAAGATTTCGATCTTGATCTTAGGATTTTATGATTTTGCGATACTGCGAATCAAATACAATTCGATCCTACATAGGATCTTTGCGAGTGTAAGATCTAAATAGAATCACTGTCTTGACCATAGAATTGTTAGATCTCGATCCGATCTTACTTTCCTCGAATGAAAAACCAAAGAATTACAAAATTTTGGATGAAGTTTTATAGAATTAAAAAACAAAACATTTCATAATCATGATTTAGTCTTACATTTTCATGAAATATTCATATAATTTTATGTGTGATATATAATAAATTTGTATATTTTTATAATATGTAACGCCCCTAAAATATTGCAGCGGAATGTAATATCATTGAGGTGCTACTTATTAGTACAACATTCATAATCATAGAAAACGACTTTAAAAGAGACGTTTTAAAAGTTTATCATTCGATCAAAATAAAACATCCGAGTTACAAGAGGTCTCAAACAGTTTTAGAGTACATGGCACATAAACACAAAAGTTTATAAAGGTTCATCGAATGATAATATTATCCAAGCCATCAAAACATTCTCCGTGCGACTTCGTGCTTGTCAAATACCTTAAGGACCTGAGATAAAACATGCTAAAAAGTCAACACAAATGTTGAGTGAAATTCACAGGTTTATAAATAATTAATGGACCCCAATATTTCAGAGTTAAAGTAATGATTGCAACGAATACAATTATGGGTAAATAGTAAATATTGCATTAAGCTCACGAACTCAAACGTTAACTAATATCTCAGATTGATATTAATAATGCCCTAAAAGTTAATTTGCCATATTACCTAATTTATCAATATTATGTGTCTGTTTGACCTACAGTTATCAAGTGAGCGCTACTCACCCGGACAGGCTCGTCAAGCCCAATATGTATATTCATAATATTAGCGTTTACTCAGTTTGTAATTAATGATTCATGATGTTAGGGACTTATTTATGGCAACAAAGGCACCTAGGCAATAGTATTTTCTAGTAAGCATACAGTTAAAAGTACTTGTGTCCAAATTGTAAAATAGCGTGTATCTCCCCCAATGGGTTTATAAACAGTTAAAGAGTTAAAGTGGAGCTATGAGCTCACCGTAAGCAACAATGAATAGCAAGGTGTTGATATAAATAATGCCTAAAAACATTATTAACATATATCGATATCCCTATGTTTTGATACTCACAAAACGTAAACTCATTAAACTAAAAATTATGACGTAAACAAGTATTTAGTCGTAAATATTTGCTTTAGCATCCATATCACTTAAGGTATGAATAAACAAAGTGTCTAATGTATTTTATGATCAAAGGAATTTTTATTTTTACAAACCTTACATTTTATTAAAGTGGGACAAACATTTTTAAACTTATACAAAACAATTTTGTATTTATAAGAAATGTTTTATTCAAAATAAATAGTTTGAATTCAAATTTCAACCCAAAGAACGGCTCATTCTTCAGGAAAAACCTCCCCCACAAAAAGACAAAAAATCTGAAGAAAAAATATTTTTTTATTAGGCGGCCCCCTTAATTATACTAGGCGGTCCCCTTAATTATTATGGGGACCGGCACCCAATTAAGGGGACCGGCCACGCTCCCAAACAGTATTTTTCCCCTTATAAATACTGGTTCATTCCACAGATTTTTCTCACCTTTTGCACCCCAAAACTTTCTGTTCTAGATCTCATTTCTATTCTCTAAAATCCTTGGATCATACATATATAAATCTTTGTTTCAAAGTGATCCAAACCTCTACCTTTCAAGTGCAAGAGAAGAATACTTCAATCCTTCAAGAGAAGAAGTATTACAACTTGTTGTGACCTCCACATCCAAGTTGTTAGAGCATCATCCATTATATCTATTTCTTTGTGTAACTAGTTGTGAATATTTGATAGAAGATAGATTAGCAAGGTGTGTAGATAGAGTGAGTGTGTAGTAGATAATTGTGAAGTAGAGAAGTTGGGAAGTAGATAGTTGTGAAGAAGATTGTTGTGAAATAGACAGATGTGAAGATAGATAGGTGTGAAGAAGTAGTGTTGTGATTAAGTAGTGACTAGGTGTGAAGAAGTTGTGTAGAAGGTGTGAATAAGTTGTGACGAAGTTGTTGTGTGTATATTGGTGTGTAAGGTTTTCTCCGCCATAAGGGAGCTTGTTGACATAGTGAAGAAAACTCTCGAGTAGGTGACTCAAGGAGTGGAGTAGGGCAAGGAAGGTGTCCTTGTAGCCGAACCACTATAAATCCTTTGTCTCGCGGTTAGATCTTTCCATATCTTACTTATTATCTTGCTTATATCGTTATTACTTTTGTAGACATAGACGTATATATATATTTGCTCATATAGTGCTAGTATTGATTTTACTTAAAGATCAAACGAAAGTTTCATTCACAAAACAAAGTTTTTACAATCAAACTAAAAAGGTAACATACATATAATTAATCATTTCGATCAAGTAAAGTTTTCATACAAAATATAACTAAGGATTATAAAATAAACGATTACTTACTTATCTCTCGTATATAGCTATAATTGTTTATATTGTGCATGTGTTGATTTCACATACTTAGCTTATATTATTATTATTCATACTTATATATAGTTGTTCATATTGTTCAAGATTTGAGTTCATATAAGATTGAATCAAAGTTTTAAAAGCAAACAAGGTTTTAAAACTAAACTAAGTTTTCATAATAAAATTAAAAAGACGTAAAACTATTCAACCCCCCCTTCTAGTTTTCCACAATTGGCATCAGAGCTACGTTAAACAAGATTTTTAAAATATACTGTATTTTAAAACTTGTATCGATCTATGGAATCAGAAAAATATTTAGAATGACAATCTATGCAAAGACCACCACTATTTGAAAGTGATGGTTTTCTTTATTGGAAAAATAGATTCGAAACTTATGTGAAATCAAAAGATCTTGATCTTTGGCATGTCATTACCTTTGGTGATTTTCCCCCTATTCAATATAATTTTGAAACTAAAATTGATGAAACTGTATCTTTTGAAAAACAAAATGATGATTTGAAAAAGAAACTAGAAAAAAATAATGAGGCTAAACTGGTTATTTATAATGCGTTACCACGCAAAGAATATGAAAGAATTTTTATGTGTAAAACCGCAAAAGAAATTTGGGATTCTTTACTAATCACTCACCAAGGTAATAGTCAAGTTAAAGATAACAAAATAGATCTTCTTGTTCAACAATATGAACAATTTACGATTTCGGAGGAGGAATCAATAGATAATACTTTTGCTAGGTTTAACACTATCATCACAAGTTTAAAAGCACTTGATGAGAATTTTTCTAGTAAGAATTTTGTTAGGAAATTTCTTAGGGCTCTTCATCCAAAATGGCGAGCTAAAGTTACGGTGATTGAAGAATCGAAGAACTTGTCAACTCTTCAACCTGATGAGTTGATCGGCAACCTGAAAGTCTACGAAGCAATAATAAAGAAAGACTCTGAGATGGTCAATGGAAAAAGAGATCAAAGCAAGTCAATTGCGTTGAAAGCTAGGAAGGAATCTAGTAACGAGGATAGCTCAACTTTCGAAAGTGATGACGAAGAATATGCGATGGCCGTAAGAGACTTCAAGAAATTCTTCAAAAGGCGAGGAAGATTCGTTAGACAACCGCATGATGAAAGGAAAGCAAACCAAAGAAATAAAGATTACAAAAATGGCAAAAGTGATAGGAAGTGCTTCAAATGTGGTGATCCAAATCATCTCATCGGAAAATGTCCAATGATGTCAAGAAATCAAAATCAAAAGGCATTTGTTGGAGGAGCTTGGAGTGATAGCGATGACGATGAGAAAGAAATCACAAATGAGAAGAAATGTCTTATGGCTAAGACATCAAGCGAGGTACGTTCCGAAACCGAATACTTTAGTGATGAAAATTTATCATTAGACGAAAAAGACCTAGATAGTGAATATAATAGGTTATGCAAATTAGGTCAAAAGGTTATAGCTAAAAATAAGTCACTAAAACATATTATTAATATATTAGAAAATGAAGTACTCAAATTAAAAATTAGACTACAACATTTGGAAAAAGGAAAAGAAGTTTTTATAGAATGTAAAACATGCATAGAGGTTAATAATGAAAACTAAAAACTTAAAGATGAAATTTTCAAACTTGACAAGTTTAAAAATAGTAGTAACCCACTTAAGAAAATAATAAGTGTTCAAGAAACTTCGGGAGATAAAACCGGTCTAGGATTAACTTCAACTAATGTTTCAACTAGTGAAAATAAAATTATAAAGTTTGAATGTGAATCTAGTAAACAAAAATCATTAGAATCAAAACCTAAGTATATACTTACAAAAGATAGAAAAATACCCATTGCGAATGATGAAAAAGTAAAAAAAATTTATAAACCATCCTTAAAGACCGAAGTAGGATCCTCTAAATTTAAATTAAGATCTAAAACTCCACCACCGAGAAAACCAAATAATCTTCATACTCGATCTAAAACACCTCAACCTAGAAGAAACCAAAATAGACAAAACTACAATAATACTAGTCATCAAATGTGGAATTATCAACCAAGTTACAATCCTTGGGGAATACTACCACCATACATGCATCCTAGCCAAATGTTGAATATGTTTGGACAGACAACTTTGGACCAATGAGACAATGGGAACCAAGTGGCTAAGCTGTCAATCTTGGAAGAAGTTGGAATATCATCTACAAATGACTTCTATAAGTCAACATAGTCACTTGAAGTGCTTGAAGATATTCCATTGAAGACTAAAAGGTACGCGTTTCTTTTAAGTTCATTGCTATAATTTGCATGCTTAGATATATGATTAGTTAGATTAATGCTTAGCTATACATATATGTGTACATAATAGCTTATATTCTTATAACCTAGAAACATCATTGGTTGACTCTCCTAGGAATAAGATAAAATTGTTCATTGCTGAACGAAATAGAAAATGGAAATATTCTATATCCACTATTAGCAGACTCATGGTGATGAAGTGAAATGATTTAAGTGGATTGATCGTTAATATAGAAGTAGGATTAGATCCCTCGCGTAAGAAAACTATGGATGAAACAAGCTATCGTAGACTATGGCATTAAGTTAGATAAGCGTGCGAAAACAAAGGAACTATAGATGTTAGGTTATACCCCATTCAACACTCTCGCATCTAACATATAAATTATCGTCTTCATTTCCTTTAGGATCATAGGATATGTAGAAACGATAGCATGAGATAATAATAGGCTTAACCAATCCTCTTGAGCATGAGATCTTTAATAAACATTTTTTAAAATATTTGATTTATGATATTTGTTGTCAAAAATCTAATATCTCTAAAAATATGAAAAAACCTCACATTTTGGAAAATAGTTTTTCAAATAACTATCCCACTTTTAAATAACATGTTTTCACTATCAATATCCACAATTTTGTTTTGATCAAAACTAAAGATTGGGAAAATATTCTTTACCATTCGTTCACATATTTTGAAGTAAAAACCCAATCTATTTTATTCAAATAACTCTCACATCTAAGTGAAAACTTACTTTCAAACATTGTTGAATAATACTAAAAACGTCTCTTTTAAAATCATGCATGGTGATCTCATATTTGTCATCTATATTTATATAAATGACACTTATAAGTGAACTAAATCAAATCAAGAGGACCATGGTTTGTTCATTAAGACTTTGTTTGTAACAAGTCTAGAAATCCATGCTATCATAACTACCCACTTATTGCACATTGATACATATTAGGATTAATCCTCCTAGTTATGTAGTTATGAAATACTTGATGTTGCTTATTGTTTCCTAGCACTTATATTTTACTTGCGTGATGAGTATGTTTGCATGCTAGATGAAATTGCTTGTTTACTTAATCTCTTTGATTAACATGCTTTGGCTACATAATTGCCTACATAATTAGTATATGCTTAATTGCCTCAAAGAGTTGGACTTGTTTGAAACCAAAAACACAACCTTTCTGCAATTCACTACCAAAAACCCTTTTCTGGCAATCTGGGAATCACCAGATGGGCGGCCCCCTTAAATCATAAGGCGGCCCCCTTAATTATTAAGGGGACCGACCTCCAATTAAGGGGACCGGCCATCTGATGGTCGAAGGTATTGTTTATTTTTTCTACTTTTTAGCCCATTTTATCCTACACTTCCCAAAATTCATAAACCTATTTTATCCTAAACCTTCTATCAAAATTTATACATCCTTAATCCCACCAATCCTACATTATAAACACTCTCATTCCTCTCAATCTATACTCATCTCTTCATGACCTCTCCCATTAAACCAAAACCACCAAATAACCCGTTTGGAGAAGAAAGTCTAACTTCCATTAAAAGCCCGTCAAACCAAATGATGTTGTCAAACATCCAACACCAAATTCCTCCTATGTCTTCAACATTACATACCTAACACCTCACTCTCCTTCTCACCAACATTACATATCAAAAACCTTTACTCACCCATATCCTTCTACATTACACTCAAACCTCATAATCTTTTCACAACTCAAGCGATGTTGTTCATAATCAACCAACACCTAAACCTCACTCTCACACAAATGATCCATTTAACAACAAATCATCCATTCGTGCTTCCACTAATGCTCCTTCTTATGATGAGCATGCTCAATCCCAAAATAATAATCCCAACCTCATTACCAACACTTTACATGTTGCTCATTCAACAAAAACACCATCCACTCATGAAGCATCTCTTCCACCCATATCATGTTTTCATGATTACCCAAGCTCAAACATGTCTCCACCACCAAGAGTATCACCACCACATCCTACAACTTCACATGCCATTCCTATGTTGCATGCTCAAACCCTCACCCAAGACAACTATCATGCTCCACCACCATCACCTTCCTCCGAACACTTAATGTTCGTTGAGGCGCTAAAAGAATCCCATGAGCTTAGTGCTCTTTTAGCCTTACATCTTGCTCTATGCAATTTGGATCCACCTTCATCTAGATCACTCTCATCACCATGCAACATAAATCAACTTGAGAAGCATGTCAACAATTGACCTTGTTGCATCTTTCTCCTAAAAACCATTGCATTCAATGAACACTTCACTTGGATTGAATATCTTCTCACTAGATCACATCCAATACCCTTACTTGAACAACATCCAAAACCTTAATCAACCTCTTCCACTACAAACTCTCCACAACCAAACTCTCCAACATTCATGACCCAAACATATACCTCCATTAATCCAACAACCTTACCCTAACTCAACCATCTTCATTCCAAACACTCCATCATCAACCATCTAAGCATACTATATGCTTATGATTTTCACTTTCAAATACGAATCAACCAACCTTTTGTTACAAGCAAGTCCGATGGCTCTCTTTGGCAAATTAGGATCTTTAACATAATCTCTTTGAATTAATTGTTATGTATCCTTAATATTTGTTTGCTATGCTTGTTATTTGTATATTGCATATTCTTCTATATATGCTTGTGCTTCTAATATTTTTCTTGTGAGCATTCCATATCTCGATCCCTTGGTGCCATCAAACGAGGGGGAGCACACATCAAGGGGAGCTTTCATCCAGTCTAACTTCATTTATGAAGCTAGCCGTCATAACCTTTTTGATTCTACAAAAAGGAGGAGAAGTGAATATAAACTCACTAAGTACTAGTCTAAAAAAATTAATTTTTAGACTTAATGAGTTTAGGTTTTGTAATAATCAAAAAGGGGGAGATTGTTGATATAAATAATGCCTAAAAACATTATTAACATATATCGATATCTCTATGTTTTGATAATCACAAAACGTAAACTCATTGAACTACAAATTATGACGTAAACAAGTATTTAGTCGTAAATATTTGCTTTAGCATCCATATCACTTAAGGTATGAATAAACAAAGTGTCTAATGCATTTTATGATCAAATGAATTTTTATTTTTACAAACCTTACATTTTATTAAAGTGGGACAAAAATTTTTAAACTTATACAAAACAATTTTGTATTTATAAGAAATGTTTTATTCAAAATAAATAGTTTGAATTCAAATTTCAACCCAAAAAACGGCTACATTCTTCAGGAAAAACCTCCCCCACAAAAAGACAAAAAATCTGAAGAAAAAATATTTTTTTATTAGGCGGCCCCCTTAATTATACTAGGCGGTCCCCTTAATTATTAAGGGGACCGGCAACGCTCCCAAACAGTATTTTTCCCCTTATAAATACTGGTTCATTCCACAGATTTTTCTCACCTTTTGCAACCCCCAAAACTTTCTGTTCTAGATCTCATTTCTATTCTCTAAAATCCTTTGATCATACATACATAAATCTTTGTTTCAAAGTGATCCAAACCTCTACCTTTCAAGTGCAAGAGAAGAATACTTCAATCCTTCAAGAGAAGAAGTATTACAACTTGTTGTGACCTCCACATCCAAGTTGTTAAAGCATCATCCATTATATCTATTTCTTTGTGTAACTAGTTGTGAATATTTGATAGAAGATAGATTAGCAAGGTGTGTAGATAGAGTGAGTGTGTAGTAGATAATTGTGAAGTAGAGAAGTTGGGAAGTAGATAGTTGTGAAGAAGATTGTTGTGAAGTAGATAGTTGTGAAGATAGATAGGTGTGAAGAAGTAGTGTTGTGATTAAGTAGTGACTAGGTGCGAAGAAGTTGTGTAGAAGGTGTGAATAAGTTGTGACGAAGTTGTGGTGTATATATTGGTGTGTAAGGTTTTCTCCGCCATAAGGGAGCTTGTTGACATAGTGAAGAAAACTCTCGAGTAAGTGACTCGAGGAGTGGAGTAGGGTAAGGAAGATGTCCTTGTAGCCGAACCACTATAAATCCTTTTTCTCGCGGTTAGATCTTTCCATATCTTACTTATTATCTTGCTTATATCCTTATTACTTTTGTAGACATAGACGTATATATATATATTTGCTCATATAGTGCTAGTATTGATTTTACTTAAAGATCAAACGAAAGTTTCGTTCACAAAACAAAGTTTTTACAATTAAACTAAAAAGGTAACATACATATAATTGATCATTTCGATCAAGTAAAGTTTTCATACAAAATATAACTAAGGATTATAAAATAAACGATTACTTACTTATCTCTCGTATATAGCTATAATTGTTTATATTGTGCATGTGTTGATTTCACATACTTAGCTTATATTATTATTGTTCATACTTAGATATAGTTGTTCATATTATTCAAGATTTGAGTTCACATAAGATTGAATCAAAGTTTTAAAAGCAAACAATATTTTAAAACTAAACTAAGTTTTCATAATAAAATTAAAAAGACGTAAAACTATTCAACCCCCCCTTTTAGTTTTCCACACAAGGTACAATTAAAGTGATGAGTAAGCCGAGAAGTCCTACGAGCAACCTAGACATAATATGTTGCATCTTAGGTAAATAATAGAGTATGAATGCAAGAAAGTTTTATTTAATTATTTAACCAATTATGCAATTGTACATAGTATTTTTAAGGCTTATAAAGTGACAGAGACTAAAATTGACAACTAATGAAAGTGTTACGAGCCATAATATATAAGTTGTCCAAGGTTCGGGTTTATATGATATTTTATAATCCAAAAATCCTATTGCGTCGATATGTGGTTAGATTGTCCAAAAATGAGTTATCGGGTTTATTCTTGAAAATGGGTTATACCACTTCAGGTAAGTGTAAAATAAATTAATAAGTATTTGTAGAAATTTATAATTTATAAATTTTGAAGTTACAAAATAATTATATTACTTTTTATCATTCATAATGGGTATAGATGTTATAAAAAATATTTTGACCATTTTTATGTAAACTTTAACAAGTTATAAGATTTTTTAAGTTAGTGCGGGTTTTGATAAAAAGTCAGTATTTGATATTAAAAATTCTCTTTCTCCTAAACTGTAAGGAGCCATACTTCGTATTTTATATTTTCAAAATGGTATTTGATATTAAAAATTCTGATCGGGACAACACCTAACAGTCCCACCTTTTTTGCGATAAGTTGAGTTCCGTAACTCCTTTTTATGCGGGGTTTTCGGCTACGTTCAAGTTAAAGTGTTACCCACAACTTTTATGTTTTATGCAACAAAGGGTTCAATACAAAGTTTTAGACTTTTTAGCCATTCAAATCTAGAGTGTGTTTTCCGACAACCTTTGTTGTTTATTTTCTAATTAATTCATCGGATATCGTCTCATGACCAACCACCCAGAAAATCGAAGCTAAGAGATAGATATACAGGTCTATATTTCTACCTAAGTCTCAAAGTGTACTGATTAAGTGCGGTAATTATGAAAACAGTCCCTGGTCCAAATGGTTTTTGCAAACTTAGTCCCAATCATAGTTTTTGGTAATTTAAACTATGCACAATGCATAAATTAATGTAACAACTAACAAGTATATGAAACATGAAAAGTACATAAAATGAGATGTACATCAGTAGGTAAATGGAAAATATGGTGTGATTTCTTACAGGGATGGAATGAAAACACAAGAAAACTAAGATCAAAGAGCACCAAGATGTAATCACCAAACCAACAAGCCTTCAAATATTTTCACCAAAACTTTTTGAGGACACAAGATCAAGGTACAAACACTTGCTAATAACTTCTTTAAAACATTGTATATCTTCACAAATAAAGCACTTGGATAGAAGATTTTTGCACAAGTATCAAATATGGAGCCTAGGCTTTCAATTTCTTTGTAACCTTTTGGTAAAATATTGAGTTATGAATGGTGTTATAAGGGTGTTTGAGTTCAGCAACACGGGAGGACAAGAGATGAGTTGAGGTGGTTTTGAGATCTAAAATGAGAGATAAATGATTTTGAGCTTAAGTATGCATGGTTTTTGAGATGGTGGAAGACAAAAAGAAGACAAAATGGTACAAGTGTCTTAGACACTTACATACCAACGCCACCTCATAGGGGGAGGTGGTGGTGTTGGTGATTTTTGTGTAATTTTAGCTTAAAAGTGTACTATTTAGTGTATAGTTTGATCCCGGTAACTGCAAACGTGATGTTTTTAAGATACGAAACTTAAAACCGGGTAACGTAAAAATATAAAACTTACAAAAATATTAAAACTTGACAACAAACCCTATTTTGATATTTTAGGTGAGTCTTGAGCTTGTTGGTGATTATTTGTTGTTTAAAAGTTGAAAACGTAGACTGAGAACGTGTAGAACGCGAAATGTACAAGTTTAAGTAAAAATAGAACACTTAAAATATGTGTAAGAAATCAAAATGCATAAAAATATGCCTACTGAGTATTGTCAGGTGTCGATTTAGGTTAAATGTACGTTTAACGACGTATATGGAATAACTTATCTAGTTATCCGAAAGGGTGAATTTACTTAAAATTAAATATTAAGTAAACTTAAAATATTAATGACCTCAAAATTGTGAATTGTTACATAATATTACTGTAAATATTAAGAAAGTGAAATAATAGTATAACCTTAATATCTCTATCCGATCTTACAATGTCGATCTTGCAAAGACGAAAATGATTTTAGGTAGGATCCCGATCTTGAAAACCTTGTTACATAGCTTATATAACATAATGTGTGCATGATTTACTGTTGTGAACAATGTAACCTCAAAATGGAATATCAAAATGGATCTTAAAGACTGATTTGTCCAAAGGAATGCGTTGGAGCTTATCATGAAGAAAATGTATGTTTTGTCCTTAATGTCATAGTTTTATGTGATTAAGGCTTAAGGGGTGTCTGACAGATGGCCTTGTACCTTGAGTAATAGGTGTCTATTATTATGTTCTTTCTAGCTAATTGGTACTGAGGGGGAGGTCTAATTTAAGCTAGAAGCATAGTTTTATAGGTGACTATTATATCATAAGGAAGGTTTCTTACAACCAGATGAGTGATTAGAGATTGGTTTATCTTTGGTCTTGTTTTTTCCCACAATCCTTTTATTATGTTTGATGATTCCTAACTATTACTAAAGTATGTTATTCTTTGGTGCGAGGATGTTGTTGCATCAAAGGATAATTAGATGGAGGTATTTAAAGGGAAATGTAGTCAAATATAGTGATTCTGACTAGTAGAGGAGTGGTTTTTGCAGCAGTAATGATGAGGCCTACTTTGTCGGCTTGTAGTTCAGTTGGTGATCTTTGTTCAGTTAGCTCGTAAGTGTAGGAAATGTAGTCATTCTTTTTTCAAAACCCTGGTAGTTTGGTTGGTAGTACGAGGGATGATGCCTTCTGATGTTTGTAGAATTTTGGCTTGAGAGTGAGGATGAGAGCTGCTCCTTGATAGAAAAATGCATTAATTGGAAGGAAATGTAGAAGAATTATGGTTTGGTAGTATTAGTTCAATGTTGTAGCTTTATTAAGCTGCAAGTAGATGTGGCAATTTGTGCGAAAAAAAAAAAAAAAAAAAAAAAAAAAAAAAAAAAAAAAAAAAAAAAAGTAATTTGGGCAAATTTATACAAGATTTGGGCACATTTAGCTTTTTTCTCTTTTTTTTTTATTTTTTATTTTTTATTTTTTTTTAAATAGGCATATATTACCCATTTAAAAGTTAAATGGGCACATATTTTTCTCTCAATTTGAGAACATTACAATTGTTAAAAAAAAAACTTATAAATATAATATATTTATTTTTTTTAAATATAAATGAGGTGTTACGTTTGAGGAATTTATTTCATAGTTTTGGGTCTTCTCTAAAACGATTCGTATAACATGCACCCGTTTGGCTCGTGCCCCATTTAGCATGCCCATTTGGGCCCTAACCCGTTTGAACCGTGGCCGTACCAGCCCGTTTTACCACCTCTACCTGCAAGTTTAGTAAGGTTCTCTTGTAATTTTATAACACCCGTGAAAATTTCAAATCATTAAATTACTATTTTTATTTATTTATTATTCTATTTTAAGTAAATTTACTTTTATTTCCGGGAAAGTTACCCATGTACATCGTAACACGTACAATTAATTCAAATCGACACTAGTCTATGCCCAGTCTACACATTATATGCGTTTTTGGTTCCTTACAATCCTATTTTCAAAGTCATAATTTACTTTTCTCAATTTTACGTAAACCTTTCACCTTTTACGTTTTACGCGATTTAAATTTACGTTTTAAGGTTTTAACAACATTTAAACCCTCCGATGAATTCACCACTCTTCTAAACTACTAAAATAGGTTATGATAACAATTTTTACATTTTCAAAAGTTCTAGATTTTATTACTACCCGATATTATGTTACGCGTCTTAAAACATTAATTTAAATACCGGGGGATCAAAACATACTCTATAACATATTTATACCTAAACATACAATCTAATGCCCACTACCAACTATTTTCCCCCTCCCATTTTTTGTTACGCCTCTTACACCTTCACCACTTGTCCATTGAGAGGACAAGTGTCCAACTCTTTAGTCACTCCATATATAAGGCCTAAAAATCACATAGTTATTATCACCAACTTATTTCACTCCAAAAATCTGTTCATCTCTCTCTTATTTTCATGGATTCTCAAGACCTAACACACCTTGGTTGGTTAATTTTTCTAGTCCAAGATTGTGCAAGAGTGAAGGTCTTTTGGTGCTAGCTTGTTTCTTGCTTCGTTTCCTCATAAAGACGTTGATTAAAGAGTGTTTTTAAAGACTTCCAAGATGTTTAAATGGATGTGATTTCAAGGTTTTTCCAAACAGTTTTAAAAGTTTTCTTGCAAGGTTTACAAGGTTTGTTTTGGTGACTTTGGAAGCAAGGGTTGTGGAAATCTAGGTTTAGTGTTCGTTTGTTCTTAATATTTCTTGTTAATTTGTAAGGAAACCAATCAATCACACTTTTCATTTACTACTGAGATTAAATATTATTTTATGTATTTTATATGTTTCATAAGTTTATTATGCTTTGTTATACTCGGTACATATGCTAGATCACTAAAAAACCTAATAAGGACTTGTCATGCAAAACTACTTTCTGACCAAGGGTATGTACGGGATTGTTTAAAAATATCAGTGGACTTTGGATGTTAACTAAAATTATGTGGTTATAGATCAATGTCATTCGGTCCTTTTTCTGGGTATTTCATTGAATAACTCATTACGATGATTAAACAAAAATCTTTTCGTGAAACATGTCAAATTCTAAGTAACAGATTTGTAACCTATAAAAGTCATTTTTTTAGTACAACCAACTTTTTCTCAATGAATGAAAGTTGGAGCTAACATATTAACTTAAACGTGGCCACAAAAATGGGGTTAAACGGGCTTGTAGAACTCTAGATATTGCATCTTTACCGGGACTGTTGTGATGTTGATATAATCAGAACTGGTTAGTCAAGGTTAAACTGGTAATTTTGCTACTGATATGTAATTTTTGACTCAATGGGACCCACAAATGTAGTTAGTATACTCAAATACCTTTCCAGTGGTATAAAGAACATAATTTTTCGACTTACGGTTTGCGAGTAATGAATTTTTGAAAATAGACATGTTTATAAAATTTCTAACATCTATGGACTTAAAATGTGTAAAAAGTTATTAACTTATAAAAGTAGACCTTGGACTATTAGAAACTTGTCAAATAACACTACTTGACCATTTTTACATAAAAACCGAAGTGGTTGGACCCACTATCGGAAATAGACCCATAAATCCTTTCATATACTAAAAGAAACTAAAAGCAACTAATTTGAACTCATGACACATATTTGGAACTCTTAAATTTCATTTTGAGCCATTTAATATATTTTGAACTCTTTGACTTAATTTGAACTTTTGAAGTAATTTGAACCCTTTTGACTTAATTTGAACCCTTTGACTAAATTTGAACCCTTTGACTTAAATCGAACCCTTATGACTTGTCTTGGACTTATGGACTAAAATTTGACGTAAGACTTGATTTTTGTGATAACTTATATAATTCGGACTTGTAATTATTTTAAAGTGTCAAAACTAAATCTTGACACTTATTTATATATTATGTAACAAGCATAATTGAAATAATAATCTATAAGGCATATAAACATACTTACCTTATTATTTTAGAATATAAGACACGCTTATATGTCTAGGTTGCTTGTAGGACACTTGCGGTTTATTCATCACTACCTTCACTTTGATTGTTCACTTGACTTACGGTGAGTTCATAGCCTTGCCTTTACTTACTTAGTTGCTTTATAAAACCCCGTGAGGGAGATACATGCTAGTTTTACAAATTGAAAACAATGATTTTTGGGTGTGCTTGACCTGAATAAATGCTTTATAGACATTGAGTACCTCTTGCTTGAAAAGTCCCTAATTTCATGAACCGTTAATTACACACATGGTAAACGTTAGTATTATGAATAGATCTATTTGGGTTTAACATACCATGTCTGGGTGAGTAGCGCTCACTTGAGTCCATGTCGAACGGACAAATAATATTGAGAATTAAGGTAAATGGCAAAAATTATCTTCTTATGGGCACCATTTCATCTTGGTTAACGTTCGGTTTCATGAGCTCAATGCTATAATTTTATTTCCTGATTTGCATGTGTGGCAATGTCAATTAATGAACAATGCTTGTGTTCTACTTATTACTTACTAAATTCTATGGATTCACTCAACCTTTGTGTTGACTCTTTTAACATGTTTTATCTCAGGTCTCTATTAGCTTGCATGTGAAGGCACACGGATATATTTCGAAGACAATGCATCATTATCATTCGATAAAGTTTTTAAACGTTTACGTTATACTTTTTAAGTTTAATAAACTTGATGGGACCTCTTAAACTATGATATTTTATATAAATCGAATGACAATTTATTTCAAAACATCTTATTTAGAGTGGTTTATGTAACTTGTACTGTGAGCTATGAAGTAATACCTCAGTGACACTATCATTTTGGGGGCTCGTTTATATATATGAAGCTCGAGGTTAAGCTCATTTCGAGCGTCATATCTTGAGCTCAAGCTTGTCTCGCAAAAATTTTCAAAAGCTCGAGCTCGGCTCGGGCTCGACTAACTTGTATAAAGTGTTGAATGATATAACAACCCATAAACACCCATTACTATCATTCCCATTACAAATACCTATAGTAGGTATTTCACAGGTAAAATTTTGCTTTTTATATACATTATTACTTGCATGACTCACTAGACCTACTCACGTATCTACACAAGCCAAATAACTCAACACTCACATCCTATAAACCCCATGTATGTCAAGCATAAAATCATAACAACACCATAATAAGTAATTCACCAATCTAAAACACTAAACATAACACAAAACCCTAATAAACACTAAACTAAAACTTAAGTATGATTATGTGCTTATTTGAACCTATATGCTTGGTTTAACTAGTATGAATGTGTACAAGGCTTAAGTATGAGTTTCCTTAGGAATATTAGGATATATTAAAACCATTAGGCTATAGAATAAACCCTTTAGAACTTAGATACAAACCTCATAAGCCTTAAACCATAACTAGGTCATAGATAACTAGAATTAGGTCTAAACCATCCCAAAACTTCCCCATAAGTCACTACCACTTAGTATAAGCCTTTTAGAACTTAGGAATAGTTATTAGACATTTATAGGACACTAGTCTAGGCACTAAACCATATGATAAACCCTTGTCTCTCACTAAACACACTTAGGTCATTTAGGTTACAAAATTAGGTCAAACCTTCCCAAACCTTCCCCATAAGTTACCCTCACTTAGAATAAACCCATTAGGTCTTAGAATTAGTTACTAAACACACTTAGGAACTTAACTTAGGCACTAAACCTTAGGTAAAACCTTAAACACTTAATAAGTAGAACTAGGTCCAAACTTAACTAAAACAAGTAAAACCTAAAAATAAGCACCTCAAACACCTCAACCTAGCACCCTAACACCTTAGTCATACCCAAGCACACACCCTAACACCTCTAAGCACCCACACAAGTAGGTGCATCATCTACTTGACTAATCCACCGCTAATCACCACTAATCCACCCTAAACCACCACTAATCCACCACTAAACCACCACTAATCTACCCCTAATCACCCTAAACCATCCCTAACCACCCTAAGCAGCTTACAAGCACCTCTAAGCTAGCACACAAGTAGGTGCATCACCTACTTGTCATCACCTTACCCCTAACCGCCTCTCTCGGCTTCACCACCACCACAACCGTCCTACCCCGCCCCTAGCTACTGCCATAGCCTCTCCTTGTCACCACTAGACTTGCCGCAAACCCCCTAGCCTTGCTTGCTCACCCCTCCCCCTCCGTGATACCTAAGCACCCCATTTCACCCCAAACCGCCTTACCGCGGGTATAAATACCCCCTCATCCCCTCCATTCTTCTTCACACCCTTTCTTCTCTTCACCTTACATTAGTTCAGTAGTAATAAGTGTTGGAATTATTATATCATGACATTCATATAAATAAACCAAGTACATCAAAGTGAGCATGAGCGGAAGCAATTATAATAGATCGAATAACATGTAATTAATTAATCATTAATATAAATAGTAAACATACCGTAGTGATTCTAGCCCGAACAAGAATCAAAGCAATCTTCCGGAACCAAGAACCCTAATTAGGGTTTATAAGGATTATATGAATTACCCCTTACCTTTTTGTAATTCAATCCAAGAAACAATCAATAGTGTGATTGTATCACGTTCTTGTACACACGTACTAAATCGTATTAAAGTTATGCAAGTAATTAAATCACAAAACATTAAACCAAGACAATATTTGTTTAATAAAAAATCAATCATCCCTTTTGGAGAAAGCATGGATCGATTGATCAAAAGAAAAGAACAAAGAGAAAAGCTTTTAGGTGTTTGTGTGTGTGCACAAGAGTACCAAAAACCTAAACCTTTGATGTGTATATATACTATAAGAAACTTAGAGCTCAAGTTTTGTGTGGGTTGGGTAAACCCACAACAAATCCGATCGGCCCTCAATGAATAGAGGGGATCCGGAACCTTCTTGACTTCTAATTTCATTCTAGTCCTCGTTCTTTTAGTTTAACGTCCATTAGTCATATATCTTATATACTAATAAACATTTATATGTTTTGTGATAATTAATAAATAAATACAACATTTATATTCAAGTATTAATCTTTAATACTCATACGTAAAGTGTGCAATCCCGTGATCTCGAGTTCGATCCTAACACACGACTACTAAAATAATGTCCATTTTCTAACAGCTCCCACTTGGACATATTTTAATAGTGTGATCACATCGGTTAGCGTCTTGCAACACGCCGATGCCTCTAGTACGATCTCGAGTAAGGCTCCTGGAAAACCTTTTAATGATTTCTCATTATTATTATCCTTTTGTTTCTAATACCACGTTAATAAGGATATGGATTAAAGTCATTCCTTAATTTAACCATTCTGTTTCTCGTTGTTTATGATTGATCAAGATTACCAAATCTTCTGAACATATTCAGGGAAGATATTAGGTACGGCCGTACATGCATCTTACCAACCCTACGAGGGGCCCAGCAGTATTAAACTCCAAAAATAAATTTGAAGGAACAAATTCTATCTTGACTACAAGCAAAACCCACAAACTTTGTAACACTTTCGAAAACAACCCTTATTACTACCAGTTACGTATAGCGTTAAGTTGTTCCACAAAAATGTACTACATTCATGACACTTATCTTGCATCTCAAGTCTAAGGATAACTTCTCATGATTTACTCAATAACAAAATCCATAAAGTAACATCATGTAGTTGGGATAAGTCCTACATTCAGTATCATCGAATATCATCTGAAATAGCATGTTTACGCATCAATATACTTTAAGTATATTATACCAACCTTCAGATTTGTCTTAATTTAATAATATTCCCATATTATTAACTGACAACGGACAATTTAAGAATAACCTTTATTCATGGATTTAAACATACAAATATAGGATACAATATATTATAAATTAAACATACCATGTATTTCAATTTATTATAATAATTGTTTAACATCCCTTATCCAAATACTAAATAGATCAATGCATGAAAATCTTGTTGATGAATTATGTCTCAAGTAATGACATTCCTACTTATTGACAAAACATAAATCATCCAACTTTAATCTATCGGAATTTTAAGAATACTTATTTCAAGAATTCAACTATTGAAATTCTTATATGCGCATAGTCAACTATTTTGATAATGCCATATTTCATAAAAATGTGTTACATCCTTAACCACCAATTTATGATAATTAAACTTCCAAACATTTTAAAGTTTAAAGTATTCTTATTCTTTTAATGTATAATGCAACTATGCTTTTAGTAAGCATAACTAGTACATATAGTCAAGGATTAAATCCTTACCATAACTAGTATTGAGTGTCACCTCAATTTCATTAACATCATTGTATGCTACAACAATATGCTATTAAAACTTTCCGTAAACCATAATATCTAATGTGTAATGTTTGATGCCCTTCAAACTTTCAAGTTTGTTGGCTATAACAATTTTCACAACAATTGAAAAATTGTTCATCTATAGAAATTGGAAGCTGTTCCAGATTTTAGGATGTAATTCTATAATCAAACATATTCATTTAGAATATTACACAAGTTATCTAATAACTTTTTAATTAGATATTAATATTGCCAAATCATCTTGTAATCAAGTATGATACAACAAAACATGATATACATGAAAAATATATGAGTCATACTTAGATTTTATTCATGTCATACATATCTATTTCTAAATAATATATCATGTTATATTAGATTCATTTACCGCACATGTTTCAACAATAAACATTCATTCCAAGGTTATATGTCTTATTTCCTAAATCTTACAAGTAAAGTTTCATTCCATTCTAAGACTTAACATTTACTTATATGGAATATTACTTTTCATATGTTCTACAACATATATGATTTAAGAAATTAAACATAATACTCCCACTAGCTTTTAGGAATACTTAGAAATTATCTTATTTCAATTATAAATCAAAACATGAATTTAATAATTAAACATAAGAGTAATCTTCTAGATGCATGCATTTATCCATCCATGGATCATTGCACCATGTACACTTCCAAAGATTTATTTGAATTTATAAACTCCTTTTGATTACTTATCGTCCTCGCTCAAGTAATCACTCATGAAAGAGTTTTGATATTCTATTGTCAATTTCATATATATGAAACTAAAATTGACAATCATAATCTTTATATATTTAATGTGTTTATAATAAAATATTCAATCACAGTTAATTGCTTAAATGTGATTAATAATCTTGTCATAAAACATACATTAAATACGTGTACAACATTGTCCATATGATTTCTATACAAAGAGTTAAACCACAAGGTTACCTAATCTTTGAAGAAACTCATCTTCATTTACTAGTCTAACTATTAAGATAAACCAAATTTCAAAAATTGATTATCTTTTTTTGGACAGCATCTTAATCATTCATATCATGTATACTTTACCCAACTTCATATTTGGTAATGTATCATAATGGTTATCAGGTTTACAATAATCCTGTAAATCATAGCCCTCAGCATATTAATCAAATATCTGAGATATATTGCTATTCTATGAATGATAATTCCATTATCTTGAGATTTAACATTTAAATATCAAACTTTATCATCTTGAGATTTAACATTTAAATGTCAAAATTCATCATGATATTTACTAGTGTATTTTAGAAGATTATGTATCTTGTAATTTTATCCTTTAAAGATCAAAACTCCCACTTGCTTTTAGCATTTTAAATACTATCTTTAAATACTTAGCAAATAAAGAACCAATACAATGTTCTCTTTTGGGATATTACAAATACATATTAACAGTTCCTGACTTTACTTTGTTAATAACCTCTTCATAAGCATTTAAACAAATTTAGAACTTCAATTTAAGACTTAATGTGATTCATCACATTCATCACATTCCATCATATGATAATGTCTTATTAATCTTCTATGTTGGAGTTTTATCAAATATGTCCAAGTCATACTCAACATTCTAACCTTGATAACTTTTGGAAGAAAAGAAGTCATAGTTATCTTTAATCAAACAATATAACAAGAGTTTGATTTTCCTAATTGAACATACCATAAACATTTGGTATTTCATTAGTATTAATATTGTAAGACAATCTAACAATATTTAAGATAACCATATTTCCTTTTGACTTGTCTATTTACCAACTAATGCATTTTAATGGTATAATAATTTTCAAGCCAATTACATGCTTTATAACACAAGTACTTTTTTTACAAAGTCACTTCATGTTCATGTCTTTACAAGAAAACATAAACTGTTATAATCCCACTATACGTTATAAGTCATTTAACAATTTAATGGCTTCATGTATATGTCTTAATTAAAACACATAACAAGATAACGTCTTATTTTATTATAAGTCTTGTAACAATTCAAAGACTTTATGTTTATATCTTTACAATGAAACATAAACATGTTTAACTAAAGTAATTATGAACACCATCTTTTGGTTTCATAGTAATTTCAAGTTAATTTATTACTTCAGAATAATGTAAACAACATTATTTCTTCATTTATTTATGCTATTCCAAGAACACATAAATATTCAGATTGAAGTAGCATTAGATTACTTAATTAATTTATGTCATTCCATGAATTCATAAATCTATAAATTAAAGTAGTCTTGATATCATATTGACACATGTTCTAATAGGTATCTAATTTAGAAACCGCAAATTCTTATAGTTCAATTACATCAGTTGATCTGCTAGTAATGAAAATATGAAATTCACCTTGTTGTTGCAATCTAGTTAAGTCTCACATAACATAAATTGTAACACCAAGTGTTTCTTGAATTAGCTTAGTATAATTCATATTAGAACATTATTCTAATTTAGAAACAGCAAATTCTCATAGTTCAATTACATCAGTTGATCTGCTAGTAATGAAAATATGAAATTCACCTTGTTGTTGCAATCTAGTTAAGTCTCACATAACATAAATTGTAACACCAAGTGTTTCTTGAATTAATATTAGAACATTATTCTCTTACCTTGTAGTCAAGAGAATCCATTGAATCATATCTTTATGAGTTGTTTCTTGCACACAATAAAGATAACATTTCTCCCACTTGTGCATGGAACAACATCATATAGTTGATAAACAACATGCCATGCATTTGTTTATGTGTTCAATATGATTGTGTCAAGTATATGTAGAACAACAATGTCTAGTAAGGAAACGTACAATACTTATCCTTAAAAGTATGAGTGTCTACACTTGGAAAGTAATTATCTTTAGCTACCAAGATATCAAAGCTTGTAACTCCCACTGAATTAAAGATCATTACAATAATTCCTTATTTAGTGATAAGTACACAATACTCCCACTGAATTTGACAACATTTAAAATGTTTCATATCCAGTGAAAGCAAATAGTGTGCTTTTAACTTTCCTACACCTTTGAATGTCCATACGTAACAATTACTTATGTACTAAAAGTGTATTCTACTACGTAAATGATGGACTATCCACCAAATGCTATTAACTTGAAAAATTGGGCATGCAATTTCTTCCTTAACAGGTCTACCATCCTACAATGTATGTAGCCCCTTTAAAATAGTCAAAACAACTAGTTTGTCTTTAAACATTTTGCAGTAATTAGTCTAGCTTCTAATTATAATAACTCATAAAATGTCATACATAATTTTCTGTTAACCAAATATCATATTTGTTACTAAGAACTTGATCACCGAATGAGGATGATAAAATCCCTATGAAAAATATTCGCAATTTTCTTAACTATTAAAAATTTGCTATGAGTTATATTAGAATTTAGACATATCTAATATTCCTATTATCATTTCTCATTCATGAAAAGGAATAGGATTGTGTCTCACTCTTCCTTCATCGAAAGGAGACTTCTTTTGTCTTTTAAGTAAATATTTCTTAATCAAACATTTGTTTGAAAACAGAACTATATCAATTTACCAAAGCTCAAAATACGTTTACGGTTTGAATGTTGCATTAATACATTAAAACGAATTACAAAATTCAATTTCAGTATTTTCGATAATTTAGATCTTTAAGAAAATAAAATACCCATTGGCAAATATACATATAAACCATAGTATTTTCTTAAAGCTAGGATCCTAAATTGACATAGTACCATTATATCAGTTGATCTGCTAGTAATGATAGTATTCAACAAGGTAATTGTCGAACAATAATTGCCAATATCATATTGCAATTCCTAGATTTATGGGATCTACAATCACAACACATTTGTATTGTAAGCATGTTTAGTCCCCATCTTAATGCCTTGAGTCCAAGTCTCACTTCCTACTCAATTTAAGTCGTCTAACTTAAAACTGTAAACTCACAAATCCATCACATCAGTTGATCTGCTAGCAATGAATTTATGAAATTTACCTCTCCATTGCAATCTCGCCAAGTCTCACTTAACGTAAATTACAACTTCAAGTGTTCTTAATTAGATGGCATTCAACTTAATTTTATAAGGGTATTAAATTTTGACGTGTAATCAAAATAATGTATGAAGAAGCATGCATACAACTTCATAACATTGGTTTACAAAACATTTTTATTACCAATTTGCTAAGAGTAAAATAACAAAGTTTTGATTGAGGTATCGGGTTCACCAATTAAAGAATAACCATCAATTATCGTCCACTATATCGTACTTTTGCATAAGCCCGAAAGCTTAGTGTTTCGGATAATCATTGTGGAATTGTGGATTATTCACCCTTAAGATGATAATGTACATGTAATGGTTGTTCGGTAAGTCTAATTTACACACAAACGAGCGTTAAGACAGAATGTTGTCTATCTAAGGCCACAATTTAATGCGTTGCCATCCTTATACCCATCTTATAGTGTGTAAACTTCGGTCGAGCCTATTTAACCATTACGTACAAAAACATCAATCAACCAATTCTTTGAAATTTTAACTCTTAAAAACCAAAACAATTTTGCCATTATTTAGTCCGTATTATTTTTCTATTCAAAAAATTACCCTTTCGTTTAAATAAACATGTCTAACACAATAAATAAACAAAACAAGTAATATGCAATAAAAAATAAAACAACTAAATAAACACATATACATAATCATAACAATTAAATATGTATAAAACATGTAGCCACATGCAAATTTTATTCAAAAGTCCTATTAATAATCAAATCTAGGCGTATAACGTATTAATTCAATTAGGGCTTTCTTTTTCTTAGAAAAAGAGCCACATACATCGATAAATCGATTGCGTAAGCCAAAATTAAATAAATACCACATAGCATATAATTGATTACTTAATATTGGAGTCTTCCCTAATTCGACATCTATTAAAATTTACATGTATTAATATAACTTAACCATTAATATATATATATATATATATATATATATATATATATATATATATATATATATATATAAGCAATTTAAACAATTTAAATTATAACACAATTAAAATCCATGCAAACATGCACTTTTCATGGATTTAGCTTAACAATTAACACATTGCACCAAGATCGTTTACTAAAACGCATAACAATTACATGACATCTTAGGGTTTCTAATCAAATTTTTAAAAAAAATTAAAACAAAACCCTAAAAACCCTTTAGGTCATTCGACCCAAAAAAATTAGGGTTAGGGATAAAACACATAAACCCTAAAAAGAAACATGTAACTGTACGAATCAAAATCCAATTTTTATGCGTTGCGATAATTAATTACATATTATAACGGCTCTAGATGCCACTGTTGGAATTATTATATCATGACATTCATATAAATAAACCAAGTACATCAAAGTGAGCATGAGCGGAAGCAATTATAATAGATCGAATAACATGTAATTAATTAATCATTAATATAAATAGTAAACATACCGTAGTGATTCTAGCCCGAACAAGAATCAAAGCAATCTTCCGGAACCAAGAACCCTAATTAGGGTTTATAAGGATTATATGAATTACCCCTTACCTTTTTGTAATTCAATCCAAGAAACAATCAATAGTGTGATTGTATCACGTTCTTGTACACACGTACTAAATCATATTAAAGTTATGCAAGTAATTAAATCACAAAACATTAAACCAAGACAATATTTGTTTAATAAAAAATCAATCATCCCTTTTGGAGAAAGCATGGATCGATTGATCAAAAGAAAAGAACAAAGAGAAAAGCTTTTAGGTTTTTGTGTGTGTGCACAAGAGTACCAAAAACCTAAACCTTTGATGTGTATATATACTATAAGAAACTTAGAGCTCAAGTTTTGTGTGGGTTGGGTAAACCCACAACAAATCCGATCGGCCCTCAATGAATAGAGGGGATCCGGAACCTTCTTGACTTCTAATTTCATTCTAGTCCTCGTTCTTTTAGTTTAACGTCCATTAGTCATATATCTTATATACTAATAAACATTTATATGTTTTGTGATAATTAATAAATAAATACAACATTTATATTCAAGTATTAATCTTTAATACTCATACGTAAAGTGTGCAATCCCGTGATCTCGAGTTCGATCCTAACACACGACTACTAAAATAATGTCCATTTTCTAACAATAAGTCCTTAGAAGCCCTAGGAGTCGAGTAGCTAGGCCTTGGTCGTGTTGTGTTGTGGTTTGAAGTCGAACGAGCCCTAGAAAACCCTAACCCTAGTTCTAACCCAAGTAAACCCTCCCCTAGCCAAGTAAGTCTTACATATTAGTTCATTTAGCTTTAGTTTAGTCTTAGGATAGATTTAGGATGCCTTAGATACCCTAGGAACCCTTGCATGAGCCTTGAACCATTTCGTTTACTAGTTTAAGTTTTAAAACCCTAGATCGAGTCATATACTTGCATGGATGCTATAAGTATTTACTTTAGGTCATACACTAGTTATACATAACCTAGATAAGTTAAAATAAGTAAAACATAGGCTAGAAAACTTAGTTACTAGATAAAATATAAGTTACATGCATATTAGGACTAGTTTTGCAAAACTTTACATGCATAAGGGTATATATCATAAATTACTGAAATTATAAAGTCTAGGGACTGTTTTTGACATTTCCTAAAAGTTATAAGTGTAAGGACTAGTTTTGCATAATATTAAAACCCTAGGATAGATATTAAAATAAGTATAAACTAAAAAGGACTAAAAACATAAATAGTATAAAGTTAAAGGTCTAAAATGGTAAATATAGAAAACTTAAGAGTCTTAGGTTAGTTACTTAAAATATAGAAGTCTAGGGACTAGTTGTATCAAGTATAGATAGTTATTAGTATAAGTAATATAAGTAATATAAATTTAGGGTAGAAAACATAAATATATAAACTATAAGGGTAAAAAGTGAAAATATCATATAAGTATAAAACCTAAATAAAGTTAGAAGCATAACACAATACTAGGGAGCTTCATGCGAGGAGTACTATGTGGAAGCCAAAAGTTCTTTATAGATCCAACTTTTACATAGATATTTCGTTTTGACGAGTTTGTTGGGTTTACGAATTAAAGTGCCCTGACTCCTTGAACGATTATTGCATATACTTCTGAGATATGATGGCCCGAACGGATATGATGGCCCGAACGGTTATATGATTATAACTAAACCCTAATAACAACATAACTCAATAATAGGGAGCTTTGTGTGAGGAGTATTAACTTCTGAATTATGATGGCCCGAATAGTATTATTTTGATAACATAATACAATAGTAGAGAGCTTCATGTGAGGAGTCATATACTTCTGAATTAGAATGGCCTGAACGGTGTTATGTTATATATAAAACATTAACAAACCTAAAAACAATAACTTGAGAAACATAAACATGATAACTAAAGCTTGACATACATACAAAACCAACAACACACTAGGATACGTGAGTAAGGCGGTCTAGTTTCCGAGTCACTATTTGCATCACTTAGATTACTCTAAACCCAAGTGAGTTTTCATAGCCTCATACTTTTTAAAATGCTTTCACTCTAAATGCTTTATAAATCCTGTGAGGGGGATACATGCTAAATGCTTTACTTAAAACCGAATACAAGTCTTTTTCTTTGGTTGTTGCACGAGTAAACTAACAGCCACCACTACATAAACAAAATTCATGAATCTAATCGTTTGGGATATTTTTCCCACGCGAACGCGAATATAGTTGATAGATCTATTGGAGTTTGACAACTCCCGTCGGTATTAACACCCCACTAGGTGGTACCAATAAGTACTATATTTGAATCCACTCAAGGTATAACTTTGGCAAGTTATCCTTCTATCCCCTCATGTTGGGTCTGCAGCCCACATGACCTGGATCGTTAAGGTGTGATTCATGAGCTTAGTGCAACATACTACGCTCCTGATAATTGTGCATGCATCACAATTATCACAAAACTTGCATTTTCTCAGATGGGTGTAACAACTGAACCCAGGGAACTTGTATTCACTAACCCCTAAACCTATGATTCTCACTCAACACCTAGTGTTAACTTTTTAAGCATGTATTTTAGGTATATTACTTCTATGGATCCATGGCAGAAGGAGGTACTGAACTCGGAGGACTTTTCATGGTTATCATTCAAACAAAACCTAACTCTTAGATTTTTGGGACCTCATCAAAAATAAAAGTATATCTTTTATAATTAAAACTCTGATAATTATGAATGATAACTAAATTTCTAAAACGTCTCTTTTCGAGTCATTTTCTATTACTGTATCTGTGATTCTATGAAGTAATACCCCAAACACTTTATCCGCTGTGATCAGTGAAAAATGGGGGTGTTACAAATGAAATAAAGCTCAATGGCTCGTTAGTCATACTAGGTTCGAGCTCGTTAATTTTTTTAAGCTCGTTTATACATGGTTATATGTATAGAAAATATATATACATATATATTTTAGGGCTCGTTTAGGCTCGCGAGCATAATCGATCTTTATATATAATGCTCTGGCTCGAGCTCGATTATTAAACAAGCCCAAACTTAGGCTCGAACTAGTTTAGGTTCGGCTCTTTTGAGCTTTTTATGATCCGATCCCGAGCTTTTCACGAACGGCTCGACGTATTTCCACCCCTACTTGTTCATATGTTTAATGTTTTCACCTAGGGATGAGCTCGATACCAGATTGGTGCCGAACCCATACCAAGTTAGTGGTACCGATTTTTTAATGAAAGCGAGGGTACCAGTACACGATAGACCTATCCGGTTCTTCCCATTTTTTGTTAAACCAACAAAAATTCCAAGAAAATGTAGTAAACAATAGGACAAAACATGCATTTTCAAGTGATATAAAACCACAACGTCGCACAAAACACAACCAACACTTAAATAGTTAAATAAACACAACACCATGATGGTCGTAACATACAAACGTTCGAAAACTTATAAAATATGTTCGCGTGTAATTTTTGGGAGGGTTTATGAAAGATCTATAGTTGTCACTATAAGTTTTTCAGACGTTTGGTTTTTTTCTTTAGGTTTCACATGACTATTTTTTTACATAGAACGGGTCAATGAGTGTTTGGATATGTTTTTTAATTCAAAAACTTGACTACTCAAAATTTGGGAATTTTTTCGTTACTTTCTGCTTTGATACCGGTACCGTATTAGTTGTCACGATTTTTTTTGCTCGATTCATGGTACCCGTCCCCTACCGTTTATAGGGATTCAGTACCAGCACGGTTCAGTTCGGTACCGGTATTCAGGTCCAAATACTCATCCCTATTTTCACCGTTTCACAAAAAAACAAGTGCATGATTTTGCAAAACTACAAGGGCACATGAATACTAACAACCGAAACTTAAAGGGTAAAACTCCAAAAGATAAACCTTGTTACAAAACCCTTTTATCATCCTCTCCGCCCTTTCACCCTATCCATTTCCCTCACACTCTTCACTCTCCTCCCTCACCAAACTCGCCGGAGATGAATCCTTCACTCCTCACCACACAACACCCCTCACCTAATCTCACCACACCATTTCTAAACCCTACCCTCAAACCCTCACCCAACTCCCTCACCTTCCACAACCGGCGCGTCCGCTTCACGCGCCGCCACACCTCCACTGTCCGCGCCTCCGCCACCTCATCACAGTCACCGGAAGCAGAAACTTCCGATGTATTTGGAGGAAAGAAGGAGCTGACGCCGTTACAGTCCGTAATAGACTCGATGTCACCAGCGGTTAGGTTTGGTACATCAGTTGTGGTAGTTGCTGGTGCTTTAGCTGCTGGTTATGGATTAGGTTTAAAGTTAGGTGGAAATAATAAGACTGCTGGAGTAGGTGGAGCGGTTGTTTTGGGTGTTGCGGGTGCTGGTGCGGCTTACGTTGCGAATAGCTCGGTTCCGGAGATTGCGGCTGTTAGTTTGCATAATTATGTAGCTGGTTCGGATCCGGGGTCGGTTAAGAAGGAGGATATTGAAAGTATTGCTAGCAGGTTGTTTTTTTATTTATTTATAGAAAGTAGTGGTATAATTGTCAATTTGGTATCTGATTATATATGGAATGTGAATGTGTATTTGATAAATGTTTCACAATACTTTTACGAGAGGGTTTTATCGAAAACGTCGAGAAAACATGATTGTATATGGAAAGTGAAGGGTGTAACGGTCATTTCACTATGATTTTTTGCTTTTTTAGTACGGGTAGTGTTGTACTCGTATGTGATTATATTTGGAAAGTGAGGCGTATAATTGTCAATTTGATACGGGTTTTTTGTGATAATGAAAGTGAAGGGTGTATATATGTCAACTTATAAGTTTCATGTTTGTTTAGTAAATGTGATCCAGTAGCTTTTTGATGATGTTAGGAATATATGGATACTTGGTGGGTGGGTTTTGGGGGGGGGGGGGGGGGGGGGGGGTTATTATTGTCAGGTATAAAACGACATTGTGGAAACGGATTCAGTTCAAGTAGATTATATAGGGAAACTTAGAGGGTAATTACACGCTAAATAGCACAGTTATCCTGCTACTATCAACTGTACATTTTAACAATGATCGAAGTAAGTAAGAGAATATATATGAAATGTATGTAACTATGACGATGAGTTTTTGGTTATGGAGACAAAGCTGTTGATGAATCATGTGCTTGTTTTGCTATACATGCAACAAAAGCACTGTCAATACTTCTTATGGCCAAGATTGACCGCAATTTTGATCCGACGGTGTCAGTCAGCGAAATTGCATCTCTGTTTACTCATTATATATAGGGAAAAAGCAAGTTTATATTTGAAAGATGCCAAAATTGGAAGTGTTTGATTAATGGATTTAAAGATCAATTTGTTGCATTATTTATGGTTTGACAAATGATTTGCGACGTATGTGCTTTATTAGTACAAGTCAATTAGGTTGGCCACATTTTATTATAGGATAACTAGATTTGGACTAGCTGATTGCGTAGAAAATGAGGTAGGATGGCATGCACAATTGCATATTTTAGCTGATGTTTAAAGCAAAATAGGCTGTAGCCTATTTGTATATCATGTAATTAGCAAGCCCTGCTAATGAGTATTTTGACTGGTGATTCTTATAGTTTTATATATTTGCTAATTTCAGATACGGTGTTAGCAAACAAGATGAAGCTTTCAATGCAGAGCTCTGTGATATATATTGTCGGTGAGTAGCAACTTATTAATAAGAGATGCATTGCTCGTATTGTTCATATTTTATATGTGTCCTTTTATCCCTTCAGTGGCCGACATTATATGGTCATTAGCGACTGCTTTCATTCTCAAATCTGAATAGGTATTTTGTGTGTCATTAGATAAGTCATAAGAAAAAGGTTTTGTAACTTGAAGAGAAATTTTCTGTACTTCAGTTTTTATCAGTTACATATATTTATTCTTCTCAGTCAGAATTACTTTTTACTGTTAAGTGTCAACTGCATATTATTTTGCTGTAGATAACAAATTTAATCCAATATAGGCCTGTTTGGGTTGTATTTTATTGATGACAGGAAAAATGGTTATAACTACATATCTCAGCTAAAACGAAACAGCTCAAACTGCTTAAATGTTGCCTAAGCATGCTCAAGTGTTTACAAATACAACCTCTATCTATTTATAAACTTTTTCCCTAGTAATTTCAGCTTTCTACATTATAATTAAGTGGAACAGTAACCATATTCATGAATGCTTGTTACCATCCTCTCATTCTATCTATTTCTCAGATATGTCACATCTATACTTCCTTCTGGAGATGAAGATCTGAAGGGAGATGAAGCTGATATTATCATAAAATTTAAAAATTCATTGGGAATTGATGACCCAGATGCAGCTGCCATGCATATGGAGGTACTGCAACAACATTGATTTATCGATTCCTTAATGGATAATAAGGCTTACCATTTACTTTTGCATTTTGTTCTACAGATTGGTAGGCGTATTTTTAGGCAAAGATTGGAAACTGGTGATCGTGAAGCAGACGCAGAACAACGCCGGGTAGGTTACTTTTCAATTTGTTACTAAATTGGTAGGTGAGATAGAGATGCAGAGCTTGATCATTGGTGTGGTCTCCAGTGCAGGCATTTCAGAAGCTGATCTATGTTTCAGAACTCGTGTTTGGAAAGGCCTCGGATTTCCTTTTACCTTGGATGCGTGTGTTCAATGTTACCAAATCACAGGTATTAATATACTCAGACACGGCTTTTTTGCTTCCTAGAATTACAAAATAAGAAATTATTTCTACATCCACAAGCAGCTCTGGTAACTTCCTGGTTATTGGTGATTATGTGTTCGCTAGGTTGAGGTTGCTATACGTGACAATGCCCAACGGTTGTATGCTTCTAAGCTAAATTTGATTAGCCAAGGTAAATATTCTGTTTGTTTTAGTAAGTTTTTTACTTTAGTTACTTAGCCGTGCAGTATTATCATGTACTTGTGTTTGGATGTGCTTTCGAAAGTGATTATGTGATGCAAAATAATCAAGATCGTCTAATAAGCTGAAATAGAATATGCTGTTTAAGATAGTGTTTGAATGTGTTCTATTGATTAGAGTTGTTATAATCAAGATGTTTTAAACGTATAACAAGTTCTTATTGTCTAAGGAGTTTTTAGATTAAATGACGAAGAAAGGCTTTTTGGTGAGAGGATGATTCTTCTAAACGCTTGTGAAGTCTCTAAAATTAGGATAACAGAAAGGGTAAAATTTTAGTTTTTTACCATTTGGTAATCAAGTTAGCTGCAACTGGTATGAAACTGAGAAGCATATTTGTTGATCATAACATAAATATTGGGACTTAAAATAATAATATTCAGGTCCAAGACACCAATCCAAAATCCCCAAAATACCAAGTTTATGTCTTTCAAGTACCTCAAATTTAAATCAACTCTATTTTCTGCTCTACTGTACTAGATTCATGTTATACTTTACCACATGCATTTACTTGTTTTTATGCATTTTTTAGATATTCATCCGGAAGATCTTATTAGTCTAAGAGATGCACAACTCCAGTGTCGGCTTTCAGATGAGGTACATATTGTTAAGGCTGGGCATAGTGACATAAATATGTGATTAACATTTTTTAATTGCTTAACCATTGGGCTTTATTTTTTTTAGCTAGCTGAAGATATGTTCAGGAATCATATTAGAAAGCTCGTTGAAGCAAATATATCAACTAGTCTGAATGTACTCAAGTCCAGGACAAGAACAGCGTACGTGATTTTGGCACCTTATCAAAGTTTTTTTCTGTTTTCTGTAACACTTGAATTAAATCGTATCTACTGCTAAAATGTATTAAGTTTTTTAGTAGGGACGCCAAGCTTATTGTTGAGGAACTTGATAAGATATTGGCATTCAACAACTTGCTAATCTCACTGAAGAACCATGCTGATGCAGACCGCTTTGCTCGTGGGGTTGGTCCTGTTTCTCTAAATGGTAATTATGCTCTTATCTAGTGTATATTTTATGTAAAACATTATATGTTCTTGTTATAGTAGCTGACTGGTTGTTACTAATTTATATTTTTTTTGTAGGCGGTGAGTACGATGGTGATAGGAAGATGGACGAGCTAAAGCTCCTCTACAGAGCATATATTGCTGATGCTTTACAAGGTGGTCGTATGGAGAAAGACAAGGTATAAAATCGAACCTTCTTTTGGGTATCATATATATATATCAGTTAAATTGAACTCCTGATGTTTGTGAAAATGTTTTTATGTTGTGGGTTCCATTCCGGGATCCACAAAATGGATAACAAAGAAAAAATGGTATAGGATACAAAACTTAAAATTTCAGCATATTTGTAATGTTCTTTTTTGTGTCTATTGTAGCTTACTGCACTTAGCCAGTTGAGGAATATCTTTGGTCTGGGTAAAAGGGAAGCCGAATCTATTGCAATTGATGTTACCTCAAAAGTATACCGTAAGCGCCTTGGCGAATCTGTAACTGGGGGCATTTTAGCAGCTGCAGATAGTAAAGCAGCGTTTCTTCAGAATCTTTGTGAGCAGTTGCACTTTGATACTGAGAAGGCCATTGAGATTCATGAAGGTAGCTTATGCCTTTTTTCCATCTGCGTAATCAATTATGTTTACGAAAACCATGTTCTTACAAAAATAATTAGTTATCTAAAAATAATATGATTTAGAAGGCTGATAGCATTAAATTACACACTGGGCAACTTTCAACCTGTTTCCCTTGTAGCTAATGTATTTTGGTTTAGCTCATATGGCATATAACAAAATACCCAAGTTATTGAATATTGCAAGTAAATGAGTGGAAATTGATGCCTCTGTTATATCTAAAGAAATGCTTATATTCATATTCTTTCTGCTATTAGTAAACATTTTAGTAATAATTATTAAAGCTCTGAAAGATGTTATATATTGATATATGTGCATAAGGCTCATAATGTTTTTATGTGTAATCGTTATATAGAAATATACCGACAAAATCTCCAGCAATATGTGAAAGATGGAGTGCTTAGTGATGACCAGGTTCTGGCCCTGGAGAGGTTGCAAGTTATGCTTTGCATCCCTAAACAAACAGTTGAAAAGATTCATGAGGAAGTATGTGGTACTTTATTCGAGAAGGTAATTCACATACTGCTAATCATTTCATTCATTTATACAGTCTATGTGCTGTCACCATCTTTTGATGTCTGTTAAGTAGCAACGGTTGACTTTTCTCATGGTTTTAACTCTAAAGTTAAAATGTTGATTTTTTTAAAGTATGTAAAATACTCTTCAATAAGAGACAAATAAAGGGATCTTCTGACCGAAATTATAATGGATAGATGAGTAACTTCGGCATAATTCCAGAAAATAAGAGTGTTCCAATTTTAATTGAGTGGGTCGGTGCCAAGTTCAAGTTACGTTGTCTCTGTGGTTGTACTTTTTCAGTGATTCTTTACCAACTGCATCATTGATAAAAAAATTTAATTTCAGGTTGTTAAGGAGGCTATAGCCGCAGGAGTTGACGGGTATGATGCTGATGTTCAACAGTCTGTAAGGAAGGCTGCGTATGGTTTACGGCTAACAAGGGGGGTGGCCATGTCAATTGCTGGCAAGGCGGTAAGTGCAACTTCATGATTGTTGCAGTATTGGTAGAGGTGGTAACATGAGTGGGTTGAATATCAGGTCAAATGGGTATCTTGATTTGAACATGAAACTTCTTTATCCCAAAAATTAAAATTTAATTGTAACATCTAACTGGTCAGTAGTGGATAATTTTATTTTTATTGCCGCTAATGGGTTAAGTATGATGTCAAAATTGGATAATTTTAATATAGATCTGGCTTTTGAAGTAAATGATTTAGAACGTTTTATGCATTACGTAGTTTGGCTGATTTCCAACTCTTTTGACCCATTGACTTGTTTTTTTAGGTAAGTTTGTATCTACCTATTTTGATCCACTAGATATAAAACACAACCCAAATTGACTCAATCATACATACAAATTACAATCACTACCTTTAGACAATAGCAAGTACATGCTTTTATTATTTAGTATATTCGCCATTATAGTTATGATACAAATTTATGCAGGTCCGGAAAGTTTTTGCAAGTTACATACAAAGAGCACGATCATCCGGTAGTCGCACAGAGGCTGCAAGAGAACTCAAAAAGATGATAATGTTTAACAATCTAGTAGTGACTGAACTCGTGTCGGATATTAAAGGAGAATCTTCTGAAACCACAACAGATGAACCTATTGAAGTGGAAGCGACACCTGTAAGTGAAGTAGACGATGATGAATGGGAGACATTGCAAACACTTCGGAAAGTCAAACCAACCAAATTGAACCCCGGCAAAGCGGGTCAAACTGAAATAACTCTTAAAGATGACCTTCCGGAGAGGGAAAGAACTGAGCTTTACCAGACTTATTTGCTCTATTGTTTGACTGGTGAAGTCACGAGAGTTCCTTTTGGTGCACAAATCACCACAAAGAAAGATGATTCAGAATACGTTTTCTTGAAACAGTTAGGGGGTATTCTTGGATTAACTGATAAAGAGATTGTGGAAGTTCATAGAGGCTTAGCTGAAAAGGCTTTCACACAGCAAGCTGAGGTGATATTAGCAGACGGGCAGCTAACAAAAGCTCGAGTTACTCAGCTAAATGAGCTACAGAGGCAAGTTGGATTGCCATCTGAGTATGCTCAGAAGATCATAAAAAACATAACGAGCACAAAAATGGCGGCTGCCCTGGAAACTGCTGTGGGCCAGGGTAGGCTCAGTATACGTGAGATCCGTGAGCTTAAGGGATCAGGGATTGAGCTAGACTCGATGGTATCAGAGGGTTTAAGACAAAATCTCTTCAAGAAAACTGTAGATGATATATTTTCTTCAGGGACTGGAGAGTTTGATGAAGTGGAAGTTTATGAAAAGATTCCGGAAGATCTTAGTATCGATGTCGAGAAGGCGAGAGGTGTTGTTCATGAACTTGCACGGACTCGGTTGTCGAATTCTCTGATTCAGGCTGTGTCGTTGCTCAGACAGAGAAACACTTCAGGGGTGGTAAGTGTGAATGATTTTTCATCTGTAACTTAGATCGACAGGAGTGCGTACTAAACATAGTTTAATTAAAAATTTCGCTAACAAGCTCAAAATAGGGGAACTTGTTGGTGTAAGTTATTAGTTTCAAGCAAAAGTTGCAATTGGGCACAAAAGTAAATTCAGGTCGAATGTTTACCAAAAAAGAAAGTACAGTTAAATCAACATGGAAAGCGTTTGGTCTTGAAAGTTGGCAATCTGTTTACTTTTAGAGGTGGCAAAATGGGTGGGTTGGGTAACGAGCTTACTGATTTATTTAGCCTGGTTCTAAACAGGCTTGGTTGGGTTGGGCTGACCTAAAATACTTTCTATCCAAATTTTCTTATTGTTATATGAACTAAACTTAGAAAATGATTTATTTACTTAATACTCTATTATAGATTTAATTTTTGGATAAAATGATAGTGGATGTTTTATGCATTAAGACACCATTTAGGTGACTTTTGATCTGTTTGCATGTTATAATTATTTGACCCAGATTTCTCATTAATTAAATTGTTTGATTTTACCGCTTGACTAGTAGATACATGAATCGACCCATTCTCAGCCTTTTCCATTCGTACGATAGCAGCATTTGGTAATTACATTGCTCTGTAGTAAAGAATTGCACTATAAATATTAAAGATAGTTTGCTATTTTGTGTATGTTTAATAGTACACTGTTCTTGGTAAAAGGAAAGTAAATTGCATTTTCAAAAAGACCTGTTTTGTATAGACATTAAAATCTTCAGAAAGTTGATACGTGTGTGCCATTGCCATTTTGTGTTGAACTGTGTTAATCTGGAAACTTTTGCTATCAATATGCAGGTTTCTTCTCTAAACGACTTGTTAGCCTGCGACAAAGCCGTACCAGCGTCACCGTTGTCATGGGAGGTGACCGAAGAATTGGCAGATCTCTTTTTAATATATCTAAAAAGTGACCCCGCACCTGAAAAGCTGTCACGTTTACAGTACTTGTTGAACATCAACGATGCAACAGCAGAAGCGCTCCAAGGGATGAAGGATCGAGCACCGCCAACTAGTGGATCTAGTGAAGAGGAGTTTGTATTTTGAGTAATGAATTTTTGGTTTTGTGAGCGATAGGCAGGCAAGGCGTTATAGTTAAGTATTTTGATTGTTTCAATATGTATTGTTAAATGAAAGGGGACAATACTGAAAAATGTCCACTAGAGAAATGTTGTAAGATGCTTAAATGTGTGTACATGATGGAACCGATTAGAATTTAATGATCTGAATAACATGAATACAGATATCGAAATGGTTAATATCTGAGATTCTGGATCTATCATTTTGGTTAATCAAATATTGTTGAATGGGGTTTGCAAGTTGCAACACGTGAACTGGAGATTGTCTTAAGGTATGTGTAGAATATTTGATGTGTTGTTGAGTTTGAGAGTGAACTGGTGAAATAATGTATTCTCGTAGATATCATCCACCACGATTCCATGAACTTGTATAAGATTTTGCATATCCTTAACTAGTCTCACAAAATATATCAGTTTGTCAGACCTCCCTCACATGTGCTTCGTGTAATGTCAATGGTCCAAATCACCCGCCATCAGTGAATAAGCAAAAATTTGAGTCGGTGAACAAATTGTTGGATTGTCGACCTAAAGATGTTTTGATCCCTTAATGTTTGTTCCGGACTTGAGGTATTTTGATCCTTAGGTGCTTTGGTTCTTGGATGCTCCGATCGTTAGGTGGAAGAATGATTGTTAAGAATGAACAAACAATTAGACTTACCACGGGTGTTAAGCCCGTGACTAAGCCCCCTGATGTAAGGACAAGTATCAGAATTAGAATTTGATAATAAATGTATCGTTCTGTATAAAAAAAACACGAGTATTTAATCCTTACCAATAAGGTATTTGTCGCGTATTTATAGTGCCCAAAGATGCACCTTTTTACTTGCTAGTGTAAGAGTGTACTCCAACATTACATGTATGAACCGATACGTCTAGCGGTCTTTGCTACGCTTGATGCATAGACATGCTTATTATCCTATACGATGTTCGTTTGATTGGTCCACTGGTTCATAGATACGGAGTAGTTTCTTTTCATAAAAGGAGAAGATTGAGACACTAATATTTTTGATTGGGACAATCAATTGTACAATCAGCTAAAGCGTACCGTACAAATATGTAATGCATACAATAAACTGTCTCAATAAAAAAATTGTAAGTGTACAAATCAATTCCTTTTCATAAACATTACTACATTTTAATTGCTTTTAAATTGGGTTCAGCTCAAGGTTTAAATCTTCGAAAGACCATTTAGATGTTTCAAAATTATTGTCAGGAGACAAAATTCACAAAATTTAATAAAAGTGGGATCACTATAAATCTCAACCACTTAAATAGAATATTCTCACATTATTTTATTTATTTATTTATTTTTTTAGTTTAAATAAAAAGAGGACAATTATTTTAAGACATCCCAAATTGGAAATGTGGAAAATAATTTCGAGACAGAGCAAGTACTAAATATGTGTGAAGTTAAAACATAAAGGGCATAGTAGCAAATCATTTAAACCTTTACACAATCCAGTGAACCGAACCCGTCAGAATCCGTTTTTCTTTCCTTGATCGGCGCTTACTCCGTCACGCATATTTTCAAACTCGTATGTATTTCTCTTTATTTTCAACTTCATTTCTTTTAATTATTTTTATCACATCAATTCTTTATAAGAAATGATATATTTACTCATTTTGTAGTTTTTGAACTAATGTTTGTTGAGGATTAGTATTGTTTGTTTACTTGAATAGCTGAATTAAAAATGAAGGTGAAAGTTGGATGTTATATAGTAGGTGAGTGTTTTTGACTGAATATTGGAGTGCACACCAAGTGTTTGATATTTTGCGCCAGTTGAAAATGATGTGTAGTAGTTTGTGCGATGAATATTTTAAGAATAGTAGAGACAAACAGAGGGATGTTTTTGCTTAAGGTGTTCTATGCTTGGCGTCCGTTTAAGTTTAGTTTTATATGTCTAGGTGTTTGGTAATTTAGGTGTTATTTTAAGGTTTGGTCGCTTGACTTTAGGTGTTGTTGTTGGTGTTTTTGGTTGTCTTTTTGGCCATTTTAGGTGTTCTGGTTGTGGGGAAGTATGTTAGGTTTTGTGTGTTGGTTTCATTTTGTATCCTCTAGCATCTTGCTAGCTTTTTTTGATATATTTGCCGTTCTAAAAAAAGAAAAGGAAAAAGGGTTTATTGTTTTGTTGTAGGCATAGTGTTATCTAGAAATAAGGTAATATTATCACGGAATAATGAGGGGGTTCTCGGGAAAGGAAAGCAGGCACCATGATAAGACCTGAGAGCATCGGGAAGAGATGGGAATATGATGAAACATCAAATACCTATAAATGCTGCTTACTGGAATCTTTGACCACTGGAAATATGAAATTGGCTTGCGCGAACCTCTCAACGGAATTATAACTATTAAAGTAGTCAAAGTTATGTGTTCATTCTGAGTGAATTTGCTAGTATATACTAGAAAGAACCTACTGGTAGTAATAAGACATGGTTTTAGGATGCTTGATAGTTGCTCATATAGTTGTGTTAAATTCTTTTATTATAATAGATGCTAAATTGATGCATCCATGATAATATGTTAGTCAGACTAGTGGGATCGGAACCTTCAAATCTAACTTGTTAAAAATACTGCAGTTTATTTAGCGGCTATGGGGACTGAAGGCCCTAAGGACTCGCTGGATTGGAAATCCATTGGTGACTCGGCAAAGACTGATCCTGATGCTGGACCTGTAGTGAAAAAGCGGCTTCCGAAAAAGATGCGGCACATTCCAGACTATTATTTTCTTCCTCGTAGATCCATGCTTGCTAACATTGCAATTTATGGGTCGTGCATTATTGGTGGAATTGGAGCTGGGATGCTGACTGAAATCTGGATTAACAAGAAAGTTCAAGGTACTCACTATCAATTCTGTTGAACTATTTTGCTTATAATTACGCCAGTCAAAAATAGTAGCTTTGAAATATGACTATTTGATATACAAGGGATTATGTGAGTTGATATACTCCGTTTAAGTTTTTTTTTTTTTTTTTTTTTTTTGAATAAAAATAAAAAGCATCCAAAGTTCATGTCTTGTGGTTAATGTATTTCCTAAGAAGTATTGCTTATGTGAATCAGGATTAACGAGCTTTTTGATTTTGGTTATATCCATGTTAAATGAGTCTAAATATTCCATAGAAAAACAACTAAAGGTCTACACTATTTTCTTGATGGTTTTCTTCTCATACTGCTTACTTAACCTGTGTTTATCCGATTTTTCAAAAATTAAGTTTGTGGAAATTTAATTACAAAATGAGTTAATGTATTACATCAGAACATGTATCTTAAAATTTTTGGTTGGGACACAATCATTTATTTTGCTACAAGGAGCATGCAACCAGCCTAAAGTTATATCAGGCTAGCTTTATCACTCATTATTCAAGATTTAAGTTCATGCTTTCCTGATGAGGAAATGGAGTGAAAAATGGCCGATTAATCTTTAAGTTCTCTAGTTCTTTTTATGTTAGAGTTTTAACATATACCTTTACTCATTGCAGAGGATGGAAATGGTGTTCTTTGGGAATTCGATAAATAAACTTGAGATAGCACTAGGCTGCCTACGCTTTTGCTAACTACTACTTTCCAAGCACTGGTAGAGAGAAGGTGTAGGTGAAGGAATGATGGATAAAACAATACGAATCATTTTGCTGCTGAAAATCTTTTCAGACATTCTTTTAGGATCAGATTGTTTACATTTTATCTTTATTTGGAATTTTGGATGCTGACTGTATTGGTGCATCAAATAGCTTTATGAATGTTTCTGTCATGAAGGGCCTTGTGGATGTACCCGAAATAATGTGCCCGTAAGTTAAGCTATTATGATATATATTACTTCTAGTTCTACCCTATCTGTCTGAAAAATGTATTCAGTGACATGACATGTAGTTTAACAAAAGTGTTTGACTAACAATCAAATTTAAAGGACCCTTCATATGATACAATTGACTAAATTTGTGTACCAAATGAGCCTCAACAATATGTTGAAATGGTTGTTAATGGGCATACAAGTAAATATGGATGTGAGAGAATTGCAAAAATCGTCCCTAAAGTTTGGCCAAATTGCATGTTTTGTCTCAGATGTTTGAAAAGTGCAAGGATCGTCCTTGTGAGGAAACCTTTGGTGCAAGTATCGTTCTTTTTGGGGAAACCTTTGGTGCAAGTATCGTCCTGTAGGGACAATATTTGCACCAAAGGTTTCTCCACAGGGACGAGCCTTGCACTTTCCAAACATCTGGGACAAAACGTGCAATTTGGCCAAACTTTAGGGACGATTTTTGCAATTCTCTCTATGGATGTACATCTTTCTACTTCCATTGAAAAGAAACTTCTATATTTTTCTGATACAACACAAAATATAAGCTGTTGCATCCTTTATGTCATTTATGATGGACAGGGTTATAGCTGTAGTAAATAAACCAATAAGCTGTAATTGTAACAAAGCATATGCTACTACAACAAACAAGAGAAACCTTATACAGGTTAGTTGATTTCCACTATCCTTTTTATATGCTCTTCTTACAAGAGAGGCTTTATGTATAACAAACCATAATGCTATAAATAAAATTGTAATCACCAACAATTCTTAATTCTTACAAGAACAAACACTATTCTTGAAATGATTACGATCCCTCATAACTATCTCCCTGTTAGATATAAGCTTCAAAACATTATGACAGTCATCACAAGTTTTAAATTCTTCACCACTTGAATTTCCTTACCAAAAGGTGCACTCAAACGAAACTGCAATCCTCTCACTATGATAACTAACCGACCCCTCTTTTTCCTTGTCATCTATATCATGAAGCAAAGAACCCGTATCTGCCTCATAACAAGCATCTTTCAGTTTCTTTCCAATATCAACCAAAAACGCATTATAGTGTATACGGAATAAATGAGCCTTTTGCTTTTTTGGTTATGTCCCGTCTCAAAATGAGTCTGTATTATAGAACTTTGCAAACAATATACATCTTTTTGAATTATTCGTAGAAAACAACCACAGTTTTACACTATTTTCTAGATTTTTTCTGATAATTAATATGTTTTCCTAATGAACCAAGTGCGACTCAAAATGTGTTTATAAGATATTTCCAAATATTTAGTTTTGAGGATAACTGATTACAAAATAAATTCATTTATTACAACAGAAAATGTATATATCATTTTGTGGTTTGGAATACAATAATTTATTTTGCTAAAAGGAGCATGCAACCAGCCTTGTGCTATAGGAATATCAGACAAGCTTTATCACTCATTATTGAAAGTTTGAATTCTTGCTTTCCTGATGAGATTATGAAATAAGCGAAGATGAATGGCTGATTTGACTGTAAGACTGTAACATCTCTTATGTTAAAGTAGTTTGAATAATTGAATATTAACATACACATTTGCTCATTGCAGAGGATGGAAATGGTGTTCTTTGGGAATTTGACAAATAAATTTGAGTTGCAGTATTTCTCAGTGGCTTCCTATATATTTCAAAACTACTACTTTCCGAGTGTTGGCAGGGAGAAATGAAGGACTGAGAGATAAAACAACATGGATTATTTGTTAGAATTTTTAGGATCACAGTAATCTGAGAGTTGTGTAAACACTTTCAGATTGAAGTATTTCGATGGTTCTATCGAAATCTCAAATCGGATAAAACTTGGGAATTTTATTTTTAAGTGCACTTTAAATCATTATGGCATGCTAGACTAGGACATGTTCATTACAAGAGAATGAGAGATATGTCTAAAATGAGTTTAATACCTCCTTTTGACATGACAAATGAGAGTTGCAAGACTTGTATGTTAACAAAAATCACTAGACAACCATTTAAGGGTGTTAATTAGGAAAGCAAAGTATTAGATCATATCTCATACATTGTGATTTATGTGATTTTCATGCCAATCCTTCACTAGGACATAATAAGTACGTCTATCTACTGCATGCTAAACATGAAGCTCTAGATAAATTTAAAATTTATAAACAAGAAGTAGTACGTAAACAAACGCCTGTTATATTTTGAATAGAACTCCAAACAAAAATAGTAAACAAACGCCTTATGAAATTTGGACCAAGAAGGTACCAAATTTGACTTATTTGAGGGTTTGGGGTTGTAGAGCGGTAGTAAAGCTAATTGAACCCAAAATAAAAAATCTAGGTGAGAAATGCATAGATTGTATCTTCATTGGGTATGCTGAGCATTCCAAGTGTTATAGGTTTTCTGTTATAGAACCTAATGATTATGTATCGGTGAACTCTATAATAGAGTCAAGAGATGCTATATTTGATGAAGAACGATTTACGTCTATACCTAGACCAAGAGGTATGATTCAACAATCTTCAAGTAAGATAGTTGAAGATGATGTTGAAGGTACTCATGATGTACCTGGTCCATCTGTTCCTAGAAAAAGCACCAGAATAAGAAAAGCTAAGTCTTTTGGTTCTAATTTTCAACTTTATTTAGTTGAAGGAACAAGAGATAAGACTTTATCTCAACATGAATATTGTTTCATTATTGAGGAGGATCCAAGGACCTTGAGTGAAGCAATGGCTTCTAGGGATGTTGCCTTTTGGAAAGAAGTAATTCAAAGTGAGATTGATTCCATCATGCATAATGATACTTGGGAATTAACTGATTTACCTCCTGGATGCAAAGCATTAGGATGTAAATGGATCCTTAAAAGGAAAATGAAAGTGGATGGAAGCATAGATAAATATAAAGCCAAATTGGTTATCCAAGGCTTTAGACAAAAGGAGGGAATTGACTTCTTTGATACTTATGCTCCTCTTGCTAGAATTTCCCCTATTAGATTGTTGTTAGCTCTTGCAGCTATACATGATCTAGTTATTCACCAAATGGATGTGAAAACTGCATTCTTGAATGATGATTTGGATGAGGAAATTTACATGAAACAACCTGAAGGGTTTGTGATGCCTGGACATGAAAGCAATGTATGTAAATTGAAGAAATCATTGTATGGTCTGAAACAAGGACCAAAACAATGGCATCAAAAGTTTGATGATGTGGTCTTGTCTAATGGTTTTTCTTTAAACCAAGCTGACAAGTGTGTATATAGCAAATTTGATGCTTCTGGTAAAGGAGTAATAATTTGCTTATATGTCGATGGCATGTTGATCTTTGGTACTGACCAAGATCAAGTTGATAAGACAAAGGAATTATTGTCATATAATTTTGATATGAAAGATCTGGGGGAGGCAGAGGTGATTCTTGGTATTAGAATCAAACGAGGAACCAATGGTATCTCTATTTCTCAATCTCATTATATTGAGAAGATACTGGCAAAGTTTAACTTTGCTAATTGTTCTCCTGTTTATACTCCTGTAGATCCTACTGTGAAGTTTCGACATAATAAAGGAACTCCAGTTAATCAACTAGAATACTCTAGAGCTATTGGATGTCTTATGTATGCCATGATTAGCACTAGACTAGATATAGCTTTTGCTGTAGGAAAGCTTAGTAGGTGTAGAACCGTAGAGGGGGGGGGGGTGAATACGGTTTCCTCGGCTTTTTAAATGTTTAAAAACTTTAAGCCAAAAGAAAACCAAGTGGTTGTATAATCAATCCAACAACCACTATCACAACCTAAGTATATAAAGCAAGTAAAGAACACAACGATATATACTGGTTCGGGATGGGGGGTTTATACCATCCGTACGTCCAGTTGCGAATCCGCGACTCCGATACTATTCACTAGTATAATCCTTTCGGTGGATTACAAACTGTTACAATTCACTCCACCGATATTCACCAATATCGATGCTCACAAAGAAGGAGTTACTCACCAACGGTATTCCGCCCTCGGAAACCACCCAAAAGAATCTCACGATTCGACTTTACCTAAGGATCACAAAGATCACTACCAAGACTTCCACCCGGAAGTATCAAACCCCAACTAGATCCCCAATGATCTAGGCTTGGTCACCAAGACACAAGACTTCCCTTATAAACAAATGAAAGAATAAATGTTTGTTTATCAACCAAGTCCTAACCTAACTTAGAGACTCGATTGTAATAGAATGGGTATAAGAAAGAAGACCCTCGACACAATCACAAGAGTGGATTAGGTTCTTGTGATTCTTCCCTTGCAAGTAGATGTGTTCTTCCAAAGATGTTAGTGTGATAATCAAGAACACAAGATTAGAGATTAAGATAGAGATAGAGATTTGAGAGTGTTTAGAGAGAAAGAATCTAGAGAGAAAGAATAATGGCAAGAGGTGAGGAATACAAAAGGCAAGGCATGGTATTTATAGGCAAAGACCCAACTTGGGAATATTTTACCGAGGCCGGCGCGTCACCCACGCGTTGACGCGTAGGAGGCGCGCCAGACACCCAGGGAAAATATTCCCGAGGCTTTGGATGTTTGGCATTATAAATGCCTTTCCTTGCTAAACCCCCAATTGTACTTCACACTAAACCTTAACATTAATCATTCTAAGGTTTACCAACTCAAATAGCCAATTTGGAAAATCATTTGTGAAGTGTTTAAAGAGAAACCACATTACCAAGGGTTTAAAGTGTAGATAGGGTAATTTGGAAGGGGTAGAAGAGTATCTCCTCACATGGCATAGAAAAGAGAGAAAGAATATGCCAAAGAATATTCCAATGCTTGGGGGGGGGGGGGGGGAAGAATGTGATGGAGGGTTGAGATGAAATGGTTTGAATTGGATGGCTAAGATCAAAGGGAGCCTCCCTTGGTTTTTCGAACAATTTGTCATGTGGAGAAATGTGGATGGATGAGATGATCTCATTTGGAATGGATGGCTAAGATCAAGTATGCCTAGGTTAGGGTTGAAGAGGATATTCCAAGGAATATGCTTTGCTTGGGGGGGAAAGGAGAAATGAAGGGTTGAGATGGTTTCATTTGAATTGGATGGTGGAGATCAAAGGCATGTGGTGGTATAGATAGAAGAGATTGGATGGATGGTTGAGATGAGTTTAGTTTGAATTCAATGGTTGTGATCAATCACATGTGGTGGTATAGGGAAGAGGGATTGGATTGATGGTTGTGATGTGTTGTAATTTGAAATCAATGGCTAGGATGGGAGGAGCCTCATTAGGGTTTCAAACAATTCCCCATGTGTTGAAAATAAAGGGTTAGGATGTGTTGTAAGGGAATGGATGGTTGAGATGTAGTGTGTAAGGGAATATGTAAGGGTGTAAGAGATTGTGTAAGAGAATATTTGATTTGGATATGATTGGTTTTGTCTTATGCATAAATGAGATTAAGGGAGGATTAAGACATAATCTAATTTTCATTAAGAAGAAAAGGTTTAGACAATTAAGATTATAGTTTGAGAAAATCATAGGTTACTTATAAGTTCAAGTAACACAATGTTGAGAATCCATAGTTTCATATCTCATGACTTTCCACGACTCGACGTTCTCAACTAATACCTTGGTTCAAACAAGTTAAGTGCTTTGCCTTGATGTAAAGCATAACCTAAGTGGGAAAGGATGCGTTTACGCAAAGTGACCTTTGACTTAGTTTGACCAATAAGGGAGTAAACCCGTTACGTAATTAGAGAAGACGTAAGCACGGGAGATGAGCATGTGGATGCTTCAACACGATGTTACGTGAAATATATAAGCTCCCTAAGTTTAGAAAAGCCTTGGCTAGAGGCGGTAGTTAGAAAACATGAGTTGGCGTTTTCCCGTAAATGGGTGTTCTAAAAATAGGATTTCTCAAATCTCAAAACTCGTTTCGAGTGTTCTCAATTAAGCACATAACATATTCATACCTGTTTTAAAAGATCCACATTTGTCGGGTAAGGGGAAAACCGACTTTCAAAATTCGCCCGGAACCATACAAACTCCTGGCGTGTCACCCGTGCATTGACGCGCGGGCAGCGCGCCAGGAGCAGACATTGGCTCCGGCGATTTTGAGCTAACGTTTGTTATTTTATGTGTTTCAATGGTTTATTTGTCATCAATAAAACATAAAGAGATCTTGATCATGTTGCCTCAACAATCTTCCCCTTTTTGATGATGACAAACAAAAATCGAAAGCAAATAAAATTACTAAACTTAGCGAAGACAAAGCGTGCCTTTGGTGTAGCTTGAGTCTTGACCTTTGCCTTGTAATTTAGTAAAGCCTTTAACATTACTTGAATGGTCTTCACGCATCTTGCTATCTTGCTTTCTTTCTCCCCCTTTTGTCGAATCAAAAAGGCGGGACTTCCATTTTAAATGGGAAAGTAGCTTGTTTCCGTGCTCCCCCTTGAACATAGCTCCCCCTAGATCATTGCTCCCCCTTGTTTTAAAGGAGGGGATCCATGGGTCAAGAGCCTCACCTTTGCGGTGGCCTAGCTACACATAGAAAGCACAACATGCAACCAACAAAGAAATCCTTACATGTGAAAGTTCCAAAATGGGTTAGGTTACCATTTGGAGACTTGCAACATGGGTTAGTTCACAATAATATGACAAGTTATATAAGTTCCAAAAGATTGCATTTCATTCCAAGCATACATGAACAAAATATGCTACACATTTTATTATACAAGAACTATCCTAGTACTTTATCTAAAAGCACTATACTAGTACTTGATGGCAACATAAAGATGTGATGTCTAGATTCCTAGGTTAGTGCCTAGGTTGAACTCTTCTTTCACTATCTTCCCTTTCCCATTCACCTTATCATCTTCCAACTTCCTATTCATTTTGGACATAGTGGCAAGCAATTCCATGATTCCTTCATGGATGGACAAGAGCATTAGCCTAAACTCAATCCTTGATTCTTTGAGAGCATTAACCATGTGTGCGGTGATTTCACAATGATGAGGCGAAAAATGAACCACTTTTAGGGGGTCATTTAAGCCTGAAATTGAATTTATTTGATCAAATATTGCCCTAAATCGTTCCTTTTGTGATTTTAGGTACTTTGGGAGAGAAATCTAGAAAAGGAAGCAATTCGGACATTTTTGGAGCATAAAAGTGAAGAAAACGCCAAAGACTTAATTTTCCTTGCTGGGAACAGTAGGTGACGGCGTCAAGAGTAAAATCCTGACGGCGTCAAGAGTAATTTGCATGACGGCCCAGTACAGAAATGAAGGCGTCACAAGGTAGAGCGTCAAGAGTAAAATACGTGACGGCCTGGAAAAAAGTTATAACGTGACGGCGTCAGAAGTAGATCAAGGCAGTCCGAGAATTCTTTTGGCGGCGAGATGACGGCGTCACCAATTTGGTCTTGACGCCGTCAGCCTCAATTTCCTATATATAGTTTTCTAATTTTCATTCATAAAAAAAGAGAGAAGTTTTGGAGAAACCCTAAGGCCGAACTTAGTACGAACTTTACAGGTTTTTCAAGGGTTTTCAGCCCTTGAACCCTTTCATGTGTAATTGAGATAAGTGTTCTTCTAATTCAATCAATATGTCTATGTGTTGGTTGTCTATATCTTGTTCTTGTCTTAATTCCATCATGCTAGGCTAGATCTATCTTGTGTTTGCTTAGATCTAATGAAACCTAGATGTTAATTATGTGTTGATTACTTGTTTATGGTTGTATTGGATGAATGATTTCGATGTTAGGCTTAAGAAAACTGGCAGATCTCCAAATGGTAACATGCTTGAACGTCTTAGGAAACATGAACTGACGTGCACTAGGTTTTATTGGTTGCATTTTAATGCATGAGTAAATTCTAAGGATCCCATGTTAGGAGCTTCTTAGCCGGCTCGACATAGGAGTGAAGTAGGCACTCATAGGATTGGGGAATTAAGTGCGCCACCCCATGAATGGTATTAAGGAATACAATCCGTCATCCATGCAACTATAACAAGTAATTAACGTGTAAAAGATATCTAGGGAGTAGTGAAATCTAAGTAAACACAATTTCTCCACTTATTGCTCACAACCTTAGTTAATTTAGTTTTATTTTTTCATTTTTAGTATTTTATTTTGATTGCTTCTTTAGTATTGGGTTAGTTGACTAGCAACTAATTCCGCCCAAATCCTTCAAACCCGAGATTTTTACTTGCTTTCTAAAAAATATAAAAAAATACAAAAAGAATCATCCTTCACCTTTAGACCTAGTTAGATTAATTTCAATCCTAACGACACTATTCCTGAGTTGAACGATCAATCCCCCGGTACTTGTCACTATACTATACTACAACGATCAGGTACACTGCCTGGTGGGGGTTGTAAGCTTCTCAAGATCCCTTGAGAGGTAAAGCCTGGTGCAATCCCTACGCATCAAGTTTTTGGCGCCGCTGCCGGGGAATAGTTATTGTCTAGGTTAGAATCTCTTTTTATTAGGTCTACTTGCTAGATTCCTTTCTAGTAAGATTTTATTTTTATTTTTAGGTTTCTTTAGTCTATCTTATTTCTTTGTGTTTTGTTCGTAATTCTTCACCACCCGACATCATGGACGATGGAACATCTTTGAACCCGTCATCCCACCACAACAAAACCCACCACTAGAACCTCTTAGGCCCCGAACCTTAGGAGAGTATTCCCGACCTAGCCACCAAGGCTACCGAAACACCATTGAGCTCACCGGAGCCACCCCTTGCGATCCGACACCATCCGGTTGGTGCAAAGCGGATGTGCATTCCATGGACTTCGTTCCGAAGATCCAAACCAACATCTTAAGGACTTCCTTAAAATCATAGATTCCATAGACCTAGATGTTGAAACTAGAGAGACAACCCGATTACGCCTATTCCAATTCTCTCTACAGGATCAAGCTAGTCAATGGCTTGAGCGTTTACCCGCGGGATCCATCACCACATGGGATAATCTCACCAATCGCTTCCTTACTCAATTCTTCCCACCAGGGAAAACTGCAATGCTTAGAAATGACATTTTGATGTTTGAACAACATCAGGGTGAAACTTTCTGTGAAGCATGGGCCCGCTTTAAGGATCTCCTCCATAAGGTCCCTCATCATGGTATAAACCTTTGGTTATTAGTTCAGATCTTCTACGACCATGTTGACTACCACACTAAACGTACAATCGATAGGGCCGCGGGAGGTAAACTGCGTGATAAGAACGCCGAGGAGTCCTGGGCAATTATTGAGGAGCTCGCCGCCGATAATCAAGAGATGTGGGAGTTTAATCATACAATAAAAGCGGCCATCAATGCAGTCTCAGCATCTGGAGGAACCACCGAAATCCCCGATGAACTCCTATGCAAATCGAAGCAAAAGTTGACTATTTTGAGGAAAGGCAAAGGAGACCTTTAAGTCCTAGGCAGGCTACTGTCAGTTCTGTTTCGAAACCGACTTTAACACCATTATCAGAGTCACCCTCTAGAGAAAATATCGGGACTTTTCAAAACTATGCCCCACCTTGTTCCCCTCCCGAGGAGCTTAGCTCGGAGTTTGAAGCTAGGATGAGAGAATATATGGCAACTCACTCAGATCGGCTTGCAAGATTCAAGGAAGCAGTTTATAAGCAAAAAAAGGAGATGCAAGAGAAAATGAATGAGATGATGAGTCTATTAGAGGAGTATGCCAACCAGAGAACCCCCGAAAAAATGCTACTAAGGAAAGAAAGCGCCCCTCCCACTACCTAATTTGTTAATTCCACCATAATTGTCCACAAGGATAACGAGAAGGTAGAAGCCCCTACTAAACAGACCTTAGAAAAGCCACCAAAATCCCAACCCTTGAGTCACTACCTGAAACATGATATAAATGAAAACACCATAACAAATTAGATTAAGGGTGACGGGCGTAACCAACCTTCCAAACAAGGTTCTGAGAAAGAGGAAAAGGTAAAAGATGAGTATGATACATTACCTGGGGGATCAATATTCGAGAGGCTATTGGTACAAAAAGTGGCTACTAAGGAGATTGCGTGTGGGAGCTTTGAGATACCAACCAGCATCGGGGATTTGAAATATCTTAGTGCTTTCGCCGACCAAGGATCGGAGGTAAACCTTATGCCCCTAACTATTTACATTCAACTAACATCAAAAATGCCAGCCCCTACTCGTGTTAGGTTGTCCCTCGCTGGGCACTCGTACGTATATCCCTTAGGAATCACAGAAGATGTATTAGTTAATGTCGCAGGATTCATGTACCCCGTTGATTTTATGATCATCGATGATAAGGGAGATGGATGCATGCCAATAATCCTTGGGGCACCATTCCTCGCCACCGCTAGGGCTGTCATTAAGTATGAAGGCAGAAAGATTGAGCTTAAATCTGGAAAAAGGAAGATTAGCTTCCCCATGACTCCGCGAAGTGGACATGAGAATTTAAGTTGGAGAAAGCTTAAAAACAACATTGACACGACACCCATTCATGTTCAAAATAAAATTCTTGCATGGGAGGCAAGAATCAAAAGCTACAAGGAGGCTAAATATGAAAGAAGCAAAAGCAATAAGGTTCAGGTCGAATTCGAACATAATCAACCAGCAGAAAGTCATGTACCATTTGAGGAAGGGAACTTGGTACTCTTAAGACACTTGGAAACAACAATACCACCCGATAAATCAAGTCCTTGGTGGTATGGGCCTTTCACAATTGAGAGCATGTACCAAGATGGGATAGTTAACCTGAGAAGTAAAGTAGGTGGAGAGGTGATTGCAAGTATCGACAGGTTGAGGCACTACCACCACAATAGTAACGATCACAACTACATGGGGTACATCATCTCAAGGGATGAGATAACGTAGTAACCCATGACCTTGAGTCTAGCTACAAGACTCGTAAATAAAGAAAAGCGCTTCTTGGGAGGCAACCCATGCTTTGTGTGATTTTATTTTGTTTGTTTGTTATTTGCTTCCGTATGCATGCTTTATTTTTATTGTTGGTAGATCATGTTTCTCAATTAAAAAGTGGAAATACTTTACTTTGTTGTTTTGGCTTAGTCTTAACTCCACCTAAAAGTATTTTTGCAAAAGATAAGTGTAAGGGGAAACCCCAAATATGTTTTTAAGAAACAAACCGATCATGATTCTCCACAATATTAAGTGAACATGTATATTCGTATTTGTTAGAGTCAAATGCTTGTATTGAGTCATAATGAAGTTTTGCAGGATTTTCCAGGAAGTAGAACCAAGTTTTTCTAGAAATTTTCCGGAAACTTAACATAAGAATTTCTGCAGATCACTTCTGACGGCGTCACGAGATTACTCTTGACGGCGTCATGTGTAAAAAAAACTGGAAATTTTACCAGTTTTGTTTTTCTAACGGAGTCTTACGGTTTTTGTGAATTATTAAATTTTATAATCTCCAGGAAAACTGCAAACTTCATTCCACAAGCATTATATCTTATTTTGTTTTCTAGGATTTAGTAACTTATATAGATTGCCGCCGATTTTATGCGAGGTTGCCTTGTTTGTTTTCTCAGGATTTACAGGTTATGTATGACAAGAAGATGATTTATATTCTGGAAGGGAAGCTTTGATTGTTCATTTTCTTGGAGGAAGATTTAACCTGGCCACCTTATTATCCATACCGAGCGAATCAGGGGAGTATTTGATTTCATTCTTTTTACTTTTTCACTTTTACATTCTTTACTTGAACATTGGGGACAATGTTCATCCTAAGTGTAAGGGGAGGGTAAAATGATGATACCTTACATATGCACTTTCGCTTGAGTTTGTTTTGTTTAATGGTAGATGTGTAATAAAACTATGATAAATACTTGTTAGTGCAATTTTAGCGCCAAATTTAAATTTTTTTACAACATTTAGGAGTGAAACTTTAGCCATAGCAAGTGTCTCATGGATAGAAGATTGTATGACTAGCACATAACCGTATATTCAGAAAAATTTTCCACCCAAATATGTGAGGTTCGCATTTAGATTTGATAGGAAAAGCATTTACTATTAGTGCTTATGAGTGTACCGGTAGCATTTAGATTCTAGAACTTGCGTTAGTGATGCATCCCGAGACCGCTAGTGAGACTACATTCGTGTGGTAGGATTTACTACATGATAAGAGGCATTAGGATCACCCTTGTGTTAAACCCGTATCATAATTACTTGACCATTTAAGTCATATTACTTGGCTAGTTTAGTCAACTAATTTTTCCCACACCCTTAGTGTTGTACTCATTTTTAGTACACGAAACCCCTAGTACACCCCTCCGAGCCTATCTTTTCGTTTCTAACTTTAAGCATCTTACTTAAAGGAAGAATTTGTTACACCCACTTAAATGTACACCCAAATCGCCTTAGCCTTCCGTGTATGCGCTCATTTTTAGTGCATTATTGTTATTTGTTAAACCCTAAGTTAACTATCTAATTGATTACATGGTTGCTAAGTCGAGTCATATCCTTGTACATATTGTTTTGGGACGATTAGGACTCATGGGTAAAGTACTTATTTATGGAGTAATGGGGAAGAACATCATATATTACCCCCATATGTACGTTAATCTTAAAAGTACTCCAAGTGTTTTGATTTTCTTAATTCGAGTCATTAGATTAGTTTATTGTAAAGTATGTAAAGATTCAAGTGTAAGGGGAATGTTCATTCCCTATGATGTATTATTTTGGATGGTAGGGTAAGAGAGTATGCAAAAAAAAAAAAAAAAAAAAAAAAAAAAAAAAAAATCAAGAAAAAGAAAAGAAAAAAATATAGAAAAAGAAAAAGAGAAAAAACATACGGACTACCATCCCTTTTTTATTCTATGTTCATTTTATGTTTTTGTTCTTTTTGATTTATTAGCTTAAGTCGAGTCTAGTCTTGGCTTAGCAACGCCATATTGTACATGTAATTAACCAAGATTGTTAACTCGCCACCAATAAAGACTGCCTATATCCAACAAAACCGTGTATTTCATATCCCTACACCTAACGTTACAACCCTTTAAAAGACCTCTTTGATATTTTATCCTAGGTGCTTACGCCATGTGGTGAAGGTTTGATCCTTTCCCAAGCCTATGGTAATCTATTTTGCTATGACAGGTAGTGAGAGATATCTTCCGTTTCCATATTGTAATTTATACTTTATTACACCCGAGAGATGTGAGTATCTAAACACTATTTGTGAGGTGCTAGTGTATGACCTCCGTGCTTGTCTATTGGTCTTTAGTGGAACGATTATTTGTTGTAATTACTTTTATATTAGTGTTAAATGACCCCCAACTTATATTTTGACTTGAATAAAAGCGCATTTGCTTGAGGACAAGCAAATCTCAAGTGTAAGGGTATATGATGAGGCGAAAAATGAACCACTTTTAGGGGGTCATTTAAGCCCGGAATTGAATTTATTTGATCAAATATTGCCCTAAATCGTTCCTTTTGAGATTTTAGGTACTTTGGGAGAGAAATCTGAAAAAGGAAGCAATTCGGACGTTTTTGGAGCATAAAAGTGATGAAAACGCCAAAGACTTAATTTTCCTTGCTGGGAACAGTAGGTGACGGCGTCAAGAGTAAAATCCTGACGGCGTCAAGAGTAATTTGCATGACGGCCCAGTACAGAAATGAAGGCGTCACAAGGTAGAGCGTCAAGAGTAAAATACGTGACGGCCTGGAAAAAAGTTATAACGTGACGGCGTCAGAAGTAGATCAAGGCAGTCCGAGAATTCTTTTGGCGGCGAGATGACGGCGTCACCAATTTGGTCTTGACGCCGTCAGCCTCAATTTCCTATATATAGTTTTCTAATTTTCATTCATAAAAAAAGAGAGAAGTTTTGGAGAAACCCTAAGGCCGAACTTAGTGCGAACTTTACAGGTTTTTCAAGGGTTTTCAGCCCTTGAACCCTTTCATGTGTAATTGAGATAAGTGTTCTTCTAATTCAATCAATATGTCTATGTGTTGGTTGTCTATATCTTGTTCTTGTCTTAATTCCATCATGCTAGGCTAGATCTATCTTGTGTTTGCTTAGATCTAATGAAACCTAGATGTTAATTATGTGTTGATTACTTGTTTATGGTTGTATTGGATGAATGATTTCGATGTTAGGCTTAAGAAAACTGGCAGATCTCCAAATGGTAACATGCTTGAACGTCTTAGGAAACATGAACTGACGTGCACTAGGTTTTATTGGTTGTATTTAATGCATGAGTAAATTCTAATGATCCCATGTTAGGAGCTTCTTAGCCGGCTCGACATAGGAGTGAAGTAGGCACTCATAGGATTGGGGAATTAAGTGCGCCACCCCATGAATGGTATTAAGGAATACAATCCGTCATCCACGCAACTATAACAAGTAATTAACGTGTAAAAGATATCTAGTGAATAGTGAAATCTAAGTAAACACAATTTCTCCACTTATTGCTCACAACCTTAGTTAATTTAGTTTTATTTTCATTTTTAGTATTTTATTTTGATTGCTTCTTTAGTATTGGGTTAGTTGACTAGCAACTAATTCCGCCCAAATCCTTCAAACCCGAGATTTTTACTTGCTTTCTAAAAAATATAAAAAAATACAAAAAGAATCATCCTTCACCTTTAGACCTAGTTAGATTAATTTCAATCCTAACGACACTATTCCTGAGTTGAACGATCAATCCCCCGGTACTTGTCACTATACTATACTACAACGATCAGGTACACTGCCTGGTGGGGGTTGTAAGCTTCTCAAGATCCCTTGAGAGGTAAAGCCTGGTGCAATCCCTACGCATCACACAACAAATGGAGTACTCATCTTCACACAACCTTGGACTTAATGGTTCCTTGATTAAGTCCCACACTTCACTTTCCGCAAATGTCCTTAACTCATACTCAAACTTAATCCTATCATCACCTTCCTTCTTCATCATATCCGTGAATGACCTTTTCAATCTCTTAGAGCTCTCCGGGTATTGATTTCCTTGATTATTGTTAACAGACCCTTCCGAATGAGACATGATTCCTATTGTGAGTGTTATTTTCTAAAGTATGGTGGAGGAAGTTATGTGTTCTAAGAAAAGTCTCTAGAGATTTAAAAGAGAATGAAGATGTAAAAAGGGTTATTATCCAATGGTTAATACAAAAGGTTGTATGATTATTTGTGAAAAGTAGGAGTTTGGTGGATCATAATTAAAGACTTGTACTAAAGATTCTTCAATCATTTCCTATTTATCATTTATATCCTCATCATCTTCTAGTAATCTCATTCCTATTCCTAATCTTAAATAATTGAATTGATCTTTATCTAAGGGTTTTGCTAAGATCTTAGAGATGTTGTCATCACAAGGAATTTTCTCTATGGTGATATGGTTCTTAGTGATGTTGTCTTTTAGAAAGTGGTGTCTAATTTCAATGTGTTTCGTGCGAGGGTAATCAATTGGGCTTGAATTTAGATTGATAGAGCACGTATCGTCACATAGTATAGGCACTTCGTTTAATATGACGTTATAATCAACAAACGTTTGCTTCAACCATAACGCTTGTTGACAAGCCCTTCCGGCCGCAACATAATCGGATTCCATTATGGAGTTGGCGAAGGAAGTTTGTTTCTTAGAGAACCATGATGTTAAACAAGCACCTACAAATGTGCATATTCCACTAGTGCTTTTCATATCAACTATATCTCCCGCATGATCCGAATTGGCATAAACCAATACTTTTACCCCTGAATCCTTTGGATACCAAAGACCTAGATGTTAAGTTCCCTTAACATACCTAAATATTCTTTTAATGGCCTCTAAGTGGGAGATTTTGGGATTTTCTTGAAACCTAGCACAAAGGCAAACACTAAACATTATATCAGGCCTACTTGCCGTTAGATAAAGCAAGCTTCCTATCATACCCCTATACTTAGTACTATCAACGGATTTGTTGTCATTGTCTAGGGTGAGAACTCTTTTTCTAGAGATAGGGGTTTTTGTAGCCTTAGAATTTTCCAAGCCAAACTTCTTAAGCATTTCACCAATATACTGAGATTGATTGAAAAATATCCCATCACTTAAATGCTTGATTTGTAATCCTAGAAAGAAACTAAGTTCACCCATCATGCTCATTTCAAACTCATTATGCATTAAGTTTGCAAATTCATCGCAAAGCGATTGGAATGTTGATCCAAAAATGATATCATCTACGTAGATTTGAATAATAATAAGATGTTGTTCTTTTGTTTTAGTGAACAAAGTATTATCGACCATACCCATTTTGTACTCATTAAGCAAGAGAAAAGATTGTAACCTATCATACCAAGCTTTAGGAGCTTGTTTAAGTCCATACAAAGCCTTTTTGAGCTTATAAACATGATTAGGTTTTTGAAAATCAATAAAACCGGGAGGTTGTGCAACATACACTTCCTCTTCGATGACACCGTTTAAAAATGCACTTTTCACATCCATTTGAAAAAGTTTAAAATTATGACTACAAGCGTAAGCAAGCAAAATTCTTATAGATTCTAATTGGGCAACGGGTGCGTATGTTTCATCATAATCAATACCTTCTTGTTGGTTATAACCTTGAGCTACTAGCCTAGCCTTGTTCCTACATACTACACCATTTTCGTCAAGTTTATTTTTAAAGACCCACTTGGTTCCTATAATAGTGTAACCACTAGGGCATGGGACTAAGATCCATATGTCACACCCCTAGAATCGGGTCCAGCGGGAGCTTACATGTAGCTGGGGTGTAACTCAATTGGTATCCCAACACTAATACAAAAATGGTTTTCACTTCAGTCATTTAGAATAAAATTGTTTAACCAAAAGTGTTGAATTTACATTGTTAAAAATAGTGCAGAACTAGGCCCTTAAAATAGTTTAAGACGGTCCCCAAATGAATATCAGAGTCTTCTATGACCATGCCATACCCTGCAAAAACCTCCAGTAGCGTGCCATTGCTTAATACATGAAAATACATGCTAAAGTGTCAACACGGGGTTGGTGAGTTCATAGAGTCTAGTGTAAGATGAAATACATTGCATTTGAATGAAGATTTCCCAGCAAAGGCATCGTAAATCCACTCAGTTGCAAGTCCCGCCCATATTACAACCTGTGTGTTCATAACCCACTGCCAAATATGTTTTGGTTTGTGTAAACAAAAATAATATGTGGACCAAGATTCAAAGATAAGTGTAGTTTGACCAATACATTTGGTTACTTGACCAATTCATTTGGTTATGTTACCTGTACATTCGGTTATGTGACCCGTACATTCGGTCATGTATGTATATAGTGGTGGAGCCGGTTCATTCGGTTAAGTGTGCATAATAATGGAAAAGGCTTGGGTCCAAAGGTAAAAAGGATTAAGTGTGATGCAAATGAATATACACTACATTCGATTGAGTAACGAATTCATAACTGGAGCAAATAAATGTTTGACTAAACATGTAGCATAATCAATTAAATCAAATACACATTTAGATGGAAATGAGCATGTATTCTCCCCCAAAGAGTTTACTGATGAGGCGAAAAATGAACCACTTTTAGGGGGTCATTTAAGCCCGGAATTGAATTTATTTAATCAAATATTGCCCTAAATCGTTCCTTTTGTGATTTTAGGTACTTTGGGAGTGAAATCTGGAAAAGGAAGCATTTTGGACGTTTTTGGAGCATAAAAGTAAAGAAAACAGCAAAGTCTCAATTTTCCAAGCTGGGAACAGTAGGTGACGGCGTCAAGAAGGAATTTCTGACGGCGTCAAGAGTAAATTCCATGACTTTCCATGACGACCCAGTACAGATTTGACGGCGTCACAAAGTAGGGCGTCAAGAGTAAAATGCATGACAGCCTGGAAAATGCTAACACATGACGGCGTCAGAAGTAGATCAAGGTAGTCCGAGAAGTATTTTGGCGACGAGATGACGGCGTCACAAGATTTGTCCTGACGCCGTCAGACCCTATTTCCTATATATAGTTTTCTAATTTTCACATTAAAAGGAGAGAAGTTTTGGAGAAACCCTAAGTACGAACTTGGTACAAATTTTACAAGTTTTTCAAGGGTTCTTTGCCCTTGATCCTTTTCATGTGTAATTGAGATAAGTATTCTTTTAATTCAATCAATATGTCTATGTGTTGGTTGTCTATATCTTGTTCTTGTCTTAATTCCATCATTCTAGGCTAGATCTATCTTGTGTTTGCTTAGATCTAATGAAACCTAGATGTTAATTATGTGTTGATTACTTGTTTATGGTTGTATTGGATGAATGATTTCGATGTTAGGCTTAAGAAAACTGGCAGATCTCCAATTGGTAACATGCTTGAACGTCTTAAGAAACATGAACCGATGTGCACTAGGTTTTATTGGTTGTATTTACTGCATGAGTAATTTCTAATGATCCCATGTTAGGAGTTTTTAACGGCTCGACATAGGAGTGAAGTAGGCACTCATAGGATTGGGGAAGTAAGTGCGCCACCCCATGAATGGTATTAAGGAATACAATCCGTCATCCACGCAACTATAACAAGTAATTAACGTGTAAAAGATGTCTAGGGAGTAGTGAAATCTAAGTAAACACATTTTCTCCACATATTGCTCACAACCTTAGTATAATTTAGTTTATTTTCATTTTTTAGTATTTTATTTTGATTGCATCTTTAGTATTGGGTTAGTTGACTAGCAACTAATTCCGCCCAAATCCTTCAAACCCGAGATTTTAACTTGCTTTCTAAAAAATATAAAAATACAAAAAATAATCTTCCATCATCTTTAGCACTAGTAATTAGGTTTTCTAATCCTAGCGACACTATTCCTAGCTGAACGATCAATCCCCCGGTACTTGTCACTATATTATACTACAACGATCAGGTACACTGCCTGGTACGGGTTGTAAGCTTCTCGAGAAGTAAAGCCTGGTGCGATTCCCACGTATCAAGTTTTTGGCGCCGCTTCCGGGGAATAGTTATTGTCTAGGTTAGAATTTCTTTTTATTAGGTCTACTTGCTAGATTCCTTTCTAGTAAGATTTTATTTTTATTTTTAGGTTTCTTTAGTCTATCTTATTTCTTCGTGTTTTTGTTCGTACTAGTGTGATCTTTTTGGAATCAGAGAGTCGCCGTTTAGAAATCAGCATGAGGCTTACTGCGCATAAAAGAAAAAAGAGAGAAGCTAACACATTTAAGAAATTCATTAAGCCTCTCCAAATGAAAATTGAGTTTACAGACTTTGCTCCAACCCCAGATGAATTGAGTTACCACAGGTTCCTCTTACAACATCCTTGCCCCTCAAAATATAGAAAGACACCATGGATTAGGAGGCATAACTTCAGGAACATCAAAATTCCTTGCATGATTGGGTACATGTCTAGAGAGCATACATACATTGATTTAAAAGCACCCATGAATATCATGTCTAGGCTCTATTACAATTGGATAATGAACGAAAGGTTAAGCCCTAGAAAAGACCCTTACAATTCTAATAGGCTATGTAACTTTGTCAGGAGAGTTAAAGGGGTACACATCTTTATAGGAAATTTTACTTATCAATGCGACTTTGTAATCCTAGAAGATGTTAGAGGCATTATTGATCCACACCTTGGAGAAGTAGTCTTAGGACAACCTTTTGTTGAGAAGACTAAGATGTATTACGACCATGAGAAGGGGATAGCTCAGTTTACTGATGGGATAGAGAAGGTTACTTTTATGATGCCTCACATGAAGGAAGAATTAAAGGGCATCAAGAATCTACAAATTGATGAGATTCGACCCTATGAGGTTAAGGAAGATGGAATTACTGATGAAGCCTATTATGAGAGGAGGAGAACTTACTATTCGGGTTGCATGAATCTAGGCCCGGAATATAAGCGTGATAAGAATTGGATTAGATGTTTTGAGTTGGCACAAAAGTGGGAAAGGAAAATGTAACCCATGACCTTGAGTCTAGCTACAAGACTCGTAAATAAAGAAAAGCGCTTCTTGGGAGGCAACCCATGCTTTGTGTGATTTTCATTTTATTTGTTTGTTTGTTTGTTATTTGCTTCCGTATGCATGCTTTATTTTTATTGTTGGTAGATCATGTTTCTCAATTAAAAAGTGGAAATACTTTACTTTGTTGTTTTGGCCTAGTCTTAACTCCACCTAAAAGTATTTTTGCGAAAGATAAGTGTAAGGGGAAACCCCAAATATGTTTTTAAGAAACAACTCGATCATGATTCTCCACAATATTAAATGAACATGTATATTTGTATTTGTTAGAGTCAAATGCTTGTATTGAGTCATAATGAAGTTTTGTAGGATTTTCCAGGAGGTAGAACCAAGTTTTTCCAGAAATTTTCCGGAAACTTAACATAAGAATTTCTGCAGGTCAACCCTGACGGCGTCATGAGTTTAGTCTTGACGGCGTCACGGGTAAAAAAATCTGGAAATTTTACCAGTTTTGTTTTTCTAACGGAGTCTCAAAGTTTTTGTGAATTATTAAGTTTTATAATCTCCAGGAAGTCTGCAAACTTCATTCCACAAGCATTATATCTTATCTTGTTTTCTAGGATTTAGTAACTTATATAGGATGCCACTGATTTTATGCGAGGTTGTCTTGTCTATTTTCTCAGGATTTATAGGTTATGTATGACAAGAAGATGATTTATATTCTGGAAGGGAAGCTTTGATTGTTCATTTTCTCGGAGGAAGATTTAACCTGGCCTAGGGGTGTAAACGAGCCGAGACAACTCGCGAGCAACTCGAGATCGAATCGAAAAATACTCGATTCGACTCGATTTTAAACGAGCCGAGACAACTCGCGAGCTACTCGACTCAACTCGATTACACATTTACACCCCAATATATATATATATATATATATATATATATATATATATATATATATATATATATATATATATATATATATATAGGGGTGTAATCGAGCCGAGACAACTCGCGAACAACTCGAGATCGACTCGAAAAATACTCGACTCGACTCGATTTTAAACGAGCCGAGCTCGAGCATGTCAATACTCGGCTCGACTCGGCTCGTTTACACCCCTAACTGGCCACCCTATTATCCATACCGAGCGAATCAGGGGAGTATTTGATTTCATTTGTTTTACTTATTTCACTTTTACATTCTTTACTTGAACATTGGGGACAATGTTCATCTTAAGTATAAGGGGAGGGTAAAATGATGACACCTTACATATGCACTTTTGCTTGAGTTTGTTTTGTTTGATGGTAGGTGTGTAATAAAACTATGAGAAATACTTGTTAGTGCAATTTTAGCGCCAAATTTAAAATTTTTTACAACATTTAGGAGTGAAACTTTAGCCATAGCAAGCGTCTCATGGATAGGAGATTGTATGACTAGCACATAACCGTATATTCAGAAAAATTTTCAACCCAAATATGTGAGGTTCGCCTTTAGATTTGATAGGAAAAGCATTTACTATTAGTGCTTATGAGTGTACCGGTAGCATTTAGATTCTAGAACTTGCGTTAGTGATTCATCCCGAGACCGCTAGTGAGACTACATTCGTGTGGTAGGATTTACTACATGATAAGAGGCATTAGGATCACCCTTGTGTTAAACCCGTATTACAATTATTTGACCACTTAAGTCATATTACTTGACTACTTAAGTCAACTAATTTTTCCCACACCCTTAGCGTTGTACTCATTTTTAGTACACGAAACCCCTAGTACACCCCTCCGAGCCTATCTTTTTCGTTTCTAACTTTAAGCATTTTACTTAAAGGAAGAATTTGTTACACCCCACTTAAATGTACAACCAAATCGACTTAGCCTTCCGTGTATGCGCTCATTTTTAGTGCATTATTGTTATTTGTTAAACCCTAAGTTAACTATCTAATTGATTACATGGTTGCTAAGTCGAGTCATATCCTTGTACATATTTTTTTGGGACGATTGGGACTCATGGGTAAAGTACTTATTTTATGGAGTAACAGGGAAGAACATCATATATTACTCCCATACGTACGTTAATCTTAAAAGTGCTCCAAGTGTTTTGATTATCTTAATTCGAGTCAATAGATTAGTTTATTGTAAAGTATGTAAAGATTCAAGTGTAAGGGGAATTTCCATTCCCTATGATGTATTATTTTGGATGGTAGGGTAAGAGTGTATGCAAAAAAAAAAAAAAAAAAAAAAAAATCGAATAAATCAAGAAAAAGAAAAAAAAAATAGAAAAAGAAAAGAGAAAAAACATACGGACTACCATCCCGTTTCATTCCATGTTCTTTTTATGTTTTTGTTATTTTTCATTTATTAGCTTAAGTCGAGTCTAGTCTTGGCTTAGCAACGCCATGTTGTACATGTAATTGACTAAGATTGTTAACTCGCCACCAGTAAAGACTGCCTTTATCCAACAAAACCGTGTATTTCATATCCCTACATCTAACGTTACAACCCTTTAAAAGACATCTTTGATAGTTTATCCTAGGTGCTTACGCCATGTGGTGGAGGTTTGATCTTTTCCCAAGCCTATGGTAATCTATTTTGCTATGACAGGTAGTGAGAGATATCTTCCGTTTCTATATTGTAATTTATACTTTATTACACCCGAGAGATGTGAGTATCTAAACACTATTTGTGAGGTGCTTGTGTATGACCTCCGTGCTTGTCTATTGGTATTTAGTGGAACGATTATTTGTTGTAATTACTTTTATATTTGTGTTAAATGACCCCTAACTTGTATTTTGACTAGAATAAAAGCGCATTTGCTTGAGGACAAGCAAATCTCAAGTGTAAGGGTATATGATGAGGCAAAAAATGAACCACTTTTAGGGGGTCATTTAAGCCCAGAATTGAATTTATTTTATCAAATATTGCCCTAAATCGTTCCTTTTGTGATTTTAGGTACTTTGGGAGTGAAATCTGGAAAAGGAAGCATTTTGAACGTTTTTGGAGCATAAAAGTGAAGAAAATGGCAAAGTCTCAATTTTCCAAGCTGGGAACAGTAGGTGACGGCATCAAGAAGGAATTTATGAGGGCGTCAAGAGTAAATTCCATGACTTTCCATGACGACCCAGTACAGATTTGACGGCGTCACGAAGTAGAGCGTCAAGAGTAAAATGCATGACGGCCTGGAAAATGCTAACACCTGACGGCGTCAGAAGTAGATCAAGGCAGTCCGAGAAGTATTTTGGCGGCGAGATGACGGCGTCACAAGATTTGTCTTGACGCCGTCAGACCTTATTTCCTATATATAGTTTTCTAATTTTCACATTAAAAGGAGAGAAGTTTTGGAGAAACCCTAAGTACGAACTTGGAACGAATTTTACAAGTTTTTCAAGGGTTCTTTGCCCTTGATCTCTTTCATGTGTAATTGAGATAAGTATTCTTTTAATTCAATCAATATGTCTATGTGTTGGTTGTCTATATCTTGTTCTTGTCTTAATTCCATCATGCTAGGCTAGATCTATCTTGTGTTTGCTTAGATCTAATGAAACCTAGATGTTAATTATGTGTTGATTACTTGTTTTTGGTTGTATTGGATGAATGATTTCGATGTTAGGCTTAAGAAAACTGGCAGATCTCCAATTGGTAACATGCTTGAACGTCTTAAGAAACATGAACCGATGTGCACTAGGTTTTATTGGTTGTATTTACTGCATGAGTAATTTCTAATGATCCCATGTTAGGAGTTTTTAACGGCTCGACATAGGAGTGAAGTAGGCACTCATAGGATTGGGGAAGTAAGTGCGCCACCTCATGAATGGTATTAAGGAATACAATCCGTCATCCACGCAACTATAACAAGTAATTAACGTGTAAAAGATGTCTAGGGAGTAGTGAAATCTAAGTAAACACATTTTCTCCACATATTGCTCACAACCTTAGTATAATTTAGTTTATTTTCATTTTTTAGTATTTTATTTTGATTGCATCTTTAGTATTGGGTTAGTTGACTAGCAACTAATTCCGCCCAAATCCTTCAAACCCGAGATTTTAACTTGCTTTCTAAAAAATATAAAAATACAAAAAATAATCTTCCATCATCTTTAGTACTAGTAATTAGGTTTTCTAATCCTAGCGATACTATTCCTAGCTGAACGATCAATCCCCCGGTACTTGTCACTATACTATACTACAACGATCAGATACACTGCCTGGTGGGGGTTGTAAGCTTCTCGAGATCCCTTGAGAAGTAAATCCTGGTGCGATTCCCACGTATCATTTACCAAAACAATTGAAAGAGTAGGGGCTATGACTCACCTGGTGCGATAGCTAAGAAGACAAAAATGGATACACAAAATGAGGCACGATCTCTAACCGCAACCTAATATGAATGATAGGCTCTAATGTAAGTAATGAAATCATGCTGCACATGCAAATACATATGTTATAGATACCACTCATTAGTTTTGAAAATAATATTTATCGTCGAAAAATACATTTTTGACGTCTAGTGAAGTTAATAACCACTTTTCATGTAAATAGGTTGAAACGGTACTCCACGATCCTCGTTTTGTGTTTTATTGGTAAATATAATGTTTTCGTCGTAAAATGACACTTTTCATACTTTGAAAATATGCCAAAATAGGCTCGCAAAACTAATCGCGAAATATTGTACTTTAAGTGTTAGTGATGAAACTCGATGTTTTTGAAAACCTTGTAACCATGTCTTGAATTCATAACATTGACGTTTAGTCCATACGCGTCTCGATCAATGAGAAAATCGGCTCTCAAAGTAGTGTAGTACAAAAACTGTTTTTCTATACTTGTAAAATATTTCTATTAGTGCTGAAGGAAAAATATTAAAATCGTCTAAGTTCAAACGCTTGTATCTTTTTCGTTATAAGCTCGTTTTCTACGCTCTTTATATCCCCGGAATCGTGGTACAGCGTACTAATATATTTTTGATAATTCGGGTCAGCTAGTTCAAGGTTAACACCTCATTTTATCCTCCAAAAATAGTGTGACAGCAAGTATTTTTCAGAAAATATTAGTTTTCGTCGTTAACTCGTTTTTAACATAACTTTCTCTTCGTAAGCTCGTTTTTGTTCATTCCAACGCTCACGGTTTCGTTTTTGAAAGTATTTTCTGAATATTAAGGCCAAAATATCTCAATGTTTACTGATTTTCCCACGTTTCATGTTTTTGGACAGAACCTTTATATAGTTCGTCAAAAACCATTTTTCTAGTTTCCAAATTATACCAAAACAATTCCAATCACTACAAAACCAATCCAAACCTACCATATACCTTCTTAGGGTGTCATGGGGTCCTAAACTTCACCAAAATTAGTGCGGTTCATGGGAATAATTATTGGATAATCAAAAACTCATTATAAGTAGAAAAATACTTGAAAAGCGGTATATAACATATCATATTTGGTACTTAGGTAAAACAAGAAAAACACAAGATTAATGATTTGAAATCCTTACAGTGGGGTGTTTGTGGATCGAGTAGAAAGAAAGCCAAGAACACAAAAAAAAACACTTAATCAAAAACACCCTTGATATACCCTTGTTATGAACACTAAATAATCCTAGCCATGTGAACCAAATACCAAGCTTTTCTTGCCCATCTCCTTGTCCTAGCTGCTGTCGTGACCCCAAGAAAGAAATAGAAAGAGTTTTTGTGTTTGTTTTTGTGTTGAAATAAAAGAAAATGAAGTTGTAGTAGTAGTATATAAGGAAAAGAGATGTAAAGTTGAAACAAAATATCAAGGAGATCAAGATCCATAAAACAAGGAGAGTGGTGTTGGTGATGTCGTGTGAGTGAAGAGAAAAAGTAGAAATTTTTTGACTAGATGGCTTGGTATATCTTGTAAGGTTTTGTAGTATTAATGACATAAGTTGTAGTATTTTATTAGTTTTAGGGGATACCGGGTACCGAGTTTGATAGAAATGAATTTTAACGGTACCAAATAAAAGATGACGACGTTGAAATAATTATGAAATCATGTAACTGGAAAGAATCGGGTGTTAAAGTAGTCGTCGTGTTAAAATATCGCGATTCGACGTAATTATAGGCGTTTACTGGAAAATATAGCAAATAGTTTCAAAACGCCGGGTAAATTAATAATATAAAATTTATATTATTATAATGAGTATGAAAATATGTTAGGATCGTAGACGGGAGTATCGGGTATATTGTTAGTAGTAAAAACTGAGTGGTAACGTTAATTACAAATTAAGCATACGTAAATGGAAATAATGCATATCCGTGCATGATCTAAAGTGCTGATGACGTTACTGATGATATGTAGACTACTCCAGTCTATATGACGTGTCCCTACTGATGATGCATGAATTCGCAGCTAAACCAATCCGGTTACACGAATTAAATACCCGTAAACTCGGTTTACGAGAAGATGCATGATGATCATGAATAGTGTTTTCCTTTCGGGAATAAATAGTGTCACGTGAATAGTAAAATTTTGAAACACTTCTCGGAATCTCAAATTGACTCTGAAAGTGATGAATAGTGATCAATGAATAGTAAATGATGAATAGTAACTAATGAATAGTAACTTTTCGAGATGAATAATGAAATTTAGACGTTTGAAAAGGACATGAAATTACGAGTTGTGACACCATACATCATTTTTTAAGAATTGATCTAGTTCATCTTGCATTGCCATGACCCAATTTTCATCTTTTATGGCCTCCTTAATGTTCTTAGGTTCTATGGTTGATACAAATGCAAAGTCATTGCTTTTGTCTTGGGCATGTGACCTAAGGGTTCTTTCATCTAATTCTCCTATGACTTGATCTATGGGATGATCTCTTATTTCCTTATATTTTCCACTCTAGGTAGTATTTCCTCTAGATCATTATTAGACAATTCAATCTTATTTTGACATGCATCTTCTTCTATGATGTCATCATCAACTAAAGGCAATGTTCTAGATTTTGGGGGAGTTTCGTCAAAGATTACATTATATGATTCTTCAACTTTTAAGGTTTCCTTATTTAGCACAATGTAGGCCCTTGATGTTAGTGAATAACCTAGAAAGATCCCATTGTAATTACTAGTATTGTTAGAGTTTTCTAATGAGTTGACGATTAAGCATTTACAACCAAAAACTCTAAAGTATTCTAGAGATGGCCTTTTACCTCTAAGAATCTCATAAGGTATTTTATTAATTATTTTTCTAATCAAGACCCTATTAAGTATGTAAGATGCGGTTTGTACGGCATGACACCAAAACTTTTTAGGTATGGATTGTTCATTTAACATAGTGCGACTCATTTCTTGTAACGTCCGGTTCTTCCTTTCAACTACTCCATTAGATTGAGGAGTGCGCGGAGCCGAGAAGTTATGAGATATACCATGTTTATCACAAAAGACTCCAAATTGAATTTCATTATCAAATTCTCTACCATGATCCGTTCGAATTGAAACAATTGAACATCCAAGTAGGTTTTGCAAATTTTTTCCTAAGGACTTGAATTTATTAAATGCTTCATTTTTCGTTTTTAGAAATAGTGTCCAAGTGAATCTTGAGTAGTCATCCACTATTACCAAAGTGTAGAAGTTTCCTCCATAGCTTTGAATAACGGATGGTCCAAACAAGTCCATATATAATAGTTCTAGAACTCTTGAGGTAGAAATCATGTTTATAAGCTTATGACTTGCATGGACTTGCTTACCTACTTTACATGCATCACAAAAATGATTATCAAATTTTTCTTTAGGTAATTTCCTAACTAATTCCTTAGATGCAATGTTGTGAATTAATCGCATGTTAGCATGACCTAATATGCTATGCCACAAATTAGAATTATCTACAATGGATGCAAGATTAATAGTGTGATTGCGAGACACATTACCTAGTTTTGTATCCTTTTCCTTAGAGGTGATTTCAAGTAAGGTATGCATAACGTCAACATCATTACAAGGTTGAGATCTTGAAAGTGGCCTTTCCTTAGAGCATACCTAACATTTGAAGTGCATCTCAAAATTTTGGTACCTAATGTTTCTTGGGTCCGACATGGTTAGCACATAAAAAGCCCAAGTTGAAAACTCTTGGGTCTTGAAGGAATAAATACAATTGTTCAATTCCATATTTTGAAAGGGTAGACCAAGGATTGTTTTGAAAATATGTTTTGTTTCGAAAGTTGGATCTTTCATATCTTTGATCTAAAGAATATGGTCTCATGTTTGGGGTAGGTAGGAGAGGTCTTTGGTCAATTCTAGCGTGAATATATTTAAGACCATTGTATGTACCAGGGTTGTAGTATGGTTTGTGGGTTTTCTCCATACAATGGGTCTTTGATTATGTTGAGTATTTGCAAGAGGAACTTGAGTATTGATAGGTTTGATAAAACTTTTAGTTTGAATACCTCTTTCTCTCAGAATCCTGACGCGCTTCTTGCGCGTTGACGCGTCAATCAGCGCGTTCGATTCAGATGATTTGAGAGCTTTATTTTTGTTTACTTTCTCAAAATTTTGGGGTTTAGCTATATTTTTGAAAGTGGGTTTCTCGTTATTTGCAAGTTCAAGACCTTCTTTATTTTGGGACGTCTCATTTAAATCATTTTCACTCTTTTTGAGTTTTGTAACATTTAATGACTTTTGTTGAAGTTCCGAGACTTCTTCACTCAAAGAGACAACCTTAAGTGTGAGGTTTTCACAACCTTTACATGGTTTAACATTCTCATGTAGAGTGACAAGTCTCTTTATTTCAATTTCAAGTTCATTATTTTTGTGAAGAGCTTTAGAAAGTTCCTTTTGAAAAGAGTGTTTTTCCTTCATAGTTAATTTTAATTTTCTAAATACTTCCTCATAGTTATTAAGTAATTCTTCATTTTCCTCTTGTAATTCATTTATAAAAGAAGTTTTGCTAGTAGTAGGGTTATGTTGTACCTCATGAGACTCAATCGCCATAAGACATGCTGCTTCCTTGTTTGCTTGATTGCCTTCTTCATCGTCACTCCATACATCACCAACAAACGCTTTGTAACCTAGAGGATTTGGACAATCACTAATGAAGTGATCCTTTTCACTACAATTGAAGCATCCATCATCACTCTTTGAGCCTTGACCATTCTTGTTTCTACCAACATTAGTGCGGTTATCAAGCTGATTCCTTCGTTGAAACTTTCCACCTCTTCTAAAGAACTTTCTAAAATTCTTAGCCATGAGGTTGAATTCTTCATTGTTCATTTCTTCTTCATCACTTTCTTCAAGGTTACCACCAATGTCACTTGTATGACTTTTAGTGACTTTAGCTTTAAGTGCCAAAGATTTCCCATTTTCCTTTTTGTTTTTGGTCATAACTTTGTCACTTTCAAGAATCATTTCATAAACTTTGAGATTCCCAATAAGCTCATCTAGAGGAAGCTCCGCCAAGTTCTTTGCTTCTTCAATAGCCGTAACCTTAGGTCGCCACTTCACCGGAAGAGCACGAAGGAATTTTCTAACATGATTCTTGTTGTAAAAGCTCGGATCCAACACCGTGAGGCTTGTGATAATAGCATTGAATCGTGTATAACCATTGTCAATGGTTTCTTCTTCCAAGATTACAAACTTCTCATATTGTTGAATGAGTAAGTCAATCTTGCAATCCTTAACTTGTGAGTTCCCTTGATGAGTCATACAAAGTTCCGAACTCCTATCACAACCTAAGTATAATGGGAACTCCTTGGCGGTTTTGCACACATGGACTCTCTCGAACTCCCTTCGAGGTAGAGCATTGTAGATCATCATCTTAGCCTCTTGATTTTTGACAATCTTCTTCTCATCTTCTTTGAGTTCCGAATATGGCTTCTCAACCATCAACTTGGTTTCCAGATCAAGCATCATGAAAACAAAGTCTCCGTTTTGAATGACCTCCCACAAGTCAAGGTCCTTGGACCTAACATAGGTCTCAAACCGGGTTTTCCAAAAACAAAACCCTTCAGTTTCTAGCAAAGGTGGTCTTTGCATGGAACATCCCTCTACATAGTTCTCTTGAGCCATGGATCTATACTCTACTTTACCAAAAATCTTAGTTAGGATTTTAGATTTTTGGGAAAGAAGTTTTTGAATTAAAACGACTTCTCGGGAAGGCTTTAATGCTCAAAAACTTGAGTATACCGCTCTGATACCAATTGTAGAACCATAGAGGGGGGGGGGTGAATACAGTTTCCTCGGCTTTTTAGATGTTTAAAAACTTTAAGCCAAAAGAAAACCAAGTGGTTGTATAATCAATCCAACAACCACTATCACAACCTAAGTATATAAAGCAAGTAAAGAACACAACGATATATACTGGTTCCGGATGGGGGGTTTATACCATCCGTACATCCAGTTGCGAATCCGTGACTCTGATACTATTCACTAGTATAATCCTTTCAGTGGATTACAAACCGTTACAATTCACTCTACCGATATTCACCAATATCGATGCTCACAAAAAAGGAGTTACTCACCAACGGTATTCCGCCCTCGGAAACCACCCAAAAGAATCTCACGATTCGACTTTACCTAAGGATCATAAAGATCACTACCAAGACTTCCACCCGGAAGTATCAAACCCCAACTAGATCCCCAATGATCTAGGCTTGGTCACCAAGACACAAGACTTCCCTTACAAACAAATGAAAGAATAAATGTTTGTTTATCAACCAAGTCCTAACCTAACCTGGAGACTCGATTGTAATAGAATGGGTATAAGAAAGAAGACCCTCGACACAATCACAAGAGTGGATTAGGTTCTTGTGATTCTTCCCTTGCAAGTAGATGTGTTCTTCCAAAGATGTTAGTGTGATAATCAAGAACACAAGATTAGAGATTAAGATTGAGATAGAGATTTGAGAGTGTTTAGAGAGAAAGAATCCAGAGAGAAAGAATAATGGCAAGAGGTGAGATATACAAGAGGCAAGGCATGGTATTTATAGACAAAGACCCAACTTGGGAATATTTTACCGAGGCCGGCGCGTCACCCACGCGTTGACGCGTAGGAGGCGCGCCAGACACCCAGGGAAAATATTCCTGAGGCTTTGGATGTTTGGCATTATAAATGCCTTACCTTGCTAAACCCCCAATTGTACTTCACACTAAACCTTAACATTAATCATTCTAAGGTTTACCAACTCAAATAGCCAATTTGGAAAATCATTTGTGAAGTGTTTAAAGAGAAACCACATTACCAAGGGTTTAAAGTGTAGATAGGGTAATTTGGAAGGGGTAGAAGAGTATCTCCTCACATGGCATAGAAAAGAGAGAACGAATATGCCAAAGAATATTCCAATGCTTGGGGGGGGGGGGAAGAATGTAATGGAGGGTTGAGATGAAATGGTTTGAATTGTATGGCTAGGATCAAAGGGAGCCTCCCTTGGTTTTTCAAACAATTTGGCATGTGGAGAAATGTAGATGGATGAGATGATCTCATTTGGAATGGATGGCTAAGATCAAGTATGCCTAGGTTAGGGTTGAAGAGGATATTCCAAGGAATATGCTTTGCTTGGGGGGAAAGGAGAAATGAAGGGTTGAGATGGTTTCATTTGAATTGGATGGTGGAGATCAAAGGCATGTGGTGGTATAGATAGAAGAGATTGGATGGATGGTTGAGATGAGTTTAGTTTGAATTCAATGGTTGTGATCAATCACATGTGGTGGTATAGGGAATAGGGATTGGATGGATGGTTGTGATGTGTTGTAATTTGAAATCAATGGCTAGGATGGGAGGAGCCTCATTAAGGTTTCAAACAATTCCCCATGTGTTGAAAATAAAGGGTTAGGATGTGTTGTAAGGGAATGGATGGTTGAGATGTAGTGTGTAAGGGAATATATAAGGGTGTAAGAGATTGTGTAAGAGAATTTTGATTTGGATATGATTGGTTTTGTCTTATGCATAAATGAGATTAAGAGAGGATTAAGACATAATCTAATTGTCATTAAGAAGAAAAGGTTTAGACAATTAAGATTATAGTTTGAGAAAATCATAGGTTACTTATAAGTTCAAGTAACACAATGTCGAGAATCCATAGTTTCATATCTCGTGACTTTCCACGACTCGACGTTCTCAACTAATACCTTGGTTCAAAAAAGTTAAGTGCTTTGCCTTGATGTAAAGCATAACCTAAGTGGGAAAGGATGCGTTTACGCAAAGTGACCTTTGACTTAGTTTGACCAATAAGGGAGTAAACCCATTACGTAATTAGATAAGATGTAAGCACGAGATATGAGCATGTGGATGCTTCAACACGATGTTACGTGAAATATATAAGCTCCCTAAGTTTAGAAAAACCTTGGCTAGAGGCGGTAGTTAGAAAACATGAGTTGGCATTTTCCCGTAAATGGGTGTTCTAAAAATAGGATTTCTCAAATCTTAAAACTCGTTTCGAGTGTTCTCAATTAAGCACATAACATATTCATACCTGTTTTGAAAGATCCACATTTGTCGGGTAAGGGGAAAGTCGACTTTCAAAATTCGCTCGGAACCATACAGACTCCTGGCGCGTCACCCGCGCGTTGACGCACGGGCAGCGCGCCAGGAGCAGACATTGGCTCCGGCAATTTTGAGCTAACATTTGTTATTTTATGTGTTTCGATGGTTTATTTGTCATCATTAAAACATAAAGAGATCTTGATCATGTTGCCTCGACAGTAGGTACACTAGCAATCCTAGTGCTCTACATTGGCAAGCTCTGGGTCGAGTATTTCAGTATTTGAAATGAACCATGAATTATGGTTTGACTTATAGTGGTTATCCTTCTATTATAGAAGGTTATTCCAATGCCATTTGGATTAATAATACAGAGGATCACTCATTTACGAGTGGTTGGGTATTCCTTCTTGGGGGAGGTACTATTTCTTGGGCTTCAAAGAAACAAACTTGTATTACAAGCTCAACCATGGAGTCTGAATTTGTTGCTTTAGCTGCAGCAAGAAATGAAGCTGAGTGTGGCTGAGGAATTTGGTTTATGAAATTCCTTTGTGGCCTTAACCGATATCTACCATTTCTATCAGATGTGATAGTGCTGCTACCTTGGCTAAGGCTTATAGTCAAGTGTACAATGGCAAGTCAAGACACTTAGGTGTTAGACATAGTATGATTCGTGAGCTTATCATGAATGGTGTGATATCGGTGGAGTTTGTAAAAACTCAATTGAATTTAGCCGACAATTTAACCAAAGGGTTAGCAAGAGATCTCGTACGCAATGCGACTATTGGGATGGGTTTAAAGTACATCTAATTAAATCCTTGTATCAAGATACCCAATTCCCATTTAACGTAATGTTAAATGCTGAATTCAATGAGGAAAGCTTGATATCTTTTTATTGGAACACATAATTACTTTATCCCACGGTATGTGTTTAGTACTACAAGATAAAGGAGGTTGAAATTATATTTCTTAATGGTTTTTTGACAAATTGCATGTGCAGGTGCAAGAGTAAAAAACCACATATATAAGCATGAAGTTTAGCTGCTTCAAGAAGCTTAGGACTTGGCTTTGATATGCTTATTATCTTCATGTATTCACTATGAATAGAAAGAATTCAATCCTTTAGTGACACTCTGATATTCGAATATTTAGAATGCTAATGTACTAATGTGAAATTCAATTGTCACGATATTTCATTTATGCATCAGTTTGTTGTTTGTTATGAGTTTGTTTTAACTTAATCAAAATTACACTTAAATGGGGGAGGAATGTTGGTGATTTTGCATCAAAAATATGATTTAAGTGTAATGGATTGACTTAGTTGACCAATGTGTAATCATGATAAATGTTCAACAAGTCGGGGTTGTGTGGAGTACACACTTGTATGATGTTATTATGATTATCATTCGTGGGTGAAGGCTCGAATCACGGGGGTCTGGGGGCAGCGCCCCCGGTAGCGGGGTTCCTAATGAGGCAAAAAATGAACCGTTTTTAGGGGGTCATTTAAGCTCGGATTTGAATTTATTTGATCAAATATTGCCCTAAATCGTTCCTTTTGTCATTTTAGGTACTTTTGGAGTGAATTCTGGAAAAGGAGGCATTTTGGACATTTTTGGAGCATAAAAGTGAAGAAAACGGCAAAGTCTTAATTTTCCTTGCTGGGAACAGTATCTGACGGCGTCAAGAGTCTTCATGTGACGGCGTCAAGAGTAAAACAAGAGTTGGAAGTGGCGACGGTCCAGAGAAAACGTGACGGCGTCACGTATGGCCGTCATAGTTCAAGATATGGTGACGGCCCAGAGTAATATTACACATGACGGCGTCAAATCTGGATCTAGACAATCCGATCTCATTATGGGCGACGAGTTGACGGCGTCAGAAATTCCTTCTTGACGCCGTCACCCTGCAAAATCTATATATAGTTTTGCAATTTTCATTCATTAAAGAGGAACAAGTAGCGTATAACTTTGGAGAAACCCTAGCACGAATTTTACTGCTCTTTCAAGGGTTTTTACCCTTTGAAACCTTTCATGTTCAATTAAGATAAGTACTCTTTCAATTCAATCAATATGTCTATGTGTTGCTTGAATATATCTTACGCTTGTCTTGAATTTAACATGCTAGGCTAGATCTCTTGTGTGTTTGCTTAGATGTAGTGAAACCTAGATGTTGATTATGGGTTGATTGTTTGTTTATAGTTGTTACGGATGAATGATTTCGATGTTAGGCTTAAGAAGACTGGCAGACTTCCAATGGTGACATGCTTGAACGTCTTAAGAAACATGAACCAATGCGCACTAGGTTATTATGGTTGTATTTAATGCATGAGCAAATTCTAATAATCCCATGTTAGGAGCTTCTTAGCAGGCTCGACATAGGAGTGAAATAGGAGCTTATAGAGTTGGGGAAGTACGTATGCCACCCCACGACTGGTATTAAGGAATATAACCCGTCATCCATGCAATTGTAACAAACTATCAACCTGTAAAAGATATCTAGGGAGTAATGAAACCTAAGTAAACACAATTCTCCCTATTATTGTTCACACCACTAGTTTAATTAGCTTTATTTTCATTTCTGTTATTTTATTTTGATTGCATCTTAGCTATTGGGTTAATTGACTAGCAACTAATTCCGCCCACTCTTCCAATAGCCGATATTTTAATTGCTTTCATAAAATAAAAAAAATAAAAAAAGAATCATCCTTCACCTCTAGACCTAGTTTTTAGGCTTTCTAATCCGAGCGACACTATTCCTGAGTTGAACGATCAATCCCCCGGTACTTGTCACTATATTATACTACAACGATCAGGTACACTGCCTGGTGGGGGTTGTAAGCTTCTCGAGATCCCTCGAGAGGTAAAGCCTGGTGCGATTCCCACGTATCAAGTTTTTGGCACCGCAGCCCGGGGAATAGTTATTGTCTAGGTTAGGATTTCTTTTTATTAGGTATACTTGCTAGATTCCTTTCTAGTAAGATTTTATTTTTAATTTTTAGGTTCTCTTTAGTCTATCTTATTTCTTCATATCTTTGTTCGTAATCTTTACCATCCGACATCATGGAAGGTGGTAACATCTTTGAACCCATCGACCCACCACAACAAAACCATCCACAAAACCCACAACTAGCAAACCAACCTCTTAGGCCCCGAACCCTAGGAGAGTATTCCCGTCCTAGCCACCAAGGCTATCGAAACACTATTGAGCTCACCCAAGGAGCCAATGTGTCCCCCTTGCGATCCGACACCATCCGGTTGGTGCAAAGCGGATGTGCAATCCATGGACTTCGTTCCGAAGATCCTAATCAACATCTCAAGGATTTTCTTAAAATTGTAGATTCTATAGACCTTAATGTTACAACTAGAGAGTCAACCCAATTACACCTTGGTAGCGTAGGGATTGCACCAGGTTTTACCTCTCGAGGGATCTCGAGAAGCTTACAACCCCCACCAGGCAGTGTACCTGATCGTTGTAGTATAGTATAGTGACAAGTACCGGGGGATTGATCGTTCAGCTAGGAATAGTGTCGCTAGGATTAGAAAACCTAAAGACTAGGTCTAGAGATGAGGGATGATTCTTTTTGTATTTTTATATTTTTATAAAAGTAAATAAAAATCTTGGTTTTGAAGGAGTTGGGCGGAATTAGTTGCTAGTCAACTAACCCAATTACTAAGATGCAATCAAAATAAAATACTAAAAATGAAAATAAACTAAATTATACTAGAGATGTGAGCAATATATGGGAGAATTGTGTTTACTTAGGTTTCACTACTCCCTAGATATCTTTTACAGGTTAATTACTTGTTACAGTTGCGTGGATGACAGATTGTACTCCTTAATACCATTCATGGGGTGGCGTACTTACTTCCCCAATCCTATAAGCGCCTACTTCACTCTTATGTCGAGCCGGCTAAGAAGCTCCTAACATGGGATCACTAGAATTTGCTCATGCATTAAATACAACCAATAAAACCTAGTACACATCGGTTCATGTTTCTTAAGACGTTCAAGCATGTTACACAATGGAGATCTGCCAGTTTTCTTAAGCCTAACATTGAAATCATTCATCCAATACAACTATAAACAAGCAATCAACCTATAATTAACATCTAGGTTTCATTACATCTAAGCAAACACATGATAGATCTAGCCTAGCATGTTGAAATCAAGACAAGCATAAGATATATTCAAACAACACATAGACATATTGATTGAATTGAAAGAGGACTTATCTCAATTGAACATGAAAGGTTTCAAGGGGTGAAAACCCTTGAAAATACAGTTAAAAACAACCTAGGGTTTATTAGTTTCGACCCTAGTATTCTCCACACAAGTTCCTCTTCTAATGAATGAAAAATAGAAAAGTATATATAGATTCTGAAAGGTGACGGCGTCAAGAACAAATTTCTGACATCGTCATCTCGCCGCCAAATAATTTCTCGGACTGCCTAGATCTGGGTCTGACGCCGTCATGTGTATTCCAATTACAGGCCGTCACCAAAAATACTCTTGACGCCTTACTCTTGACGCCTTCAGGTTTTCTCTGGGTCGTCATGGATTTTACTCCTGACGCTGTCAAAATTTTCCTCTTGACGCCGTCAGGTACTGTTCTCAGCATGGAAAATTAAGTCATTGCCGTTTTCTTCACTTTTATGCTCCAAAAACGTCCAAAATGCCTTCTTTTCTAGAATTCACTCCCAAAGTACCTAAAATCACAAAAAGGAACGATTTAGGGCAATATTTGATCAAATAAATTCAATTCCGGGCTTAAATGACCCCCTAAAAACGGTTCATTTTTCGCCTCATCATATACCCTTACACTTGAGATTTGCTTGTCCTCAAGCAAATGCGCTTTTATTCTAATCAAAATACAAGTTAGGGGTCATTTAACACTAATATAAAAGTAATTACAATAAATAATCGTTCCACTAAAGACCAAAGACAAGCACGGAGGTCATACACTAGCACCTCACAGATAGTGTTTAGATACTCACATCTCTCGGGTGTAATAAAGCAATATCACAATATGGAAATGGAAAACATCTCTCACTACCTGTCATAGCAAAATAAATTTCCATAGGCCTAGGAAAGGATCAAACCTCCACCACATGGCGTAAGCCCCTAGGATAAACTATCAAAGAGGTCTTTTAAAGGGTTGTAACGTTAGGTGTAGGGATATGGAATACACGGTTTTGTTGGATATAGGCAGTCTTTACTGGTGGCGAGTTAACAATCTTGGTTAATTACATGTACAATATGGCGTTGCTAAGCCAAGACTAGACTCGACTTAGGCTAATAAATCAAAAATAACAAAAACATAAAATGAACATAGAATGAAAAGGATGGTAGTCCGTATGTTTTTTCTCTTTTTTTTTTTTTTTTTTTTTTTTTTTTTTTTTTTTTCATACACTTTTACCCTACCATCCAAAATAATACATCATAGGGAATAAACATTCCTCTTACACTTGAATTTTTACATACTTTACAATAAACTAATCTAATGACTCGAATTAAGAAAATCAAAACACTTGGAGTACTTTTAAGATTAACGCACATACGGGGGTAATAATATTTAGTTCTTCCCCATTACTCCATAAAATAAGTACTTTACCCATGAGTCCCAATCGTCCCAAAATAATATGTACAAGGATATGACTCGACTTAGCAACCATGTAATCAATTTGATAATTAACTTAGGGTTTAACAAATAACAATAATGCACTAAAGATGAGTGCATACACGGAAGGCTAAGGTGATTTGGGTTTACATTTAAGTGGGGTGTAACAAATTCTTCCTTTAAGTAAGATGCTTAAAGTTAGAAATGAAAAGATAGGCTGGAGGGGTGTACTAGGGGTTTCGTGTACTAAAAATGAGTACAACGCTAATGGTGTGGGAAAATTAGTTGACTTAACTAGTCAGGTAATGGTCAAGTAATTATGATACGGGTTTAACACAAGGGTGATCCTAATGCCTCTTATCATGTAGTAAATCCTACTACACGAATGTAGTCTCACTAGCGGTCTCGGGATGCATCACTAACGCAAGTTCTAGAATCTAAATGCTACCGGTACACTCATAAGCACTAATAGTAAATGCTTTTCCTATCAAATCTAAAGGCGAAACTCACATATTTGGGTGGAAAATTTTTCTGAATGGTACGGTTTTGTGCTAGTCATATAATCTCCTATCCATGAGACGCTTGCTATGGCTAAAGTTTCACTCCTAAATGTTGTAAAAAATTTTAAATTTGGCGCTAAAATTGCACTAACAAGTATTTCTCATAGTTTTATTACACATCTACCATCAAACAAACAAACTCAAGCAGAAGTGTATTTGTAAGGTATCATCATTTTACCCTCCCCTTACACTTAGGATGAACATTGTCCCCAATGTTCAAGTAAAGAATGTAAAAGTGAAAAAGTAAAAAGAATGAAATCAAATACTCCCCTGATTCACTCGGTGTGGATAATAAGGTGGCCAGGTTAGATCTTCCTCCAAGAAAATGAACAATCAAAGCTTCCCTTCCAGAATATAAATCATCTTCTTGTCATACATAACCTGTGAAACCTGAGAAAACAGACAAAGCAACCTCGCATAAAATCGGCGGCAATCTATATATGCTAACAAATCCTAGAAAACCAAGTAAGATATAATGCTTGTGGAATGATGTTAGCAGATTTCCTGGAGATTATAAAACTAATGATTCAACAAAAACTTTAAGACTCCGTTAGAAAAACAAAACTGGTAAAATTTCCAGATTTGTACACGTGACGCCGTCAAGAGTAAACTCGTGACGCCGTCAGAAGTGACCTGCAGAAATTCTTATGTTAAGTTTCCGAAAAATTTCTGGAAAAACTTCGTCCTACTTCCTGGAAAATCCTGCAAAACATCATTATGACTCGATACAAGCATTTGACTCTAACAAATACGAATATACATGTTCACTTAATATTGTGGAAAATCATGATCGGTTTTGTTTCTTAAAAACATATTTGGGGTTTCCCCTTACACTTATCTTTTGCAAAAATACCTTTGGATGAAGTTAAGGCTAGGCCAAACAACAAAATAGAGTATTTTCATCATTTTAGTTTGAAACATGATCTACCAATAATAAAAATAAAGCATGCATGCGGAAGCAAATAACAAACAAACAAAATAAAAATCACACAAAGCATGAGTTGCCTCCCAAGAAGCGCTTTCTTTATTTACGAGTCTTGTAGCTAGACTCAAGGTCATGGGTTACTACGTGATACAGGTGAGTTCCTCATTGAGGACATCTTTGAGATCGAACTTAGGTTTTAACTTCCTATCTGTTTTCTTAGTACGTGATGAGGCGAAAAATGAACCACTTTTAGGGGGTCATTTAAGCCCGGAATTGAATTTATTTGATCAAATATTGCCCTAAATCGTTCCTTTTGTGATTTTACGTACTTTGGGAGAGAAATCTGGAAAAGGAAGCAATTCGGACGTTTTTGGAGCATAAAAGTGAAGAAAATGTCAAAGACTTAATTTTCCTTGCTGGGAACAGTAGGTGACGGCGTCAAGAAGAAAATCTTGACGGTGTCAAGAGTAATTTCCATGACGATCCAGTACAGATTTGACGGCGTCACAAGGTAGGGCGTCAAGAGGAAAATGCATGACGGCCTGGAAACACATAACACTTGACGGCGTCAGATCTGGATCAAGGCAGTCCGAGGAGTATTTTGGCGGCGAGATGACGGCGTCACAAATTTGTTCTTGACGCCGTCAGACCCTATTTCCTATATATAGTTTTCTAATTTTCACATTAAAAAGAGAGAAGTTTTGGGAGAAACCCTAAGTACGAACTTGGTACAAATTTTACAGGTTTTTCAAGGGTTCTTAGCCCTTGATCCCTTTCGTGTGTAATTGAGATAAGTATTCTTTTAATTCAATCAATATGTCTATGTGTTGGTTGTCTATATCTTGTTCTTGTCTTAATTCTATCATGTTAGGCTAGATCTATCTTGTGTTTGCTTGGATCTAATGAAACCTAGATGTTAATTATGTGTTGATTACTTGTTTATGGTTGTATTGGATGAATGAATTCGATGTTAGGCTTAAGAAAACTGGCAGATCTCCAAATGGTAACATGCTTGAACGTCTTAGGAAACATGAACTGACGTGCACTAGGTTTTATTGGTTGTATTTAATGCATGAGTAAATTCTAATGATCCCATGTTAGGAGCTTCTTAGCCGGCTAGACATAGGAGTGAAGTAGGCACTCATAGGATTGGGGAATTAAGTGCGCCACCCCATGAATGGTATTAAGGAATACAATCCGTCATCCACGCAACTATAACAAGTAATTAACGTGTAAAAGATATCTGGGGAGTAGTGAAATCTAAGTAAATACAATTTTCTCCACTTATTGCTCACAACCTTAGTTAATTTAGTTTATTTTCATTTTTAGTATTTTATTTTGATTGCATCTTTAGTATTGGGTTAGTTGACTAGCAACTAATTCCGCCCAAATCCTTCCAATACCCGAGATTTTTACTTGCTTTCTATAAAATATAAAAATACAAAAAGAATCATCTCTCATCTCTAGAACTAGTAATTAGGGTTTCTAATCCTAGTGACACTATTCCTAGCAGAACGATCAATCCCCCGATACTTGTCACTATACTATACTACAACGATCAGGTACACTGCCTGGTGGGGGTTGTAAGCTTTTCAAGATCCCTTGAGAGGTAAAGCCTGGTGCGATTCCCACGTATCAAGTTTTTGGCGCCGCAGCCCGGGGAATAGTTATTGTCTAGGTTAGAATATCTTTTTATTAGGTCTACTTGCTAGATTCCTTTCTATTAAGATTTTATTTTTATTTTTAGGTTTTCTTTAGTCTATCTTATTTCTTTGTGTTTTTGTTCGTAACTCTTCACCACCCGACATCATGGACGATGGGAACATCCTTGAACCCGTCATCCCACCACAACAAAACCCACCACTAGAACCCCTTAGGCCCCGAACCTTAGGAGAGTATTCTCGACCTAGCCACCAAGGCTACCGAAACACCATTGAGCTCACCGGAGCCAATGTGACTCCCTTGCGATCCGACACCATCCGGTTGGTGCAAAGCGGATGTGCATTCCATGGACTTCGTTCTGAAGATCCAAATCAACACCTTAAGGACTTCCTAAAAATCGTAGATTCCATAGACCTAGATGTTGAAACTAGAGAGACAACCCAATTACGCCTATTCCAATTCTCTCTACGGGATCAAGCTAGTCAATGGCTTGAGCGTTTACCCGCGGGATCCATCACTACATGGGATAACCTCACCAATCGCTTCCTTACTCAATTCTTCCCACCGGGGAAGACTGCAATGCTTAGAAATGACATTTTGATGTTTGAACAACATCAGGGTGAAACTTTCTACGAAGCTTGGGCCCGTTTTAAGGATCTCCTCCATAAGGTCCCTCATCATGGTATAAACCTTTGGTTATTAGTCCAGATTTTCTACGACCATGTTGACTATCACACTAAGCGTACAATCGATAGGGCCGCGGGAGGTAAACTGTGTGATAAGAACGCCGAGGAGTCCTGGGCAATTATTGAGGAGCTCACCGCCGATAATCATGAGATGTGAGAGTTTAATCATACAATAAAAGCGGCCATCAATGCGGTCTCAACATCTGGAGGAACCACCGAAATCCCCGATGAACTCCTATGCAAACTCGAGGCAAAAGTCGACTACTTTGAGGAAAGGCAAAGGAGACCTTTAAGTCCTAGACGGGCTACTGTCAATTCTGTCTCGAAATCAGCTTTGACACCATTATCTGAGTCACCCTCTAGAGAAAATGTCGAGACTTTTCAAAACTATGCCCCACCTTGTTCCCCTCCCGAGGAGCTTAGCTCAGAGTTTGAAGCTATGATGAGAGAATATATGGCGACTCACTCAGATCGGCTTGCTAGATTCGAGGAAGCTGTCTATAAGCAAAAAGATGAGATGCAGGAGAAAATGAATGAGATGATGAGTCTATTAGAGGAGTATGCCAACCAGAGGACCCCCGAAAGAATGCTACTAAGGAAAGAAAGCGCCACTCCCACTACCCAATTTGTCAATTCCATCACAGTTGTCCACAAGGATAACGAGAAGGTAGAAACCCCTGCTAAACAGACCTTAGAGAAACCACCAAAATCCCAACCCTTGAGTCACTACCTGAAACATGATATAAACGAAAACACCATAACAAATTGGATTAAAGGTGATGGGCGTAACCAACCTTCCAAATAGGGTTCGGAGAAAGAGGAAAAGGCAAAAGATGAGTATGATACATTACCTGGGGGATCAGTATTCGAAAGGCTGTTGGTACAAAAAGTGGCTACTAAGCAGATAGCATGTGGGAACTTTGAGATACCAACTAGCATCGGGGACTTAAAATATCTTAGTGCTTTCGCCGACCAAGGATCGGAAGTAAATCTTATGCCCCTAACTATTTACATCCAACTGACGTCAAAAATGCTAGCCCCTACTCGTGTTAGGTTGTCCCTCGCTGGACACTCGTACGTATACCCCCTAGAAATCACATAAGATGTATTAGTTAATGTCGCAGGGTTCATGTACCCCGTTGATTTTATGATCATCAATGATAAAGGAGATGGATGCATGCCAATAATCCTTGGGGCATCATTCCTCGCCACCGCTAGGGCTGTCATTAATTATGAAGGTAGGAAAATTGAGCTCAAATCTGGAAAAAGAAAGATTAGCTTCCCCATGACTCCGCGAAGTGGGCATGAGAATTTGAGTTGGAGAAGGATCAAAAACAACATTGACACGTCACCCATTTGTGTTCAGAATAAAATTCTTGCATGGGAGGCAAGAATCAAAAGCTATAAGGAGGCTAAATATGAAAGAAGCAAAAGCAATAAGGTTCAGGTCGAATTCGAACATACTCAACCCGCAGAAAATCATGTACTATTTGAGGAAGGGAACTTGGTACTCTTGAGACACTTGGAAACAAAGATACCACCCGATAAACCAAGTCCTTGGTGGTATGGGCCTTTCACAATTGAAGGCATGAGCCAAGATGGGATAGCTAACTTGAAAAGTGAAGTAGGTGGAATGGTGATTGCAAGTATCGATAGGTTAAGGCATTACCACCATAACAGTAATGATCGTAACTACATGGGGTATATCATTTCAAGGGATGAGGTCACGTAGTAACCCATGACCTTGAGTCTAGCTACAAGACTCGTAAATAAAGAAAAGCGCTTCTTGGGAGGCAACCTATGTTTTGTGTGATGTTATTTTGTTTGTTTGTTATTTGCTTCCGTATGCATGCTTTATTTTTATTGTTGGTAGATCATGTTTCTCAATTAAATAGTGGAAATACTTTACTTTGTTGTTTTGGCCTAGTCTTAACTCCACCCCAAATATGTTTTTAAGAAACAAACCGATCATGATTCTCCACAATATTAAATGAACATGTATATTCAAATTTGTTAGAGTCAAATGCTTGTATTGAGTCATAATGAAGTTTTGCAGGATTTTCCAGGAAGTAGGACCAAGTTTTTCTAGAAATTTTCTGGAAACTTAACATAAGAATTTCTGCAGGTCACTTCTGACGGCGTCACGAGTTAACTCTTGACGGCGTCACGTGTAAAAAATTCTGGAAATTTTACTAGTTTTATTTTTCTAACGGAGTCTTATGGTTTTTGTGAATTATTAAGTTTTATAATCTCCAGGAAATCTGCAAACTTCATTCCACAAGCATTATATCTTATCTTGTTTTCTAGGATTTAGTAACTTATATAGGATGCCGCCGATTTTATGCGAGGTTGTCTTGTCTATTTTCTCAGGATTCACGATTTTATGCGAGGTTTTCTTAGTACGTGATGAGGCGAAAAATGAACCACTTTTAGGGGGTCATTTAAGCCCGGAATTGAATTTATTTGATCAAATATTGCCCTAAATCGTTCCTTTTGTGATTTTAGGTACTTTGGGAGAGAAATCTGGAAAAGAAAGCAATTCGGATGTTTTTGGAGCATAAAAGTGAAGAAAATGTCAAAGACTTAATTTTCCTTGCTGGGAACAGTAGGTGACGGCGTCAAGAAGAAAATCTTGACGGTGTCAAGAGTAATTTCCATGACGATCCAGTACAGATTTGACGGCGTCACAAGGTAGGGCATCAAGAGGAAAATGCATGACGGCCTGGAAACACATAACACTTGACGACATCAGATCTGGATCAAGGCAGTCCGAGGAGTATTTTGGCGGCGAGATGACGGCGTCACAAATTTGTTCTTGACGCCGTCAGACCCTATTTCCTATATATAGTTTTCTAATTTTCACATTAAAAAGAGAGAAGTTTTGGGAGAAACCCTAAGTACGAACTTGGTACGAATTTTACAGGTTTTTCAAGGGTTCTTAGCCCTTGATCCCTTTCATGTGTAATTGAGATAAGTATTCTTTTAATTCAATCAATATGTCTATGTGTTGGTTGTCTATATCTTGTTCTTGTCTTAATTCTATCATGTTAGGCTAGATCTATCTTGTGTTTGCTTGGATCTAATGAAACCTAGATGTTAATTATGTGTTGATTACTTGTTTATGGTTGTATTGGATGAATGAATTCGATGTTAGGCTTAAGAAAACTGGTGGATCTCCAAATGGTAACATGCTTGAACGTGTTAGGAAACATGAACTGACGTGCACTAGATTTTATTGGTTGTATTTAATGCATGAGTAAATTCTAATGATCCCATGTTAGGAGCTTCTTAGCCGGCTCGACATAGGAGTGAAGTAGGCACTCATAGGATTGGGGAATTAAGTGCGCCACCCCATGAATGGTATTAAGGAATACAATCCATCATCCACGCAACTATAACAAGTAATTAACGTGTAAAAGATATCTAGGGAGTAGTGAAATCTAAGTAAACATAATTTTCTCCACTTATTGCTCACAACCTTAGTTAATTTAGTTTATTTTCATTTTTAGTATTTTATTTTGATTGCATCTTAGTAATTGGGTTAGTTGACTAGCAACTAATTCCGCCCAACTCCTTCAAAACTGAGATTTTTATTTGCTTTTATAAAAATATAAAAATACAAAAAGAATCATCCCTCATCTCTAGACCTAGTCTTTAGGTTTTCTAATCCTAGCGACACTATTCCTAGCTGAACGATCAATCCCCTGTTACTTGTCACTATACTATACTACAACGATCAGGTACACTGCTTGGTGGGGGTTGTAAGCTTCTCAAGATCCCTTGAGAGGTAAAGCCTGGTGCGATTCCCACGTATCAGTACGGTATGACCTTTCAAACTTCTCTCCATCCGGATCATACAAAATCATCTTCATATGCCATGATCCGTCACCTTCCTTAGGTGGTTTGTCCCACCTCCATTTACACGTATCTCCCTCTCTTTTCCACTTGTTCATCTCTATATTAATAGGCATTACGCTTAAGAACTCAATCATCTTCCTAAAGACTAAGGGGTCCTCAAAAGGGTCTGGCTCTTTATCTCTAGCTATGAGTTGTTCCACCGAATGTGTCTTATCGATGAAATCTTTTTCTAGATAGAATGGGCGTTGAGGTCCTATAAAGTTCCTTTCTATCCAAGGTCCATATCTAGATGATCTCCTATTCATCTCTACCCAATGTGGTGTCGGTTCATCCTCACAATCGTAGCTATGTTTCTTAACATCATATACCGACCAAGTATCGCCCTCACCTACCGCTATCTTAGACTCCTTACAATCTATCATGGCGCTAGTAGTTGCTAAAAATCCTCTTCCTACCAACAATGGGCATGTAGTGTCACTAACCATGTCTAGGACGTGAAAATCCGCTAAGATAGCTAACTTCCCTACGTGGACAACTACATCCTTAATCATTCCAACCGGATGGGCAATACTCCCATCCGCTAGACCAATCAATACCTCCGTCTCTTCTAACTTTCCTAGCTTGAGAGTGGTGAAAAGGGATAAGGGAATCAAGTTGAGGCTTGAACCTAAATCGGCTAGTGTGTCAAAAGCTTCGGATCTTCCTATCTTACAAGGCAAAACAAATATACCCGGATCATCAAGCTTTTTAGGCAACTTGTTTTGAACGAAGGCGGTCCCATTTTTACCTAGTTTAAACTTCTCATACTTTTCTAGGAGGGCACTATAGTAGGGAGCATGGGCTAAGACATCAATGACGGGACGTTCAATGTGAAGTTCCTCGAATTCATCGTCAAGGTCTTGCGTAGGAGGTGTTTCAACAATGCTTTTGACCGGTTTTAAATCGGGTGTTTTATTTGATTGGTCCTTATGAAGAATTTGGTTTTGCTTGAAACACGTACTCGTTGATTTAACCGAGTAGTATTGTGGACAAGAAGTGGGTGACGAAACTGATGATATGGAATTAACGTTAAGTTTCGGGTTCTTGACCGTGTCGCTTGGGAGTGCTCCCATTTCTCGGTCATTGAGAACTTTCAACAAAGTGTCAATTTTGGTGGTCATCTCGCTTTGCTTTTGTTTGAAATCGGCTTCAAACTTAGATATGCGAGCTTCTTGAGATGCCATAAACTTAGACATCAATCCTTCAAGATTGTTGGTACTACCATAGTTGTTAGAAGGATTGTTGTTGAAAGTACGGTTGGAGGGTGGACCGTTTGGTTGGTAACGATTAGGTGGATTGGAAGAATTGGCTTGGTTTTGTCTCCACCTAAGATTTGGGTGATTTTTCCAAGAGGGGTTGTAGGAATCACCATAAGGGTTTGGCTCGGGTTTGAAAGTGTACCACTTATCTCCCGCTTCGTCGGTACGCGAGGATGCGTAGTCCGCAAAAGCTGTTCACAATCACGAGTGTCATGAGGACCACTACATAATTCGCATGAAGAAGTGATTTTGTTCACTTGACTTGAAGGCTTAGGAGCTTCGTAAGATTTCATGAGAAACTTGACTTGGTCCTCAAGTTCCATGATCCTACGGTCGGGAGTGCCAGAATTGTTCGAAGGCAAAGATATTGCCTTGACCGTTTTGTTCAAATCACGGGGATCATTCCAACTTTCGTTGTCATAGAGAGCAAGATCTTCTATGAGTTCCCATGATTGTTCCGCACTTAGATCACGTAGCTTACCACCGGCCGATTGGTCAATGGCTTGCCTTGTGGAGAGATCGATATGGTCATAGAAGATTTGGAACATCAGGATATCAGGATATCATTTCTAAGCTTGGTAGTTCTCTCCGGTGGGAAAAATTGAGCAAGGAAACGAGTGGTAAGATCATCCCATGAGGTGATGGATCCCGCGGGTAAGCGCTCAAGCCATTGACTAGCTTGATCATGTAGAGAGAATTGGAATAGGCGTAATCGGGTCATCTCTCTAGTTGCAACATCTAGGTCTATGGAATCTACCATTTTAAGGAAGTCCTTGAGATGTTGATTTGGATCTTCAGAACGAAGTCCATGGAATGCACATCCACTTTGCACCAACCGGATGGTGTCGGATCGTAAGGGAGACACATTGGCTCCTTGGGTGAGCTCAATGGTGTTTCGATAGCCTTGGTGGCTAGGTCGGGAATACTCTTCTAGGGTTCGGGGCCTAAGAGGTTGGTTAGCTAGTGGTGGGTTTTGTTGTTGTGGGGTGATGGGATCAAAGATATTACCATCTTCCATGATGTCGGATGGTGAAGAGTTACGAACAAAAACACGAAGAAATAAGATAGACTAAAGAGAACCTAAAAAAAATAAAAATACAATCCTACTAGAAAGGAATCTAGCAAGTAGACCTAATAAAAAGAAATTCTAACCAAGACAATAACTATTCCCCGGCAACGGCGCCAAAAACTTGGTAGCGTAGGGATTGCACTAGGTTTTACCTCTCGAGGGATCTCGAGAAGCTTACAACCCCCACCAGGCAGTGTACCTGATCGGTGTAGTATAGTATAGTGACAAGTACCAGGGGATTGATCGTTTAGCTAGGAATAGTGTCGCTAGGATTAGAAAACCTAAAGACTAGGTCTAGAGATGAGGGATGATTCTTTTTGTATTTTTATATTTTTATAAAAGCAAATAAAAATCTCGGTTTTGAAGGAGTTGGGCGGAATTAGTTGCTAGTCAACTAACCCAATTACTAATATGCAATCAAAATAAAATACTAAAAATGAAAATAAACTAAATTATACTAGAGGTGTGAACAATATATGGGAGAATTGTGTTTACTTAGGTTTCATTACTCGCTAGATATCTTTTACAGGTTAATTACTTGTTACAGTTGCGTGGATGACAGATTGTATTCCTTAATACCATTCATGGGGTGGCGTACTTACTTCCCCAATCCTATAAGCGCCTACTTCACTCCTATGTCGAGCCGGCTAAGAAGCTCCTAACATGGGATCACTAGAATTTGCTCATGCATTAAATACAACCAATAAAACCTAGTACACATCGGTTCATGTTTCTTAAGACGTTCAAGCATGTTACACAATGGAGATCTGCAAGTTTTCTTAAGCCTAACATTGAAATCATTCATCCAATACAACTATAAACAAGCAATCAACCTATAATTAACATCTAGGTTTCATTACATCTAAGCAAACACATGATAGATCTAGCCTAGCATGTTGAAATCAAGACAAGTATAAGATATATTCAAACAACACATAGACATATTGATTGAATTGAAAGAGGACTTATCTCAATTGAACATGAAAGGTTTCAAGGGGTGAAAACCCTTGAAAATACAGTTAAAAATGACCTAGGGTTTATTAGGTTCGACCCTAGTATTCTCCACATAAGTTCCTCTTCTAATGAATGATAAATAGAAAAGTATATATAGATTCTAAAAGGTGACGGCGTCAAGAACAAATTTCTGACGCCGTCATCTCACCGCCAAATAATTTCTCGGACTGCCTAGATCTGGGTCTGACGCCATCATGTGTATTCCAATTACAGGCCGTCACCAAAAATACTCTTGACGCCCTACTCTTGACGCCTTCAGGTTTTCTCTGGGTCGTCATGGATTTTACTCCTGACACCGTCAAAATTTTCCTCTTGACGCTGTCAGGTACTATTCTCAGCATGGAAAATTAAGTCTTTGCCGTTTTCTTCACTTTTATGCTCCAAAAACGTCCAAAATGCCTTCTTTTCCAGAATTCATTCCCAAAGTACCTAAAATCACAAAAGGAACGATTTAGGGCAATATTTGATCAAATAAATTCAATTCCGGGCTTAAATGACCCCCTAAAAACGGTTCATTTTTCGCCTCATCACGCCTATTCCAATTCTCTCTACGTGATCAAGCTAGTCAATGGCTTGAACGTTTACCTGCGGGATCCATCACCTCATGGGATGATCTCACCACTCGTTTCCTTGCTCAGTTTTTTCCACCGGGGAAAACTACCAAGCTTAGAAATGATATCTTGATGTTCCAACAACGTCAAGGTGAAACTCTATATGAAGCATGGACTCGTTTCAAGGACTTACTCCAAAAAGTCCCTCATCATAGCATAGATCTTTGGCTCTAAGTCCAAATCTTCTATGACCATATCGATCTCTCCACAAGGCGAACCATTGACCAATCGGCCGGTGGTAAGCTACGTGATCTAAGTACGGAAGAATCATGGGAACTCATAGAAGATCTTGCTCTCTATGACAACGAAAGTTGGAATGATCCCCGTGATTTGAACAAAAAGGTCAAGGCAATATCTTTGCCTTCGAACAATTCTAGCACTCCCGACCGTAGGATCATGGAACTTGAGGACCAAGTCAAGTTTCTCATGAAATCTTACGAAGCTCCTAAGCCTTCAAGCCAAGTGAACAAAATCACTTCTTCATGCGAATTATGTAGTGGTCCCCATGACACTCATGATTGCGTGGAACTCCCCGGAACAGCTTTTGCGGACTAAGCCTCCTCGTGTACCGACAAAGCGGGAGACAAGTGGTACACTTTCAAACCCGAGCCAAACCCTTACGGTGATTCCTACAACCCTTCTTGGAAAAATCACCCAAACTTAGGTGGAAACAAAACCAAAACAATTCTTCCAATCCGCCTAATCGTTACCAACTAAACGGTCCACCCTCCAACCGTAGTTTCAACAACAGTCCTTCTAATAACCATCAAATGGAGATGACCAATAAGATTGACAACTTGTTGAAAGCCCTCAACAACCAAGCGCTAACTACACCTAGAAAGGACACTAGGGACGCCAATAGCGGAATCCAAATTAAGGACCCCTCGTCATCCAAACACGTCCACTTTGTCAATGTTGTCACTATTAAGCCAAAAGATAAAGATATAGAAGAAAGTGACAAGGATGAAGTTGGAATAGAAACCGAGACTAGGGATGAAACTAAGGAAGTTGAGGTTAATAAGGGAGAAAAGTTAGAGGAAGTAGAAAACGTAAAAGAGTACTTTGATAAGTTGCCCACCAAGGAAGAACGGGAATATCACAAGGATTTATTCGATGATCCCGAGACACCATATATCCTTGGTTCACCCCTTATTAAAGTAGGTGGTCCCTCTAACATCAACATACCATGCAACATTGGGCATATGCATGTATGGAAAGCTTATATCGATCCTAGGTCTCCTATAAACATCATGACTAGGACTTATTATAACCGGGTAATGAAAAAGCAACTTGGTTATAGGATGATGCCCAACACGAATTTGATAAGCAACTTTGTAGGAAGAGTGAAAGGATTGCATGTAATTGCAGGAAACTTCACTTATGTGACCGACTTTGTGATAGTAGAGGATACTCGTCCGGTGATAGATGATTGCCTAAGTCAAGTAGTGTTTAGAAAACCATTTGTTGAGGCCTCTAAGATGAGTTATGATCCGACTCTAGGAATAGTTAGATTCAAGGAAGAGAATGATGAGATTGCTTACCAAATGCCCTATAAGATTGAACAATACCGCCTATTATCAAAAATAGAAAATGAACACAAAAAAGCGGTTTACTATAGGAATGATGAGGATAGACGTAGAGGAGTAGAATATGTTATGAATAGAATACTTGGTTTCTACAAAGAATGCTTGCAACTAGGTCCGGAATACAAAACTAATATTGAAGATGACCTAGAAAATGAGACCAACGATGAGGTCACGTAATTACCCATGACCTTGTGTCTAGCTACAAGACTCGTAAATAAAGAAAAGCACTTCTTGGGAGGCAACCCATGTTTTGTGTGATTTTTATTTGTTTGATTGTTATTTGCTTCCGTATGCATGCTTTATTTTATTGTTGGAGATCATGTTTCAAAACTAAAATTGTGAAAATGCTTTATTTTGTCGTTTGACTTCGTCTTAACTTCATACAAAGGTATTTCACAAAAGATAAGTGTAAGGGGAAACCCCAAATTTGTTTCTAAGAACGAAATTGATCATGATTCTCCACAATATTAAATGAACATGTGTATTAGTATTTGTTAGAGTCAAATGCTTGTATCGAGTCATAATGATGTTTTGCAGGATTTTCTAGGAAGTAGGACATAAGTTTTTCCAGAAATTTTCCGGAAACTTAACGTAAAGATTTCTGCGGGTCACTTATTATGGCGTCAGGAGTTAACTCCTGACGGCGTCATGTGTAAAATTCTGGAAATTTTGCTAGTTTTGTTTTTCTAACGGAGTCTTAAAGTTTTTGTTAATTCTTTAGTTTTATAAACTCCAGGAAATCTGCAAACATTCATTCCACAAGCATTATATCTTACATTATTTTCTAGGATTTGTTAGTATATATAGATTGCCGCCGATTTTATGCGTGGTTGCCTTGTTTGTTTTCTCAGGTTTAACATGTTATATATGACAAGAAGATGATTTATATTTCTGGAAGGGAAGCTTTGAATGTTCATTTTCTTGGAGGAAGATCTAACCTTGTTACCACACTATCCACACCGAACGAATCAGGGAAGTATTTGATTTCATTCTTTTACCTGTTTCACTTTTACATTCTTTAATTGAACATTGGGGACAATGTTCATCCTAAGTGTAAGGGGAGGGTAAATGATGATACCTTATAGGATACACTTGCACTTGAGTTTGTTTGTTTGATGGTAGGTGTGTAATAAAACTAAGAGAAATACTTGTTAGTGTAATTTTAGCGCCAAATTTAAAATTTTTTACAACATTTAGGAGTGAAACTTTAGCCATAGCAAGCGTCTCATGGATAGGAGTTGTATGACTAGCACAAAACCGTACTATTTAGAAAAATGTTCCACCCAAATATGTGAGGTTCGCCTTTAGATTTGATAGGAAAAGCATTTACTATTAGTGCTTATGAGTGTACCGGTAGCATTTAGATTCTAGAACTTGCGTTAGTGATGCATCCCGAGACCGCTAGTGAGACTACATTCGTGTAGTAGGATTTACTACATGATAAGAAGCATTAGGATCACCCTTTTGTTAAACCCGTATCATAATTACTTGACCATTTAAGTCATATTATTTGGCTAGTAAAGTCAATTAATTTTTCCCACACTCTTAGTGTTGTACTCATTTTTAGTACACGAAACCCCTAGTACACCCCTCCGAGCCTATCTTTTCGTTTCTAACTTTAAGCATCTTACTTAAAGGAAGAATTTTTTACAACCCACTTAAATGTACACCCAAAATCGCCTTAGCCTTCCGTGTATGCACTCATCTTTAGGGCATTATTGTTATTTGTTTAAACCCTTAGTTAATTATCTAATTGATTACATGGTTGCTAAGTCGAGTCATATCCTTGTACATATTGTTTTGGGACGATTGGGACTCATGGGTAAAGTACTTGTGTTATGGAGTAATGGGGAAGAACATCAAATTATTACCCCTATATGTGCATTAATCCTAAAAGTACTCCAAGTGTTTTGATTATCTTGATTCGAGTCATTAGATTAGTTTATTGTAAAGTATGTAAAAATTCAAGTGTAAGAGGAATGTACATTCCTTATGATGTATTATTTTGGATGGTAGGGTAAGAGTGTATGAAAAAAAAAAAAAAACGAAAAAAAAGAAAAAGAAAAAAAAAAAAAATAAAAAAAAAGAAGAAAAAAAAAGAGAAAAAACATACGGACTACCATCCCGTTTCATTCTTTGTTTTTGTTATTTTTGATTTATTAGCTTAAGTCGAGTCTAGTCTTGGCTTAGCAACGCCATATTGTACATGTAATTAACCAAGATTATTAACTCGCCACCAGTAAAGATTGCCTTTATCCAACAAAATCGTGTATTCCATATCCCTACACCTAACGTTATAACCCTTTGAAAGACCTCTTTGATAGTTTATCCTAGGTGCTTACGCCATGTGGTGGAGGTTTAATCCTTTCCCAAGCCTATGGTTATCTATTTTTCTTTGACAGGTGGTGAGAGATGTTTTCCATTTCCATATTGTGATATATACTTTATTACACCCGAGAGATGTGAGTATCTAAACACTATTTGTGAGGTGCTAGTGTATGACCTCCGTGCTTGTCTTTGGTCTTTAGTGGAACGATTATTTGTTGTAATTACTTTTATATTATTGTTAAATGACCCCTAACTTGTATTTTGATTAGAATAAAATCGCATTTTCTGGAGGACAAGCAAATCTCAAGTGTAAGGGTATATGATGAGGCGAAAAATGAACCATTTTTAGGGGGTCATTTAAGCCCGAATTTGAATTTATTTGATCAAATATTGCCCTAAATCGTTCCTTTTGTCATTTTAGGTACTTTTGGGGTGAATTCTGGAAAATGAGGCATTTTGAACGTTTTTGGAGCATAAAAGTGAAGAAAATGGCAAAGTCTTTATTTTCCTTGCTGGGAACAGTACCTGACGGTGTCAAGAGTCTTCATGTGACGACGTCAAGAGTAAAACAAGAGTTGGAAGTGGGACAGTCTAGAGAAAACGTGACGGCGTCACGTATGGCCGTCATGGTTCAAGATATGGTGACGACCCAGAGTAATATTACACATGACGGCGTCAAATCTGGATCTAGGCAATCCGATCTCATTATGGGCGGCGAGTTGACGGCGTCAGAAATTCCTTCTTGACGCCGTCACCCTGTAAAATCTATATATAGTTTTGCAATTTTCATTCATTAAAGAGGAATAAGTAGGTTATAACTTTGGAGAAACCCTAGCACGAATTTTACTGCTCTTTCAAGGGTTTTTACCCTTTGAAGCCTTTCATGTTCAATTGAGATAAGTACTCTTTCAATTCAATCAATATGTCTATGTGTTGCTTGAATATATCTTACGCTTGTCTTGAATTTAACATGCTAGGCTAGATCTCTTGTGTGTTTGCTTAGATGTAGTGAAACCTAGATGTTGATTATGGGTTGATTGTTTGTTTATAGTTGTTACGGATGAATGATTTCGATGTTAGGCTTAAGAAAACTGGCAGACTTCCAATGGTAACATGCTTGAACCTCTTAAGAAACATGAACCAATGCGTACTAGGTTATTATGGTTGTATTTAATGTATGAGCAAATTCTAATGATCCCATGTTAGGAGCTTCTTAGCAGGCTCGACATAGGAGTGAAGTAGGAGCTTATAGAGTTGGGGAAGTACGTACGCCACCCCACGACTGGTATTAAGGAATATAACCCGTCATCCATGCAATTGTAACAAACTATCAACCTGTAAAAGATATCTAGGGAGTAATGAAACCTAAGTAAACAAAATTCTCCCTATTATTGTTCACACCACTAGTTTAATTAGCTTTATTTTCATTTCTGTTATTTTATTTTGATTGCATCTTAGTTATTGGGTTAGTTGACTAGCAACTAATTCCGCCCACTCTTCCAATACCCGAGATTTTATTTGCTTTCATAAAATATAAAAAAATACAAAAAGAATCATCCTTCACCTCTATACCTAGTTTTTAGGCTTTCTAATCCTAGCGACACTATTCCTGAGTTGAACGATCAATCCCCCGGTACTTGTCACTATACTATACTACAACGATTAGGTACACTGCCTGGTGGGGGTTGTAAGCTTCTCGAGATCCGTCGAGAGGTAAAGCCTGGTGCGATTCCCACGTATCAGTTCCAGGGGCGGCAGCCCCTGACGGAGTTCAAGGGGCAGCAGCCCCTGGTATAAAGTGCTATGTTAAAAATGCACTTAAAAATAAAATTCCTAGTATTTTGGACATCAATTTTGCCCTTTGATTTAACAGTTTCAGTAGTTAAATAACTGCCTTGGCAGTTACAACTGTGGTTCGGTTTTATTGGTCATAGATTCATCATTTTTTCTGATTCGGTTTTTCATAACAACAAAATACACATTCTCATTTCTAAATCTAAGTTTTATCCGATTTGAGATTTCAATAGAACCATCGAAATACTTCGATCTGAAAGTGTTTACACGACTCTCAGATTACTGTATCCTAAAAATTCTAACATTATTTTGCTACGAGAAAACATGTTCAGACATTCTTTTAGGACCAGATCATTTACATCTTTTCTTTATCGGAAATCATGGTGTATTTATGCATTCAATGGCTAAGTTTTATGAATCTTTCTGTCATGAATGGCGTTGTGGAAGTACCAACAAAAAAGTTGTGCCTTTGAGTTATTACAATATATAATAGGGTTTTGCCGTACAATAGCAATGTACTTTCTAAATGTACCGATTTAGTATGTGTATCATTTTTTGCCCTTCTTAATGTAACGTGCTTTCAAGTTTTGTTCCAATTTACTCCACCAAACTTGTTTAACTAAAACCAAAAACTTTTTGCCACGTGTGCATCCACATAGGATTTCCACTAACATATATTAATGAGTTAATTACTTAAATCGTCCCTGTGGTTTGCCGGGTGTACCGGAAATCGTTCCTAGACTGTTTTTGCTCGTATCCTCGTCTGTTTTTATACGTTTCGTCCGTTTTATAAGTTTTCGTCCGTTTTTATACGTTTTCGACCGTTTAATATGTTTTTGTACACTTCCAACCTGTAGCATGTAAACTTGTGGGTAAATTGGATCAAAACATGAAAGTACGTTATACTAATTGGGATAAAATATAGTACACATACTAAATCGATACATTTGAAAAAGTACATTACTATTATATGGCCAAAACCATATATATTAGTACTTTCTTGTTTCTACCAAGTGTGTGTGGAAGTGTGTATTAGTGACTTACATATAATTTAACATAAGTATTTGTCCAATAATCACTTGTGGAGCACCCTTCATCCAAACGAGTGTGAACAAAATATCTTAAAATGGCTATTAGAGGAAAAGGTATCACCACTTAGCCATTTGGGCCTCACTGATGCCGTATCATTGTTTCTACTTTCAATACTCACACATCAAAATATCCCTTCGCTCACAACATAGCCATTTGGGCCTCACCCACTACAATTTTATTCTCTTTTTCATTTTTTCAAACAAATTAAATTTTCATTTCTTCAAATAAAAATACAAATTATATAAGCTAAAAGTATAAATTAAAATTTTTTAAATGTTAAAAGCAGTGGCGGATCCAGGAATTTAGGTTAGGGTATGCACTAAATTTTAGCGGATTTATAAATAATAATAAAAAATTGTTTTCCGGGTTCAAATTTTTCTGGTCGGATATTTTCCACTATTAAACCGGTTGTTCAGATTCAAGTGTCTTAGTTAAAAATTGCTTTGGTGTTAACTAATTAAGATCAAAATTTAAGCTAATCTAGTATTATGTTTCAAATTAATTTCTTTTGTTTTAATAAATATGAAAAACTCAAACATAAATCAACGATAAGTAAACAAAGTTGATAGCTAAATTAACTTAGTACTAAAATTAGTTACTCTAAAAAAAATTAAATGGCCCTTTTAGTGGGTTGGGCTGGAAAGGAATAAGTGGACTAAAAAATCAATGTCATAAGTCATAACTGCCAATTAATTAGTTTTGTATTACAATTGGGCCTTAAAAAAACATACAGAAAGTACCAGTTGACTACTTGACCATCTTTATCGTCTTCAACCAACATACAGTCGCCCAGATATTCAAGTTACCAATCATACTTTTGTTTCTTCTTCTTTCTTTTTTCACTTCTTTGAAATTCTAAAGGTATGCACTCATGATTTTTGAGTATCTTAGAGGGTGTGCACTTATAAATTTGTATTGTATTTTATACTAACTATTGAAAAAATCAAAAAGCAATTACACTAGTAAAATTTCACACAGGGTATGCATGTGCATACCCTGGTTACATGCTAGATCCGCCCCTGGTTAAAAGGTACACACTAAAACTTTTTCATAGTTAAAGGGTATATATTTAAATGTTTTTCATGTTAAAGGGTATATATTTAAAAGGTTTAGGAAAAAAAATGTTGCAAACCCACTAGCTTATCTTCATCATAGTAAATACACAAAATTAAAATACACAAATTACAAAAAAGAACAAATAAATAATAAATTAATTAATAAAAAATGAAGGTTTTTGACGTTTTCATGTCGAGGATTCGGCGTAGTGCAACTCGGCAGGCTACCCTGGTGTCGCGGCGGGCTTCTGGCGGCGCCGGTCGGCTTGCCACCTCGAATTAGGCACACCTCTTCGCCGTGATACCTTATGCTCTTAATGGGCAATAAAGGTTAATATGGATAACATTAATTGCAGTAGCAAATATTCTAATGAGCTGCAACTGTAACCAATGCTTCAATAACAAACAAAAGAAACTTTATACATGTTTAGTTGATTGTAACTATCATTTTTGTGCTTTTTTTTGGGTAAAGGGTAATCCACCTGGTAAAATATATTACTCCAAAAAAGCGTTTAAGTACAATGGAATGTGGCTGAAGTACCATATTAACCGCACACAATCACTTGAGACAACCACTAAATCATTTATGACAGACCATAAATGACAACTAGCTACAACCGACAAAACCACCAAACAAAAACCAACATAAAATAAGATACATAAGAGATTTTATGCAAAAAATATAAAACAACTTAGTTAAGATAAAAATCATGAATTCCAGCAGCCTTTAGTGCAGGAGAGAGGCCAAAATCATCATCATCATCATTATAATTGTTGCTGTCACCCGTATCCGCTTTCCATTGCTCATAAAGACTCTGCTCCTTATCTCCACTTCCAGAATACAACGTCCCAATGTGATCATCAAAAAATTCATCATCATCATTGTCAGACACTACCACATTGCACACCTTAGAGAATGGGTTACCCCCTTATTTGAAGAATCAACCTTTTTAAAAGGTTTACCATCATCATCCACAAGAGTAACTTTCCCTTCAATAATTAGCTTTTAAATCTTTCAAATTTTCTCAACAATGGGAGTAGTACTTCCATTTCCACCTTTAGAAGAACTAGCAGCTTCTTCAACCACTTTAGTGTCCTTCGTACTACCAACCTCAGTCCCATCCTTAGGAGGAATATTTGTTGCACAAAGAATACCATTACCATCAGTATCGGCCATATCAAGAGCATCAAATCGGTTCGATGTAGTAATAATCTTTCCACTCGTACTTGCCTCATTAGTGACTTTCTCCTTTGTATCAACCGGCTTCTTAGAGACAGTTCTCCAAAATTTTGGTTTAGGCTTATTAAGCTGAACACCCCCAATAGGCCGAGAAGGAGCAACCACATTCTTCCCTTTACTCTTACGATTCATTACCTCAATGAAACCGTCATCCGTGTTTTCCAAAGTAGAAGAAGCTTCAAAAGCTTTTGCAACCACATTAGCATTACTGCGAACAACCTTCTTAACACGATTTGGGCATTCAATCAAAGAATGTCCAAAAGTTTTACATTTACCATAATGAGGAGGTTTCCATTAATATTCGATATTAATAATTTCTGTTGATGCAAATAATGTCTAAAAATGTTATTCCCATCTTTCGATACTGTTAATACAAATATTGACTAAAAACGTTATTTATATTTTACGATCTTTGCTAAGTTTTGTTAACGACAAAGTGTAAACTTTAGTTTTTAGTAAAACATAATTTTAGTTTAAAGACTTGCATAATTAGACATTTGCTACATTTACATTTCATATGAAACACAACATTTTTATATTTCTTAAAATAGAAATGTCACATCCCATTTATGGTAAGTTTGTGTCAAACACATCAATATGCATTTAAGGAAAGATTGTGTGTTTGACTCACCATAAGTTTTCTTACACAAGTAAGTGTTTGACTAGAAATAAGTTGATGTGACTTTGGTTGGTTTGGAATGATTTATTGCAAAACTCACTGTCAGACCTGGCGGAACCTTGGAGGTACACGGGTGGAACCCATCTGAGGGTTCCGCCGTATCCGCCAGAGCTGCTGAAAGTCTTGCTATAAATACCAAGCCATTTCTTAGATTTTTCCTTTATCACTTCTCATTAAATTTACACATACACATTCATATCATTCATCTAACCCTTTAACATTTCATTTTTGTGTGAAGATTCTTTTGTAGCAAAGAAGTTCACAAGTACATATAAAGTTACAAGTATTCAACACAACGTTGCAAGACTTGTTAGCTTAGCATCGTGTAGACTTTGTGTAGTTTACACTTCATTTGATTGTGTGTTTTCAGTTGTGATCGGTTAGTATTTTAGGCCTTAAAATACATAGTGTGACGGGAGTTGTTGTACCCTTGTAAAAGAACTAACGGGAGTGGTTGTACCCTTGTAAAAGAACTCGACATCTAGCTTAGTGTCGGTAAACGTGTATAAGCGACGTGTAAGGTTTTCTCCGCTGGTGAAAGGAGCTTGTTGACTAGTGAAAGAAACTCTCGAGTTGGATACTCGGGGCGTGGACGTAGGGCAAGGAAAAGAGTCCTTGTAGCCGAACCACGATAAATACTCGTGTTGTGGTTTGATCGTTTCTTTCTTTATCTTGCATATTATATATTGTGTTTTGTTTAGATCTTTGATTACACGAAAGTTTCAAAAGATAATTAAATTAAAAAAGGTAAACTATTCAACCCCCTTCTAGTTTTCCACAATTGGCATCAAGAGCTACGTTACTCAAGCTTTTAAAATATATTGTGTTTTAAAACTTGAAACGATCCATGGATTTTGAAAATTACAAAGAAGGGCAATCTATGAAAAGACCACCACTTTTTGAAGCAAATGGTTTTATATATTGGAAAAACCGATTTGAAACATACGTGAAATCTAAAGATATAGATTTATGGTATATAATCATTGATGGTGATAATATAGCTACGAATAGTAAAGATGAAGATTAAAAGAAATTGATTGCTAAAAATAATGAAGCTAAAATGATGATTTACAATGCTTTGCCTAAGAAAGAATATGAAAGAGTCTTTATGTGTAAAACCGCCAAAGAAATTTGGCAATCTTTAATAGTCACTCATCAAGGAAACTCACAAGTTAAGGATAACAAAATTGATCTTCTTGTTCAACAATATGAACAATTTGTTATTCCCGAAGATGAGATTATTGATAGTGCATTTGCTAGGTTTAACACTATTATTACTTCACTTAAAGCACTTGATGAATCTTTTTGTAGCAAGAATTTTGTCAGGAAATTCCTTAGAGCACTCCATCCGAAGTGGAGAGAAAAAGTGACGGCAATTGAAGAATCCAAGGATCTTTTAAGCATGTCACTTGATGAGCTAATTGGAAACCTCAAAGTTCATGAAATGGTAATAGAAAAATATTCGGAAATAGTTAAAGGCAATAAAGAAAAGGTTAAGTCCATTTCCTTGAAAGCTAGAGTCCAATCAAGTGATGATGATGAATCTAGTTCGGATAGTGATGATGAAGAATATGCCATGGCCGTTAGAGACTTCAATAAGTTCTTTCATAGACGAGGGAAGTTTGTAAGGCAACCTCAAGATGAGAGGAAAACCTTTCGAAAAGATCGTGATGATAAGAAAGGAAAGGTTGAAAGGAAATGCTTTAGGTGTGGAGACACAAGTCATCTCATAGGAGAATGTCCAAAACCACCCAAAAGCAAGTCTCAACAAGCTTTTGTTAGTGGTGCTTGGAGTGACTATGAAGAAGATGACGATGAGCCAAAGAATGATGAAATTGCTCTCATGGCTCACGACTCAAATGAGGTACTCTCTGACTCATCTTATTCTTTTATTGATGATGACACCTTCAAAAAGAATATAACAAACTTTGTGAATTAAGCTTAAAAATCATAAACAAAAATAAATTTTTGAAAACTAAAAAGGAGTTTTTAGAAAATGAAGTTTATGAGTTAAAAGAAAAAGCTAAGAGATTAGAAAAGAGTAAAGGTATTGACACATCGTGAAAATCATGTGAAGAGCTTAAACTCGAAATTGAGAAACATAGAATTACTCAAGATGATCTAATAAAACAAACCATAAAGTTTAAGAAGTTCGATAAAAGTATTTCTTGTGCGGATGAAATTATGAAACTTCAAAAGTCGCCATTTGATAAAACAAGACTAGGTTTTATGAAACTAGAAACTTTGAAGAGTAAAACAAAACAAGAAAAGAAAGCACAAGAAACTAACAAAACTGCTACAGCAGCCCGCAGAACAGACGGAACCCAAAATAGGGTTCCGCCTGTTGAACCCAAAGGTTCCGCCGGGTCTGCAGCAGCAGTGACAACTTCCACGTCGGATCGTTCAAAATTTGTTAAAGTCACATATAAAAATGAAACAAAACCTGCTATTAAAACTGGAGTAGGACTTAGTAAAAATGAATTTACTATAACTACTCAACCGAGACCTAAAACTCCTATTCCCAAATGCCCCTTTCCAAAGAGTAACTACAACACACGACCAAACTACCAACATGTTTGGAACCAAAACACTCCTGGACATTACCAAACTCCAAATTACATGTCATGGAACCCTTATGTTCTATTTCCATACTTGGATCAAGTTAATGGTATGTTTAACCAAAATGGACCCATGAGAAATTGGGGACCAAATGCTTGAATGTTTTTCATAAAATAGGTATGCCTCAAAGTATGTTTGGAACCAGATGAATGGATTAAAGATAGCGGCTGTTCAAGGCACATGATGGGTAACAAAAGCCTCTTCTCAACATATCACAAATATGATGGAGGTAATGTTACGTTTGGTATTAAAGCTAAGAGCAAAATCATCGGAAAAGGTACAATCTCTCATGACTCTCTTTTTATAGATGATGTAGCTCATGTTGATAACTTAGGTTTTAATCTCCTTAGTATTAGTCAACTTTGCTGTAATAAGTATAACGTCCTTTTTAGTGAAAATGGAAGTAAAATACTTAAAGATGGCATAACCATAGCCAAAGGTGTTCTTAAGAACAACGTGTATGTCATGAAGATGGATCAAACATCTAGAGACAAACTTTGTCTTACTTCATTAAATGAATCTTCAACTTTATGGCATAGACGTTTAGGACACACTAACATAAGACTTATACAAAACCTCTACTCCAAAGACCTAGTTCGAAACCTACCTAAGTTGAAATATGACCAACACTTTTGTGACGCTTGCAAAGTTGGTAAACAAGTCCATAGTAGCCATAAGGCTAAAAACTTGGTTTCTACATCTAGGTGTCTAGAACTTTTGCATATGGATTTGTTCGGTCCATCCGCTATACAAAGTTATGGAGGTAACTTCTATACTTTGGTAATAGTAGATGATTATTCAAGATATACTTGGACAAAATTTTTGAAAAGTAAAAACGAAGCTTTTGATCAATTTGAAATTCTAAGTAAGAAAATTCAAAATCAAGTAGGAACTTGCATTGTGTCTATTTGAACGGATCATGGTCGTGAATTTGATAATGAATTTCAATTTGGAGACTTTTGTGATAAAAATGGAATAACTCATAATTTTTCGGCTCCATGAACCCCTCAATCTAATGGTGTAGTAGAACGTAAAAACCGAACACTTCAAGAGATGAGTAGAACAATGCTTAATGAACAAAATATTCCACAAAAGTTTTGGTGTAACGCCGTTGACACATCAACTTATATTTTAAATCGTGTCTTAATAAGACCATTTTTAAACAAAACTTCATACGAACTTTATAAAGGTAAAAAACCTACACTAGGTTATTTTAGAGTATTTGGGAGTAAATGTTTTATTCTTAACACAAAGGATTATCTCACCAAATTTGACCCAAAGTCTTATGAAGGTGTGTTTCTTGGATATTCACAAAGTAGTAAAGCTTACATTGTTTTAAACAAAGAAACCTTAAGAGTCGAGGAATCGTTGAATGTAACCTTTGACGAGAGTCCACCTCCTTCTAAGACATCACCTTTAGTTGATGATGACTTAGTTGAAAGCCAAGCAATAGAAAGTCAAGAGATCTTAGGTAATGACAAGGAAGATGAACTATTAAACAAAGAAATTGTCAATGTCAAAGAATCTAAAAGTCATCCATTAGATGGTGTCATAGGAAACATTAACGAAAGAACACTAAGATCAAAAGTTCAAAATGAAAGCAACTTCTTTTGTTTCGTGTCAACCATTGAACCGAAAAATATAAATGAAGCAATAAAAGATGAGTCATGGGTAATAGCCATGCAAGAAGAATTAAACCAATTTGTTAGGAATAATGTTTGGACATTAGTTCCTCAACCAAAGAGTCAAACAAAATGGATGAAAATGGTGTAGTGTCTAGAAACAAAGCTAGGCTAGTAGTACAAGGTTATAATCAACAAGAAGGCATAGACTACGATGAAACATTTGCTCCGGTAGCTAGGCTCGAGTCTGTTAGAATTTTACTTGCATATGCATGCGCACACAATTTTGAACTCTTTCAAATGGACGTCAAAAGTGCATTCCTAAACGGGTTTATAAATGAAGAAGTATATGTTTCTCAACCACCGGGCTTCACCGATTTTAAAAAACCAAATCACATCTACAAACTTAAAAAGGCTTTATACGGACTTAAGCAAGCTCCAAAAGCATGGTATGATCGACTTAAAACCTTCATAGTTGACCATAAGTATACCATGGGCTTAGTTGATAATAATCTCTTCACTAACAAGAAAGGATCACATATTATCATAGTCCAAATCTATGTTGATGACATTATATTTGGATCAACTTGTCAAGAATTATGCGTTGATTTCTCAAAAATCATGCATGACGAGTTTGAAATGAGTATGATGGGAGAACTCAATTTTTTCCTAGGACTCCAAATCAAACAACTAGAAGATGGTATCTTCTTTAACCAATCCAAATACATTAAGGACATGCTTAAGAAATTTGGTCTAGAAGATTCGAAACCAATCAAAACGCCCATGTCCACGGAAACAAAACTACCAAGGATGAGGAAAGTGAATCCGTAGATATCACTAAATATAGAGGTATGATTGGAAGTCTACTTTACCTAACGGCTAGTAGACCCGACATTATGTTTAGTGTTTGTCTATGTGCTCGTTTTCAAGAAGATCCTAAGACAACTCATCTTGAAGCCATTAAAAGGATTTTTAGATATATTAAGGGCACTACACATTTAGGTTTATGGTATCCCAAAGGAACGGGAATGGACACCATAGTGTATGCCGACTCGGATTGGTAGCGTAGGGATTGCACCAGGCTTTACCTCTCGAGGGATCTCGAGAAGCTTACAACCCCCACCAGGCAGTGTACCTGATCGTTGTAGTATAGTATAGTGACAAGTACCGGGGGATTGATCGTTCAGCTAGGAATAGTGTCGCTAGGATTAGAAAACCTAAATACTAGTTCTAAAGATGAGGGATGATTATTTTTTTGTATTTTTTATATTTTTTAGAAAGCAAGTAAAAATCTCAGGTTTTAAGGATTTGGGCAGAATTAGTTGCTAGTCAACTAACCCAATACTAAAGATGCAATCAAAATAAAATACTAGAAATAAAAATAAACTATATTAAACAAAGGTTGTGAGCAATAAGTGGAGAAATGTGTTTACTTAGATTTCACTACTCCCTAGATATCTTTTACACGTTAATTACTTGTTATAGTTGCGTGGATGACGGATTGTATTCCTTAATACCATTCATGGGGTGGCACACTTAACTCCCCAATCCTATGAGTGCCTACTTCACTCCTATGTCGAGCCGGCTAAGAAGCTCCTAACATGGGATCATTAGAATTTACTCATGCATTAAATACAACCAATAAAACCTAGTGCACATCGGTTCATGTTTCCTAAGACGTTCAAGCATGTTACCATTTGGAGATCTGCCAGTTTTCTTAAGCCTAACATCGAAATCATTCATCCAATACAACCATAAACAAGTAATCAACACATAATCAACATCTAGGTTTCATTAGATCTAAGCAAACACAAGATAAATCTAGCCTAGCATGGTGGAATTAAGACAAGCATAAGATATAGACAACCAACACATAGACATATTGATTGAATTAGAAGAACACTTATCTCAATTACACATGTAAGGGTTCAAGGGCTGAAAACCCTTGAAAAACCTGTAAAATTCGTAATAGGTTCGGCCTTAGGGTTTCTCCAAAACTTCTCTCCTTTTATGAATGAAAATTAGAAAACTATATATAGGAAATTGAGTCTGACGGCGTCAAGAATAAAGGGGTGACGCCGTCATCTCGCCGCCAAAAGAATTCTCGGACTGCCTTGATCTACATCTGACGCTGTCATGTATTAGGTTCTTCTAGGCCGTCATGTGTTTAACTCTTGACGCTCTTCCTTGTGACGCCTTCATGTCTGCACTGGGCCGTCATGCAATTTACTCTTGACGCCGTCAGGATGGTACTCTTGACGCCGTCACATACTGTTCCCAGCAAGGAAAATTAAGACTTTGGCGTTTTCTTCACTTTTATGCTCCAAAAACGTCCGAATTGCTTCCTGTTAGGTCACCATATTGATTTCACACAAACATGAATGAGATAGATATAAGGATGGGATGAATATATGAATGAGAGAAATGTAAGTGCAAGAGTTTCTTTTAGATTTCAAATAAATAACCAAGTTTTACAATGGCCTAAGACTAGTATATATAGGTGAGGAGCTAGGGCAACACTCCTAGTCCTTCCCTTACATGGATTTCGTGTGGGCTAGAAGCCCATGGACTTAATATCTTAAGCCTAGTAAACTTATAACATTACATAAATGAAAGTAAGTAGTAACTTAAGCAACCTATTATTACAAATGACCGAGACTTGATAAAGCAGTAAAACTTTGATCCCAACAATCTCCCCCTAAGGGTCAGTCATCATGGTTGCTCGACGTCTTTGTCATTTCTTCATTTTTGACTTTCATAGCTTTAGAAGTCTTTCAATCATCATGAGATAAGAATCATTCATCGTTCTTTATGCTTCGTTCGTTGTTGTTGTGATAGTGATCAAGTTATGAAGTTGTCTGCCTTTCGTCACTTCCGCGTCTGTGGTGGTAGTCCGCCATTCCAATCATGCTCATACATCTTTGAATTCTGACTTATACATGCACGTAGTCCCTTTCTTTCACTTAAGATCTTTAGTCTTTATATTTTGTAGATTCTTCTTTTTGGCGTAGAATCTTTCTTTGAACTTTGTGTTGCTTTGATCTTTGAGGGAGCTTTTGATGACTTCAAGATGCATGTATGAGCATGTGGAATCCGTTGCCATGGAGATGATGTAACCCTGAATGTAAACAGTTAGCAATAAAACATCCGGTACTTATAGATAAGGAATTAGAGATCGTCAACAGCATAGTGTGAAGACGCCTTCTAACCCTTATCAAGACCGTTCCCATGTCAGATACTCCCGAAGGAGCTTACGAGACCTACTAAGTAGCTCAATGACTGGGTGAGTCGCTGGGGATCACTCCACGACTGTAGACCGCTAAGAAACCACCGCAAACACTAAGCGTAACCCACAAGGAGTTACCGAAGTGACCTGCTGTCAGGGCTGTTTGATGTTGACCCTGGCAGGATTTCTGTTCAATCATTGAGAAATACTTATGTAAATTCTCTCATAAACGTTCTCGGCAGATTGCTAAGATCTGCGAAGGACTCGATAGTTTACAGCTGGTGTCCATTGATGTAGAACACCAGTTGTAGAAATACTAAGTGTTCCTAAGAGATCTTTGATGTATCTCATGGCTCTAGACTTGAAAAGTGCACACTTAGGTTTCCTATGCGGAGACTAGGGAGGGGTCTCCTGCTTCAATATCAACCATCTCTAAGAGATAAGTCGATAGATTACATCGGTTCCCCATGAGAATGAAACAAGCTCTTTTAAGAGAACTTGAGTGGTTAGAATGTTTAGTGCATTGCGTCACTGGGTCCATGACGACTTTGTCTTCAATACCGGTGTCGCCTTAGCAACAACCAGTAGCATATGAGTTGAACCCGGTGTCTGCCCTAAGGTTGAACATATGGAGGGCTATTTCTTTTCACCTTTTTCTTTACTTTTCTTTTTAATTCTTCAACTCCTTCTTTCCCTTTCATTCTTTTCTCCTTTATCGTATCATACCTAAGGACTTCTAATTCTAACTATTGGAGATGTCCTTGGGTAGATCCCTCCGGCTCTGGTGGATCATAGGACTGTATTTCCTATCTTAATCACCTTGTAACTCCATGATTATCCGACAGTGGCCAAGAAACCTTTGAAAATCTCTCAAAGTGTTTGTGATTATTAAACATTTTGTTTAACACTTTAAGAGTTTTGTGTTTACTTTTGAAGGGCTCCCCCTTCACATGTGCCCATAAGTGTTTAAATAAATTTGCACATGCGGGAGAAACAAACACTGTTTGAATTGATCCACTTTCAGTGAACTTGACCGATTCGAGACACGCTTACATCACTAGTTAGACTAGCTTGAAGTTATTACCCGGCCTGGTCAAATCCACAGAAAGTTTCTCGAAACGGTACATTTCTACTCAGACAAATCCTTTTCGAGACACGCTTACGTGGCTAGTTAAAGAGTTCCATTGTCAGCTTTTAGGTGACAACTAGCTCCAGTAACTAACTTGATGTTATTACCCGTCGAGGATAAGTCTTTTCGAGATTACTAACTTTTATGTTTCGTCAATTCCTGGGTCAATTCTGAGTCTAGCTCGCATGAGATTTGACATTTAAGCAACTTTGAACTTTCATATTTTAATCACTTTCAGTTTTTCTCCCCCTCAAAAATAGCATATGAGATGTTGTTTTTGATAAACTTTTGATTAAAATATGCTTTTTGAGTCTTATGGGGAGATATCAACAAGAACTTTTGGTTTTCAAACAATGAGTTTATCAAGTGCGCCCCCTCAACAAGTGAATACTCATTGAGGTGAAATACTTGTCTTTTGAGCAGAATTATGAAAATCAGAAAATGTTTGATTAATTCTACTCAAAAGTAAGAAGCCTTCGCTCCTTATATAAGGATTGAAGCACTGATGCGTACCTCAGGGTCCTTTCATTACAAGTTCGGGTTGTACACTGATATGTATGCACAAGCCATAATGAAAATAATTCAATCAAATGAAACAATTGATATTGAAAAGTTAATAACCAGATATACCAATTTAATATTCGTCAGGAAGTGGAGCATCAAAGTCAGTGAACTTTGGTTTGGGTCTTTCGAAGAGCCTGATAGGAAATGAAGGTCTGACACCGATATAGCTTTCCAGTCGTCTGATCTGTTCCCGTCTAAATAACCTTTCTTCAATCTTCAAGACAAAATTACGAACTTGTCTTCTTGAGCTGGATTTCCATCTGGGTTGTTCTCCTTTTGCTATATTTCGGCGATCATCATTCAACCTTTTGACAAGCCCATCATGAACGGATTTAAGTGTAACATCACAGAATTTGTGTATCTCATCGAACCGCATAAAGCTTTGTAACTGTTTGCTGTTGATGTAGGTGAAACCAAATGCAGGTTCTTGTATGAGAGTAAACTGTGAGGTTTGATAGATTCCATCAAATTTGAATTGTGGCTTTGTCAAATTGATCTTCTGTTGGTAACTTTCCACTCCAAGCTGAAGATCTTCCACTCTTTCTTGAACTATCAATTGTCGGATGAATAGAAGTAGTGATGCCATGAAGTTGTACTGAATATCTCTCTCGAATCCACGCATTCTTCCTTGAACCTTTTCAAGATACATGTCTTCGATGTCATTGAGATTAAGGTCTGGAAAGTCTGCTTCGGAGAACTTGTACTTCTTTTCATCTTGTCGTTTAACAACAATCTCACGCATGAATATGTAGTTAAACCGTTGCGACTCTTGAATCTCCAAGATAGCGATGATCTTAGATTTATGCTTCACATTTTCCAATGATTTCTCTCCTAATCTGCTGGTATAACCGAGACGACGACGTTCTGGCCAGTGTTGAATCCCGTGTAGAGCATCTCTGTCGTAAGCTACGATGGAGTTGCTGAAAACTCGAGTAGATTATTCAATTGCAGGAACTTCGTAGCTGGCTAGTACTGAGATTGTGAGTGATGAAGCATATTTCTTCTTGGATGTCTCTTGGTTGAGTTGGATGTTACGAAGATCTTTGTTGAAGAAGTAGCTGTAAGGTAACTTGGGTTTATCTGGAAATCCTGTCAAAGGTAATGGTTTAGTCCAGTCAGTGAAGTAAGGCTTTTCATGGTTTTTGGAACTGAGATCGATATTCATTTCAGGATTTAGCCAGTCAAACTCGATAGACATTGCACTGGCTATATTCTGCATATGATACTCGTATTCCACTTTGTTTCTAGATCTGGACTTAAGGAATTCCTGTGCATCCCTGTTGATTCTTCTGAGCTCCGTCTTCGTGAGTTTGTTAATCTGAAGATCCTTCATTATGACTTGGGTGAACTGTAGAGTATTACCAGGAAGGGGCTTCATCTTCGAGAGGAGGTTGAGCTTGAACCATTTCTGTCAACCAATCATTCTGAGGTGTGTCATCATTGTCGAGCCATGAATGACATCTTTTCTTCTTTGATTTCTTAGACTTAGATGTAGCATCTTTGTCTTTAGCCTTGGATGGTGAGGATGGTCCAGCATGAGAATCGGGAATAGGTGAGGCACGGTAATCGGTGTCAGGTTGACCTAGGTAGTCATCAGTTGGTTCCATGAAAGTTTCTTCGTCTTCAGTTGGACCTTGACCGGTAGCCGAGGTGTGTTGTTGATTACCAGGAGGAGTGGAGTCCTTTTGTGGTTGTTGAGAAGATGAGGGACCGGTTCCAGACTTATGTTTCTTGCCTTTTGAATTCGGGTCCGGGTCATCATCTTTCCTTGACCTCTTTAAGGTTCCAGCAGCGTCTTTGCATGACTCTTTCGACAAGTTAGCAGATATAGCATCAACTAGTGCCTTTTCTTCTGTAGTCTGTGTGGTTTTGTAGGCAACTTTGTCGTAGAGTTGAGCAAGCAAGTCATCGAAGGATAATTCAGGGACGGTTGGAGTTGTAGTAGAAGCTTTTGCAGTGTGAAGCATGAATGGTGTTGTAGACAACATTTTCCTAACGACACTTCTGATTCTGTGATCCAACTTGTCCTTGATTGGTTCAATGAGGTTTGTGACTTCAGGAGTGACAATCTCAACTAGATTTTCAGTAAGATAATCTTGTGTGACAGTCTTAATAAATCCTGTGTAATCTGAGTTCAAGAACTTATCGATCAGCTGCTTTGACTCCTGAAAATCTTTAACTTGTTTGGCAAGACCGGTAACCATGGTAGTAAGTTTGGTGACTTGCTCCTGAAGATCATCTGGTTTAGACGGTTCATTGATTGAATGTTGCTTTGATGCGGTTTCAGAAGGTGTGGGAGATGAATGCTCAGGTGATGATTCGGATGACGACTCGTTGTGAGAGCTTGAAGAAGAAGCAGGAGGAGTCGGATCCTTTGGTGGAGAGTCTTGGGGAGGTGGGGGTTGCGCTGAGGAAGTCTGCTGAGAATATGATTTAAGAAATATGTTGGTGTCGAACGCGTTCTTCTCTTCATTTTCTTTTCTTCGACGTTCCTCTGCTTCCTCTGCTTCTCATATAAGAAACTCTGGAGTAATGAGGTATTCATGTTCCTGATCCGTAGCAATATTCTCTTGTCCGCCAACATTCTCCTCTACATAAGCAGTCTCAGTCATATTGACATCTCCCGTATCATCTGTATCTTTAACAATGTCATCAGGCTGTGGAGCTGATTCTAAAGTAGTGGACACAATGGGAGGAATCATGCTACTTGTAGCTCCTTCATATTCTGACTGATCGACAGGTGGTGGTGTTGAAGGTTGAGACATAAGTCGGATTTCGAGAGCTGCTTTCCTTTGTTCTTTGCGAAGTTGCTTTTCTTCAACTCTTGTGTCGACAACTATACTTTTCAGTTTGCGTTTATCGACCAACTGTTCAACGATTGGTTCGTCTTCTTCATCATCATTAGGCTCATTAATCGTGATCCCTTTTCTTTTTCTAGACTCTGCTTCAAAAGTTTCAAGACTTTGTTGTATGGCGATCTCCGTTGCAGGAAATGCTTCTTCAGGTACTCTAACTCTTCTTTCAAAGTCTTGTTCTTCTTCTTTTGATTCCGTGTCGAACTCTGGTTCGCTTTCAGAAGGTGGAGGTGTAGGTTCATCATGAAGAATGTATTCAGGAGTTACCTTCTCTTTTGGCTTGGTTGCAGGCTTAGGTTTGGATGTCGGTTTAGGTTTGGCGGAAGTCTTGGGTTTAGCAGATGGTTTTGTCTTGGGAGCAGCCTTAGACTTAGTCTGAGGTGAGCCAGTGGTGCTTGTAGTACTCCCAGAATTCACACTTCCTTTGCTTCGAGTCTGTATAGTAGCTTCTTCCTGTACCTCTTTGTAAGCATTATCATAGAACTTGTAGTTCAGACTTTTCTTGATATTGTTATCAAGAAGATATTCGGGAACCCTCATTCCTTTGATCTTGGTAGAGGAAGTGGTCGTTTTGATGAAGGATGTGAGTGAAGTCGTCCTCGAAGAGGTGCTTCGGCTCATTGGGATATGCCATTCTTTTGATAAATTCTGGAGTGTCTTTGCAGAAATGTTTTATGAGAAGCTTGGTGAATCTTGTGAACGGGATCATACTCTTTACACGTTCGGTTTGAACGCTGTAGACTATATCGTTCATGATTGGAACTGCAAATTCAATAGGTGTCAAAGTCACCATTCCCCAAAATGTTTGCAAATGTTCAAGCCTAGGATGTTCATGACCACTTTTTCTTCCTGATATCGATCTTACAACCAACAGACAGAATGTTCTCGAGGGCTGAGGTATATTCTTGGCATTGAATCGGAAATGTTTGACCAGAGGTAAGTCATCATCAACATCATATCCTAACTCAATAAAGAAGTCAAGAAGATCCAGTTCAGGTAGTATTGGAGCAAATTCGTTGTCAGTTTGAGGCAGGAGAAGGACTGTACGAAGGACGTCGTGATCAACAGTGTAGACTTGTCGATCCAGCGTGACAGTGAAAGACTCATCATCCAAATTTGCCTTAGCCGTAAGCCAGAACTGATGAAGATAAAACAGAGGAACTGAAGTAGAACTATTGAGCAGATGTTTGCATGGATGAGCAAGTAGAATATCTTTAACAATCTTGCACGAGTTCTCAGTAATTCTCAATTTGTCGAAATCAACTCGTGGATTGCTGTTGCCAATCATAACGTTGTAGTTAGCGGGAGTGATATCATCCATGGTGAGTAGTGGAAGACTTTGTTCAGGGACGTTCTCGTTGTGTTCAGCCATGTTATTCTGAAAAGCAGTATCATAAACCAAACATCGAGATTTGTTACGAGTTAGCACGATTGCTAAGTTTGATTAAAGATAAGCATTTAGAATCATGTAAGCACGTATGGTTCAATTTTGCATGTATAATGATAAGAGACGTGTACTTAGAGAGTCTATCGTATTATGAATCACATAAGCTCAATGAATTATCACAAAATAACATCACATAATACATTGATAAAAGTCCATTATCACAAGTTACATGTTTTCGAAATTACAATGTCACAATGTTCATGACATGGTACATAGAGCTAAGTAACTCTCAAAACACCTAAGTAATTAACATGTTTTCGAAATCAAGTCACAAGAACCAATAATTTCGAAAAAGCATTCATTAAGTAACATTTTCGCAATCCTGTATATTGAGTGTTTTCGAAAAACTTTCAAGTGTGTTTTCGATAAAAGTTTATCGAGAACAGTCCACTAGAAGAGTTTTTCGAGAATACTTGTTATAAGGGATTGCGAACTTATTAAATTGAATGATGATTTCGAAAATATATGGCCATGGATGAAATAATTTCACAAACACTCAAACATTTTCGAGAAGATGACAAAATGGGTATTTTCGAAAGAAATACAACACTTTGAGATTTCTCGAAAACATGTGATTGCGAAAAATTTCAAACATGTTTGCGATAAGGTTTTCTCGAAAATTCTTATACAAGAATTTCGAAACTATGCCAACGTACGTTTCTTTGTGATGATATGAATTCCAAGTGATATAACCTGTTGCAGATGATGATATTCAACAATTAGAAACAAACTAATCAATCGAATACAATGATTTCGAAAATAATTCAAGAACACGTTCTCGATAAAGTGCAAAATCATGATACAATTGCAGAAGTTAGGTTCTTGCATATCTCAAACGTGCATTATAAGCATTAAGGCATAAAAAGCATCACATTAAACACAATACGAGAGAGACCCACTTTGAACGAAACCCTTTAGAATCGAGAAACATGCATACTTGTATAATGTACAAAATAATAAGCATAAACATGATTCTCATACACATAAGATCATATCCCACCAAGAAAAAATAATAGAAATATCACCAAGTCAATAAACCCAAATCGTACCAAACCCTAGGTTTCGAAAATCACACAAACATGTGTTTAAATGAGATTAATCGTTATAGGAAGGATAGAAACAAGTATATGCATAAAACCCCTATCAATAATTAACCTCCCAAGCATGTATTGCATAATTCCGAAATTACATAAACCCTAATATTTCAAATCGAAAATTCGTGAAATCTAACCGTTATTTAAGTGATTAAACGAAAACCGTGGTTAGAAATCATCTAAAGATCATAAAGAAACTTACGTTTTGAAGATTGAAAGCACGGATTTTTTGTTTGAATTAGAGCCGTGGATATGAAAGAAAGGGTTTAAGAGGTTTTAGAAATGTTTTTTTTTTTTTTTTTTTTTTTTTTTTGAGGTAAATGGAAAAAACAGGGGGGGGGGGGTGTTTGTTTTTGTTATTTTTGGAACTTTTGAAACTTGTCACATATGGTCCCCTAACTATCCATTTAGCAATATAAATCCTAAACTTAGAAATAAGTAAAGACTTACAGATATACAAACTTACGTCACCATATTTGAGAAAAGGAAACAAGATATGAGATATCTTATGAAATCCCGAAACGACGCATCAAAGGTAATATGCAAGTATATCATTTTTTGAAAAATATATAAAATTTTAGACGAGTCTCCCCCTCAACACTTGTAAAATAACAAGGTGTTGAAAGAAAGTGATATACTTGCATTTTTTTTTGAGTGAAATAAAGAAAATATTTTTGTGTTTTTTGAGGTTTAATAAAAAATAAAGAAAAAACATTTATTTTACAAAGATAGTTAAATTGGTGATGTGTGACACTTTATGTTTGTTTTAAAAACTTTTGCAAATCAAAAGGTGTCAAACATCGCATACCAATTTGGTGAACTAGACTTGCAAACCTTGATGGAGCTAAGGGTTTTGTAAGTAAGTCCGCCAATTGGTACTCAGTGCCCACAAAATATAATTCAACTGTACCCTTCTCGACATGCTCTTTGATGAAATGATATCGGAGATCAATGTGTTTTGATTTGCAATGATGAACTGTGTTGCAGGAGATTGCAATGGCACTCTTAGAGTCACAGTAGATCGGAATCTTGTTGAATAAGTAGCCATAGTCTTTAAGTTGTGATCTCATCCAAATGACTTGAGCGCAACAAGCAGACATAGCTACGTATTCAGATTCTGTAGATGACAGTGATGTGCAATCCTGCTTCTTTGATTGCCAAGACACAAGTTTATCTCCAAGAAACTGTAAGCCACCTGATGTACTTTTTCGCGAGTCTAAGCATCCTGCATGGTCAGCGTCTGAAAAAGCTATTAGTTCAAAACCAGAATCCTTCGGATACCAGATCCCCAAGTGGATGGTTCCCTTTATGTATCGAAGGATTCTTTTTGCCTCATTGAGGTGTTTTTCAGTTGGATTAGCCTGATAGCGAGAACACATAAAGACAACAAATACAATATCAGGTCTACTGGATGTGAGATACATAAGGGACCCAATAATACTTCGGTATTTGGTAGGGTCAACGGGAGTCCCATGTATATCAGCATCTAGTTTAGTAGAATTGGCCATCGGTGTATTCATAGTATCACTACTTTGCATTCCATGTTTCTTTAAAATTTCAAGAGCATATTTGGACTGATTTAGAAAAATTCCATGGGGTGATTGATGAACTTGTAGTCCTAGAAAGAACGTAAGTTCACCCATCATGGACATTTCAAAATTATCTGTCATTAATTTTGTAAAATCCATTGAGTAATTTTTGTTGGTTGAAGCAAAAATAATGTCATCGACATAAATTTGAACGATTAATAAGTCCATCCCGTATGTTTTTGTAAACAGTGTTGGATCCACCAAGCCTAGAGTAAAATCATTAGCCAACAGGAATTTAGAAAGCTTGTCATACCACGCCCTGGGGGATTGCTTAAGACCGTAGAGAGACTTCTTTAGCTTGTAGACATGATTTGGACGTTCTGGGTCAATGAATCCTTCAGGTTGACTGACATAAACCACTTCTCGGAGTTGACCGTTCAGAAAAGCCGTTTTCACGTCCATTTGGTAAACAATCATATTCCGATGAGCAGCAAATGCTAAGAATATCCGTACTGCTTCAAGTCTAGCTACAGGAGCAAATGATTCTTCAAAATCGATACCTTCTTCTTGAGAATAACCTTTTGCTACCAAGCGTGATTTGTTGCGTATGACTGTGCCTTCTGCATCCAGTTTATTTTTCCAGATCCATTTTAAACCAATGACGATGATGCCTTCAGGTTTTTCAACCAATTCCCATACTTCTAATCTTTGAAAGGTTTCGAATTCTTCTTGCATAGACTCAATCCAGTTTTCATAAGTCATTGCTTCTTTGACATTTTTGGGTACGGTTTCACAAACTGTGAGTGCATAAATGCAAGTTTCACCGTCTGTGTGAAGGCGTTGTCTTGTCATGATAGGTGCATCTGGATGGCCAATAATTTGAACTAAGGGGTGATCTCTAGTCCATTTGTGTGTCGAAGGATGAGGTTGATAAGTATCTCGCAAGTGAGCAGGACCCAAAGTACGTGTAGATGACTCAGCAATGTCGGGGACAGGTTGAGCGTTTGCAAATGGGTTAATAAATGGTTCTGGGTCATGCTCTGCGGGTTGTGGAACTGATACAGGTATGGTATCTCCAGCTGATTGTCGTGAGTTGGACCCGGTTTGTTCTGTTGTTGTAGGTGATATGACTGGAGGACCGTCTCTTCCAACAGTAGTTGTTGTTTGTTGAGATGTATCAGGTACTTGATCTTGATCAAGATGTGCAGCGGAATTTGGTGTGGCCTCAGGTGGACGGTTAACAGGCGTATCATCAAACAATGGAGCAAACAAGGTTTCCACTTCTTTACGAGAAAGTGACAATGGTTCAGCCGAAGAGACCGGAAAGTTAAGACGGTTGGTTGCGGGTCCTAAGCCGTGTTGCTCAGAAGCCATTTGAGTGAGTTCATAGAAATTAGCATGAATAGTTTCTTGAATTTCCCAAGTACGACGATTCCAGATCCGATAGCCTTTTGAATTTTCACAGTATCCTATGAATACTCCAATGTCAGCCTTTGCTTTAAGTTTACCTAGATCATCACGATCATTGATTGGGTAGCATAAAGCTCCGAATACATGAAAGTGACTGATGTTTGGTTTCCTTTTGTGAACAATCTGATATGGGGTTTTGTTATGGCATTTTGTGATCATGCAACGGTTTTGAGTGTAACAGGCGGTTGAAACAGCTTCTGCCCATAAGTAATCTGGTAATTGAGCGTTGATTAACATCGTTCGAGCAGCTTCCACTAACGTTCTGTTGCGTCTTTCGACTACTCCATTCTGTTCGGGAGTGCGTGGAATAGATGTTTGATGTTCAATTCCCAATTTCTCAAAATACGACCTTAGAGTCTGGTTGTTGAATTCTGTGCCATTGTCAGTTCTTACTATTCTGACTGTGTTGCGTAGCTGAACTTGTAATTTCGTGAGAAAGGTGATGATCATTTGAGGATCTTGATCTTTACTTCGAAGAAAATAAACCCAAGTCCAGCGAGAGTAATCATCAACAATTACTAAAATGTAGCGTTTACTGTTGATTGTTTGAACACGCATCGGACCACACAAATCCATATGAAGCAATTGTAAAACATGATTAGTACTGTGTTCAGGTTTTGAGGGAAAATGAGCACGAGTACTTTTTCCTTGTTCATAGGCTGGACATAGATGATCTTTGGCATAACGGAATCTTGGAAAGCCTTCAACTAATTTGTGACGAGCGGGATCAGTCATCGTTTTGAAATTCAAATGAGAAAGGCGTTTGTGCCATAACCAAGATTTAGTCGATTCAGCTTTGGATAGATGACAAATTGGAGATGAAGCGATCATGTCTGACATTGAAATAGTATAAAGGTTAGTGCCACGTTTTCCAGACATCAAATCATTGCCTTGTAGATCACGAACAAAACAGGTTTTCTCGCGAAATGCTACTTCCAAATCTCCATCACAAAATTGACCGACTGAAAAGAGGTTGTGACCCAAGCCTTCAACATAATAAACTCTGCTAATTTCAATGTTCCCATGCATGTAGTCTCCGTAACCCATGATTAAAGCGTATTGATCATTCCCGAATCTGACAGTTCCAATAAACTTTGAGACAAAGTTTTTTAACAGTTTGAGATTGCCTGTCATATGTCGGGTGCAACCGCTATCAACAATCCAGAGAACGATCTGAACCACCTGCATCAAAAGAAGACGACAGAGATGGAACAGAAGTAAGGGTGGAACCCGAGGAAATTGTGGGTTCCTGTTGGTTAGAAACGCAAATATTTAACAATTTAGGAATCCATTTAAAATTTGGTTTGTATTGTATGTCACACCCCCAATTTACCTGAATGGCAGCGGAATGGAATACCTGAGGGTGTAACGGATCATAGCACACAACCAGGATATATTGAACGACCTAAAGTGTCGTTTATAAAATACATCGTTTGATTCATTCAAATATTCAGAGTTATAAAACATAGGTCCCAACAGTTGGAAAAGGTTTAAGGAAATAATTTAGTACAATCAAACGATAGTTCAAAAGTGCATGAAATCCAAAAGAGACGCGTCATCCTTGATACACAAAGTGACTCCATGCAATGCCATGAGAATATGCCTTAGTTACCTGAGAAATACATTGCGAAAAACGGTCAATATAAAGTTGGTGAATAATCATAGGTTTATAACTAAAATCTAGTGTACATATGCCATAAGTAAAGTCAAGAAATAGGATGTCCGGAAAATATATACATTGGCTCTTAAGCTCATGACCCCGAAGCTAGACGTTACTTGGCCCCAATGAGTGTTTACCAGACACTCTAATAATAAAGACATGAAATGCATTCGTCCCGTTGGAGCAACCCAACGCGAATGGAGGCGTCACCCTCGATAGATCTATCCACTCACTCCCGCTTAGTACTAGAAATTAACGGTCCATGATAATAAAGGGGACTTGTCAAGACGTGGTAAATAAGGCAACTTAAGCAATGTATGAAATTTTATACTTAGGCATGTACACAAAAACAATTAATGCAATGTATTCTCCCCCGTGGGATTTGAAATCAAAATATAGAATTAAAACGGGGCTATGAAACTCACCTCGAAGTGATGGTACAAAGATGGTGCAATGAGGTAAAAGTAGTCGGGACAATGAGGCGCGAGTACTAGCCGCAACCTAAATGAATAATCATGATCTAACTTAGATCAAGCCGTAATGAAATGAATGCACATGCACATGATACTCATACCACTCGTAATTTGGAAATACTAGTTATCGTCATGGTAAAATAGTTTCCATACTTAGGAAAAATAAGTCCATTTAGAGAAGTATATAACTTGTCATATTAATTCGTACGAAAAAGTTAGCGTTATAATCCTCGTATCAAAACCTTAAAATAACGTCGTTAAGTCGTATAAATATTCCCTCGGGTCGTACGTATTCGTTTGTTAAGAATATAGTCATTAGTAACGTTTCTAGAAAATATACCATTTAGTATGTACGTTATTATTTTTATTTGTGACTATATATATATATATATATATATATATATATATATATATATATATATATATATATATATATATATATATATATATATATATATATATATATATATAGTTTTGGTGATCTTAAAACGCGTATAACTTGCTCGTTTTAGGTTCGTTTTCCTTGTTCTTTATGTCCACGGATTCGTTTTTGTATATACTAGTATATTTTTGATAACTCGGCTCCTCTAGGTTACGTTTAATGCCTTCATTTGCACGGCGAAATCTGCCAAACAGCAAGCAGTTTTTAATAAAATAGTTTTCGTCGTTAAATTTGCAAAAATCATATCTCCTTCGTTATAAACTCGTTTTAATCCGTTCTTTCGCCTAAAGTTTCGTTTTTGAAAGTATTTTCTAAATCCTTGGTCAAAAATTAGCCATCAACCACTGATTTTCCCACGAAATAAAAATAGGGACAGTAGGTATTTCAAAGGTTTCAAAAATCGTTTCTAGGGTTCTAATCTAGTTCCATCTTCATTCAAACCACTTTCAATCACCACAAAACTAATCTAATCCTACCATACACCTTCTTAGGGTGTCATGGGTTCCTAAACATCACAATCAAGTAGATCTAACAAGGATCTAACCAAAAATCACTTCTAGGGCTTGAAAGTTAAATATATACAAAAATGGAGTGGTATAAGTTAATATATGCATGAGATCTTACAAGAAAAATATATAAACATAATAATAACTTTGTAAAAATTATGAAATGAGTTTTGTAACTTACTTTGAGATGTGGTGTGATTAGATGATAAAACCTTAGTATTCTTGAGTTTATATTTCAAAACCTTGTAAGAAATACTTAACTAAACTATAATAACACAAGATCTTTAAGAAAAATTTTGGTCTTGCCTTCCTTCTTCCTTGTGGCCGTGAGTTTCAAGAGAGAAAAAGAGATAGATGAGTTTTTGTTAGTTGTAAAAATGAGATAAGAAAACTAGTAAGGTTTATAAGTATTATTTGTATTATTATTATTTTATTTGGTTAGTATAAGGCATTAATGAAAAAGAGTGAGTTAGTGAATCTTGTAAGTTGATTGGCAAGGGGGGGGGGGGCAAAGTCAAGGGGGGGGGGGGGGGGGAGATGTATGTAAGATTTTTGTAACTTGTGTATTATTGTGTTGTTTTGTAGTTTTAAATTGTACCGGGTACCGGGTTAACTAAAAATAAATTTTAACGGAGTTAACCGGGTCATAATAAAGTTATAAAAATTATAAAAATAGGTTGGGTAAAATTATTGGGTGTTTAGATAATTATAGTTTAATTTCTACGAAAACCGTCGAGATTTTAGTAAACTTAAGTTATTAATTAAAATAAATATCCAAAATACCGGGTAAATTAATATTATAATTTTTATATTATAAAAATGAATATAAAAAAATATATTGGGATCATAGTCGGGAGTGTTGGACGTGTTAGTCACATTTATAGTTCGCGTATTAGTGTTTATTTAAAATAAACATACGTAATTCGTTAATTATATTAAAAATATAATTTGAATACCCTACGAGTGGAATAGTATGCAAGTGCCCTAATGATGATATGTCGACTATTTCTAGTCTGTATGAAATGTCCCTGATAATAATGCATGAATTCGCTCCTGAACCAATACGGTTACGCGAATTTGAACACTCGTAAACTAAATTTACGATGACATGAGTAATGCACGTGAATAGTGATTTTCTCTCAGAAATGAATAGTGTCAAGTGAATAGTAAAATTTCTGAACGTGTCTCGGAATGTCAAATTGACCTCAAAAATGATGAATAGTAAAACGATGAATAGTGATCGATGAATAGTAATTTGTGAATAGTAGAATGTCGAAGTTTGGAAAAATGACCTGAAATTGTGGGTTGTGACAGTCGCCCATCCAAAAAGGAATTCAGTCCCTGAATTCAGTTAGTGTTGGTCTCGGTAATTGGCTCGGTGAAAAGTTGTGGATACTTGCGTCGCATTTGGTCTTCTCGTTCCCAAGTAAACTCGGGTCCTCTTCGAGAATTCCAGCGAACCTTCACGATCGGAATTCGACTTTGTTTCAACTGTTTGATCTCGCGATCCATTATTTCAACTGGTTCTTCCACAAAGTTAAGCTTGTCATCGAGTTGTATTTCTTCTAATGGTATAATGGCAGACTCGTCCGAAAGACATTTCTTGAGGTTCGAAACATGAAACGTGTTGTGTACGTTGCTAAGTTCTGACGGAAGTTCAAGCTTGTAAGCAACCGGACAAATCCTCTCCAGGATCTTGAATGGCTCAATATATCTCAAGTTCAACTTCCCGCGTTTTCCAAATCGTATCACGCCCTTCCAAGGCGAGACTTTCAACATGACTTTGTCTCCGACCTGAAATTCCAATGGTTTGCGTCGAACATCTGCGTAGCTTTTCTGTCGACTTCTAGCAGTTTCAAGTCTCTCTCGAATCTGAATTATCTTTTCTGTTGTTTCTTGTACCATCTCCGGGCCAGTACATTGTACTTCACCGACTTCGGCCCAACAAACTGGAGATCGACACTTACGACCATAAAGTGCCTCGAATGGTGCAGCCTTAATGCTTGAATGGTAACTGTTGTTATAGGAAAACTCGATCAACGGCAAATGGTTAGCCCAACCATTTCCAAAGTCAATCACACATGCTCTAAGCATGTCTTCAAGTGTCTGAATAGTTCTCTCGCTCTGACCATCGGTCTGAGGATGGTAAGCAGTGCTCATGTCTAACTTGGATCCAAAAGAATCTTGTAATGATCGCCAAAAATTCGAAGTAAAATGACTATCTCTGTCGGAAATGATGGAAACTGGTGCACCGTGTCTTGAGACGATTTCCTTGACATAAAGTCTAGCAAGTTGTTCCATTGAATAAGTCTCTCTAATGGGTATGAAATGAGCTGATTTGGTAAGACGATCAACAATTACCCAAATAGCATCGAAACCTCCTGACGTCTTAGGAAGTTTAGTGACAAAGTCCATAGCAATACGTTCCCACTTCCATTGTGGAATCTCTGGTTGTTGAAGTAACCCTGACGGTTTCTGGTACTCGGCTTTCACTTTAGCACAAGTAAGACATTTGCTAACATACGTAGCAATTTCTGCTTTCATGTTCGGCCACCAATAAAGCTTCTTGAGATCCTGATACATCTTATCAGAACCTGGATGAATAGAGTACTTCGACTTGTGTGATTCATGCATAATCAATTCTCGCACTCCGCCATAGAGTGGTATCCAACTTCGGTCCTTGAAACATAACACTCTGTCTGATCTCTTTACAAAGCCATTTTCGCTTTCTGGCATACCATAAATTTTCTCATGTGGTCGATTTTCTTCTTTGAGAGCCTCAATCTGAGCTTCTAAGATCTTCGATGGTAATGGCGAAATAATAGTCATTCCCAATGACCTAACTCTCAAAGGTTTGAGTCGTTCTTTTCGGCTAAGTGCATCTGCTACAACATTTGCTTTTCCTGGGTGATATCGGATTTCACAATCGTAATCACTCAACAATTCTAGCCAACGACGTTGTCTCATATTAAGTTCCTTCTGATCGAGTATATGCTGTAAGCTCTTGTGGTCGGTAAAAATTACACACTTGGTACCATATAGGTAGTGTCTCCAAATCTTGAGTGCAAAAACTACCGCACCCAACTCCAAGTCGTGCGTAGTGTAATTCTTCTCGTGTATCTTAAGCTGTCTAGATGCATAAGCTATCACTTTCTCGTTTTGCATTAGCACAGCTCCAAGTCCTTGATGCGAAGCATCGCAATATACTACAAAGTTCTCAATGTCTTCAGGTAGTGACAAAATCGGTGCGCTACAAAGCTTTTGCTTCAATAATTGAAATGCGGACTCTTGTTTTTCTCCCCACTCGTACTTTTCATTCTTTTGTGTCAGTTTCGTCAACGACTTCGCTATCTTAGAAAACCCTTCGATAAACCTTCTGTAATATCCGGCAAGTCCTAGGAATTGACGAATTTCCGTAGGAGACTTGGGCGTAGCCCAATCCTTAACTGCCTCGATCTTTGCTGGGTCGACTTGTAAACCTTGGCTATCAATGACATGACCAAGAAATTGAACTCTTCGTATCCAAAAATCACACTTAGAAAACTTGGCATACAATTGCTCCTTCTTGAGTAGTTCCAGGATTGTTCTGAGGTGTTCTTCGTGATCTTCCTTACTCTTGGAATAAATCAAGATATCGTCAATGAATACGATCACAAACTTATCAAGATACGGTTTGCACACCCTATTCATGAGATCCATAAATACCGCAGGTGCGTTGGTTAATCCAAAAGGCATCACTTGAAACTCATAATGACCATAGCGTGTTCTAAATGCCGTCCTCGGGATATCCTCTTCCCGAACTCTAAGTTGATGGTAACCGGATCTTAAATCGATCTTGGAATAAAATCTAGAACCTTGTAACTGGTCGAACAAGTCGTCGATTCTGGGGAGTGGATAACGGTTCTTCACCGTTAACTTGTTCAGCTCACGATAGTCGATGCACATTCTGAAAGTTCCGTCCTTCTTCTTTACAAACAAAACCGGCGCTCCCCAAGGCGATGAACTCGGTCTAATGAATCCTTTGTCCAAAAGTTCTTGTAGTTGATTCGACAATTCTTGCATTTCCGAAGGTGCAAGTCTATACGGTGCTCGTGCAATTGGTGCAGCTCCTGGCACTAATTCAATTTGAAACTCAACTTGGCGTGTAGGCGGAAGTCCTGGCAATTCTTCCGGAAAAACCTCTGGAAATTCCTTAACAATTGGCACATCTTCAAGTCGTTTCTCATCCGACTTCTTCTCCGTGATGTGAGCCAAGAATGCATAACAACCCTTCTTTAGGTACTTCTCGGTTTTAATGCATGATATAATACTGAGTCTAGTTCCACTTCGCTCTCCGCGAACAACCAAAGTTTCACCGTTATAAGGAAGGTGAACAACTTTCTCATCACAAATAATTCTCGCTCGATGCCGAGATAACCAATCCATTCCGATAACAACGTCGAAACTTCCAAGTTCTACGGGCATAAGGTCTATATTGAATGGATGGTTTAGGAAATTTATAGTGCAACCACGGACAATGGTGTTGGTGTTAACTAAAGACCCATCGGCTAATTCAACGATATAAGAAATGTCTAATGGGGTTGGTTCTATGTTAAGTAAAGGTGCAAATGCAATAGAAACAAAACTTCTATCCGCTCCTGAATCAAATAAAATGGATGCATAACGATTATTAACGAGGTACGTACCCGCAACAACATTCGGGTCTTCTTTGACATCTTCTCCTCCCATAACATAAGCTCTTCCTCGAGCCATTCCATTTTGATTTCCAGTTCCTTGATTCTTCTTCTTTGGGCACTCATTCTTAAAGTGTCCAAGTTCTCCACAGCCAAAACATGTTACCGGTGGTTTCTGATTGTCACCCACGATTGGAAGTCTACAATCTTTGATGTGGTGACCAAGCTTCTTGCAATTGCCACACAAATCTGGACAACGACCTGGGTTATGATGCTTCTGACACCTTTCACATTTAGGTAAGTTACCAGTGTAACCTTACCTTTCAGTCGGCCCTGCAGCATAGGCCCTTGCCACTTCTTGCCTCTTAGGTGGCGGCTGAACAGCGTTTCCACCCTGGTTGTAATCAAACCTTCTCTTGTTGTTGTTGTTATTGTTTGAATTGTTGTTTCGGTTATTGGGATAGTTGCGGTTCCGATTGTTGTTATAGTTGTTGTTGTTCCGAGTGTTGTTGTAGTTGGTGTTGTTTGAACGGTTATTGTTGTTGACAGTAGCTTTCCCTTTGACCACTTGGACCATGAGTTTCTGAGTTATACGAATAGCCTCTTCCATTGATTGAGGGTCAAAAGAAATCACATCTCCTCGAACACTTTCAGGCAATCCACCAACAAAGTTTTCCATCTTTTTCTCATTATCGGGAACCATAGTTGGACATAGTGCAGCCAACTCCTAAAACCTCCTGAAATAAGTCTCAATGTCATCACCTTTAGTCACAAGCTCATAAAATTCTGTTTCCATCTTTTGCACCTCGGTACGAGGGCAAAACTTATTTGTCATCAATTTCTTGAATTCCTCCCAAGTAAGCTTGTAAGCATTTTCCATACCAATCGGCTGAGCATACGAATTCCACCAAGACATAGCTTCATCAAGAAGCATACCTGTAGCAAATTTTACCTTGCTGACGTCCGGGCATCCGCACATGAGAAATACATTCTCAGTCTTTTCAAACCAGCGGATTAAAGCAACCGCTCCTTCAGTGCCCTTAAATTTGATAGGATCACTAATCTTGAAATCTTTCCATGTACATTCCCACTTATTAGTGGGTGGTTCAAACGTCCCTGTATTAGAAGCAGTCTCAGCAGCCCTAGCAGCAACCTCAGCTCTCTCAATCTCCAGAGCTTCTGCAATACTATCCCTGACCAACTTGCGGATAGCGGCTTGAGTCATAGCGGGTGTTTCTGGTGCAGTCTTACTCTTCCTTGGTGCCATATTTATGATAAATCACAATGGAAATAACCATGAGAAAAATCATAATAGAAATAGTCATCGAACCAAAAATGTACACCCACAACATGTATATATATATACAACCACAACAAGTATAAATACAACCACGACATGTACGAATACCACCACAATCTGTCTAGACATCACCACGACAAATATGTATATACAACCACAACATCCACGACACGTATATATATACAACCACAACAACCACGACACGTATATATACAACCACAACCTGTATCAATACAACCACGACATGTATAGATACAACCACAACCTGTACAATGCGATAATAATAAAGAGCAACCACGAAACATCATAAATATAATCACAACACATGAATATAATACATGAAAATTTCGGCCTACATGGACCGATATAATATATAGCACAACATTTCCAACATAGTAGAGTCGCACTTGATATATTTGTTTGTACAACAACCAAAAGACTACAAGTTCTTGAACTATGTCCCACATCCCGGGACTAGGAAAATAATAAAAGCTAATATAATACCAGTCTACGTCTAGGCTCCTCCAGGTGCTCTAGATGGTCCAGGCTCTCCCCTCAAGCGGCGAATCTCACGATCCATCGCAACCACGATCTCCTCAAGATGCTGGACTCGTAACTGAAAAGAAGCATCCCTGCGCTCCAAAATGACCAACCTCTCTCGAAGTAATGTCAACTGGTCTACCTGCTCCCACTGAGTCTCCTGTGTCGCCTGAGCTCTATCTCGAATCTCAGGTAACTCATCCCTAAGTAGCTCAATCTCCTCCTGGTGCCTCAACTGTCGTGCCTCGAGTCCATGGTAAGACACATCAATACCAACTCTACCCTGAATCAAATCCTCAACCTGCTCCTCTACAGCCTCAAGTCGAGTGGTAATAATCTCGTCAACTCTATACCCCAAACTATCGACTTGCTCCTGCTGAGCATCAAACTGATCCTCTAGTGTAACGGCTGTAGGATCCCTAGCTGCAGCCGCTCTCGAGCTCTCACCTATGTGGTATACTGGTGGTGGTGAAAGGTCAGCAGTCTCGGTAATAGGTGAATCTGGAGTGGTAAGCCTTGCACGCTTCCTGAGCGGCAAGAGTGAGGTAGGTATAGGAGTGGTAGTGGGTATGGCTGGTGGTGGTGGTGTAGGCACAGTAGGACTAGGGAGACTCCTATAAGTAGATGTAGCATAACGAACACTCTTCCTAGCAGTCTGGATAGTCTTATCCCTAGGAAACATAAGTCTCGGCTCTGAATGGATAGTAGTAGTAGGAGATGATGGCATGTCAGTGGGTACAGTAGGATGGACATGGGGAGTAGGAGCCGTCTCCTCCTCCTCGAAAGGCTCGGTGTCATCATCTGATGCCAAGAGTGGCAACTCAGGTGTAGGAGAAACAAGTGGTGAAACAGCAGTAGAGGACATAGAGCCCTCATCACCAGAGTCGGATATAGTGTAAAGTACGACAGTGTTTGGATTCGAAGACATGACTCTGTGATAATCAAGGTGAAATAAAAATAAATAACTCGCATAATGGCATCACCTAAAAATAAGTAAATATGCACTTATGATGAAATGATGATATGCTATGATGGTGTGGTTATAGTCTAGGGTCCATGATGCAACCTAGTTCGCTATAACCTTAGCTCTGGTACCAATCTGTCACACCCCCAATTTACCTGAATGGCAGCGGAATGGAATACCTGAGGGTGTAACGGATCATAGCACACAACCAGGATATATTGAACGACCTAAAGTGTCGTTTATAAAATACATCGTTTGATTCATTCAAATATTCAGAGTTATAAAACATAGGTCCCAACAGTTGGAAAAGGTTTAAGGAAATAATTTAGTACAATCAAACGATAGTTCAAAAGTGCATGAAATCCAAAAGAGACGCGTCATCCTTGATACACAAAGTGACTCCATGCAATGCCATGAGAATATGCCTTAGTTACCTGAGAAATACATTGCGAAAAATGGTCAACATAAAGTTGGTGAATAATCATAGGTTTATAACTAAAATCTAGTGTACATATGCCATAAGTAAAGTCAAGAAATAGGATGTCCGGAAAATATATACATTGGCTCTTAAGCTCATGACCCCGAAGCTAGACGTTACTTGGCCCCAATGAGTGTTTACCAGACACTCTAATAATAAAGACATGAAATGCATTCGTCCCGTTGGAGCAACCCAACGCGAATGGAGGCGTCACCCTCGATAGATCTATCCACTCACTCCCGCTTAGTACTAGAAATTAACGGTTCATGATAATAAAGGGGACTTGTCAAGACGTGGTAAATAAGGCAACTTAAGCAATGTATGAAATTTTATACTTAGGCATGTACACAAAAACAATTAATGCAATGTATTCTCCCCCGTGGGATTTGAAATCAAAATATAGAATTAAAACGGGGCTATGAAACTCACCTCGAAGTGATGGTACAAAGATGGTGCAATGAGGTAAAAGTAGTCGGGACAATGAGGCGCGAGTACTAGCCGCAACCTAAATGAATAATCATGATCTAACTTAGATCAAGCCGTAATGAAATGAATGCACATGCACATGATACTCATACCACTCGTAATTTAGAAATACTAGTTATCGTCATGGTAAAATAGTTTCCATACTTAGGAAAAATAAGTCCATTTAGAGAAGTATATAACTTGTCATATTAATTCGTACGAAAAAGTTAGCTTTATAATCCTCGTATCAAAACCTTAAAATAACGTCGTTAAGTCGTATAAATATTCCCTCGGGTCGTACGTATTCGTTTGTTAAGAATATAGTCATTAGTAACGTTTCTAGAAAATATACCATTTAGTACGTACGTTATTATTTTTATTTGTGACTATATATATATATAGTTTTGGTGATCTTAAAACGCATATAACTTGCTCGTTTTAGGTTCGTTTTCCTTGTTCTTTATGTCCACGGATTTGTTTTTGTATATACTAGTATATTTTTGATAACTCGGCTCCTCTAGGTTACGTTTAATGCCTTCATTTGCACGGCGAAATCTGCCAAACAGCAAGCAGTTTTTAATAAAATAGTTTTCGTCGTTAAATTTGCAAAAATCATATCTCCTTCGTTATAAACTCGTTTTAATCCGTTCTTTCGCCTAAAGTTTCGTTTTTGAAAGTATTTTCTAAATCCTTGGTCAAAAATTAGCCATCAACCACTGATTTTCCCACGAAATAAAAATAGGGACAGTAGGTATTTCAAAGGTTTCAAAAATCGTTTCTAGGTTTCTAATCTAGTTCCATCTTCATTCAAACCACTTTCAATCACCACAAAACTAATCTAATCCTACCATACACCTTCTTAGGGTGTCATGGGTTCCTAAACATCACAATCAAGTAGATCTAACAAGGATCTAACCAAAAATCACTTCTAGGGCTTGAAAGTTAAATATATACAAAAATGGAGTGGTATAAGTTAATATATGCATGAGATCTTACAAGAAAAATATATAAACATAATAATAACTTTGTAAAAATTATGAAATGAGTTTTGTAACTTACTTTGAGATGTGGTGTGATTAGATGATAAAACCTTAGTATTCTTGAGTTTATATTTCAAAACCTTGTAAGAAATACTTAACTAAACTATAATAACACAAGATCTTTAAGAAAAATTTTGGTCTTGCCTTCCTTCTTCCTTGTGGCCGTGAGTTTCAAGAGAGAAAAAGAGATAGATGAGTTTTTGTTAGTTGTAAAAATGAGATAAGAAAACTAGTAAGGTTTATAAGTATTATTTGTATTATTATTATTTTATTTGGTTAGTATAAGGCATTAATGAAAAAGAGTGAGTTAGTGAATCTTGTAAGTTGATTGGCAAGGGGGGGGGGGGGGGGATGTATGTAAGATTTTTGTAACTTGTGTATTATTGTGTTGTTTTGTAGTTTTAAATTGTACCGGGTACCGGGTTAACTAAAAATAAATTTTAACGGAGTTAACCGGGTCATAATAAAGTTATAAAAATTATAAAAATAGGTTGGGTAAAATTATTGGGTGTTTAGATAATTATAGTTTAATTTCTACGAAAACCGTCGAGATTTTAGTAAACTTAAGTTATTAATTAAAATAAATATCCAAAATACCGGGTAAATTAATATTATAATTTTTATATTATAAAAATGAATATAAAAAAATATATTGGGATCATAGTCGGGAGTGTTGGACGTGTTAGTCACATTTATAGTTCACGTATTAGTGTTTATTTAAAATAAACATACGTAATTCGTTAATTATATTAAAAATATAATTTGAATACCCTACGAGTGGAATAGTATGCAAGTGCCCTAATGATGATATGTCGACTATTTCTAGTCCGTATGAAATGTCCCTAATAATAATGCATGAATTCGCTCCTGAACCAATACGGTTACGCGAATTTGAACACTCGTAAACTAAATTTACGATGACATGAGTAATGCACGTGAATAGTGATTTTCTCTTGGAAATGAATAGTGTCAAGTGAATAGTAAAATTTCTGAACGTGTCTCGGAATGTCAAATTGACCTCAAAAATGATGAATAGTAAAACGATGAATAGTGATCGATGAATAGTAATTTGTGAATAGTAGAATGTCGAAGTTTGGAAAAATGACCTGAAATTGTGGGTTGTGACATTGTAACCAACGTTGCCAGTTCCAACTAGTTTTTGCTTTGTTCTTAGTGAATGCACTAGCTTTTGGCGGGTTCCTAGAATTGTTGATTGCTGCTTTTGGGTTGACTACAACATCTTTTGAAACTGTAGTAGGCGTTTTTCTTAAGGTAGTCTTAGAAGCATTAGTGGACCTAGAAGAAGAGCCGGATCTACGTTTCTTTTTGCGGTGTAAGAGATTATTAGCTACACATTTGGTATGATCACCAGATAACACACTTTTACGACAAAACACACAAGATGCATTAATATTCAAAACATTAGAAGGTTCAGTATTCGTTACATTAAGATTTTGATTACAATTTGCCAGATTAGAATCTAAATCAGATGCAACATGAGTTTTATTCGAGTTCCTAAGGTGATCTTCTACTTCTTGCACTTCTAGTGTTCCACTTTTATGTTGCGAGAGCCTACTCTTTTTAGTCTTCTTAACGGTTTTTGGCTTTGGGCTTCTAACGCTCTTAGGGGAAACTAGACCTGTGGAAGTGGAAGAGCTAACATTAGAACTCTTAGCATGCTTACCCTTATCTGTTATGTCTATTTGAAACATTCCTGGTACAATCACAGTGGTGTCAATGAACTTTCCTTTTTGAAGTAGCTTAATTTTCTCTTTCAAATCAATGATGATGTGTTTTTTGTCCTGAATATCAGACTCAAGTAAACCGTTGCAATAACGAATGTCATCGCGGTTTTGTTGCCATTCGGCGTTTTCATTTTTTAACTCCGCAATTTCAATTTTTAACTCCGCAATTTCATTTTTAAGTAGACGACATTTGTTTTTACGAGACTCAATCGTGGTACATAGATGCAATTCAGTTTCAATACTTTGAGCTTGACACCAATCACTCTTTTGTTTGAGTTGACAAATTTTTTTTTGAAAGTTTGTTTATCACATCATCACTGTTTTGACGCAACGTTTCATATTGATGTTTCAATGTTTCATTTTGTGTCTTCACCGAAACAATTTCAGCACAGTATTCTGCAAAAACTTTAGCATTGCTGGAATAATAGATTTCATTCATGAGAAAAGTATGAATATCAGCTTGAAGAAGTTGTTCTAAAAGTCGATCAGAATCTGTTTTCAAAAAACGGTTTTTGCATTGTTGAACCAAAATTGCATTTTCATTAAGAGCGAAAATTTCTTTCATATCTTTAACTTCTTTTTGGAGTTCCTGTTCCCAACAAGTAGCACAATAACGTAAATTTTGAACTAAAGGCAGAATTTGTTTTTGAAAAATGTCTCGTTTTTCCCGCTCGTAAGCTGATTGAAAAGTGAGAATTTTAATTTGCGAATGATGTTCAATTTCATTTTCCAAATTCTCAATGCCTTTCATGAATGTTTGAAAATAGTCTAAAACTTTACATCGTGTAGGTAATGGTGTCACATGACCAGAAGATGGTAATGGACCATTACCCTGTGCCATGGGTTTGACAGGAGCTCCATTAGAAGATGAAACATATGACTCAGTAACATACCATGATTTCTCAGTTATTTCTCTTGACAGAACAAAAGATTTTGAAATATGAGGAGCTTTTGAGTAATCATATGGTTTGCAATATTCAACTTTACTCATTTTAGATCGACTCTTCTCATCAAGTTCGTATTCTTCCTCAGTGTCATGTACAATAACACGCACAACATTATTATCCATCAATTGGTCCATACTGTACAGCTTAGGATTTGTTTTGAACACAGTGCGAAGAAAAGAGGATCTGTAATCGCCGAGGCCAAAACCTTTACCTGGTCTTGGTTTTAAAGAAAACTTTTGAATTGTCGTTACAGATTCCCCATGTTTATAAACGATGTTTTGAAAAGCTTTAATTTGACTTTCGAGAGCGATATTATCATCAAGTAAAGAATTTTCTTTTTCTCGTTTTTGCACTTTATGTTCATAAAATTCCTGTTTGCAAGTTATCACCTCTTTTTGTGTTTTTGAAAGTTCCTGTTGGAGTTGAACAACTTGTTTTTGAAGATCATGTTTTTTATTTTCCAGTTTGGAAACCAATTTACCGTTTGACTCAACAATGTCATAAATTTGCTTTTGAAGATTTTGTTCTTTGACATATGAATGACATATTGAAAGTTTGAAAGTTACTTTTTATAACATTCAATGTCCTTTTTTAAATTGGCATTTTCTTTCAAAACTTCAGTTTGCTCGTCCGTTATGTGATTAGAAAGAAGTTGATTATTAAGTTGTTAGGCCGTAACTGTATAGTCAGGAGCTGGATCAGAAGGAGGTTCATTTTGTTCACTAAAGTCATTTTCGTCTTGCTCAATAGGATCATCAAATGAGACGACAGTGTCATCATCAAATATAACAACTGTGTCTAATTGTTCATCCTCTTGAGAAGAAAAAAATGTTTCAGAAGGAACAACTTGTGCCTGATCTGATTCAGAAACAGAGGGTGATGCATTAAATTGTATGGAGCTTGTGGTTAGGTCATTTACCTGAGACAAGCCATCAGTGGAGAACACTGGGCCTGAATCATTCAACTGATGTTCCTGCATGTTGGCCATAAGCATCACAGCTGCATTGGCTTCAAGATCTTCCATTTCGTCATTGTTGTAAGCATTAGCAAAGAAACTGTTCTCATGAGCATTGAAAGTTCCTTCCTTTTCATCTTTGAGAGCCATAAGTAATGCCTGCTTGTGAAACTGACTACCTTTTCTTGGGTGAGGGCATGCAGTTGCAATATGACTTTTTTCGTTGCAGTTGTAGCACCATATTGCATTCCCAGAGACTGTGTTGTTACTAGCAGCATTGTCATTACTTCGCTGAGGAGCACCTGGATTGTTTCTGAATCCCCCATTGTTGTTGACTCTTTGTCCATATCTAGAATTTCCAGTATACCCACCTGAACGTCCTGAATTACGATTCTGAATCCCAACTCGACCATCTTGAATGACAGCTTGGTTTCTTGTATTTGATGAAGAACGAAGACGGTTGTTGGTTTTGTCAGAGAATTTTCTAAAAGCACGAGCAACAAGAGCAAGTCCTTGATTCAACGTATTGACGTCATCATCATCATCTTCAATCTGATTAGAGTAATACATGCTATCATTGTTGTCATATGGAGCAATTTGAGTAGAAGTGTGTTGAGAAGTAGGAGGTTGCTGGTGACTGAAATAATTCTGTTCCTGATCATAAGCATGATTAGACATCGGAGGATGTGAAGTAGGAGTTTGAGCAACGAGTGCAAGAGGATTAGAAGTAGGTGGTGATGTATATCCTCATCGGGCAAGTTTATCTTTTTCAACTTCAGACTCATAGTGCTTGAGATAGTCGTACAACAAACCATATGGATCTCTGTGAAGATTCTTGGCTTGTCTCACAAATGTCACATACTTTTGCCACTCAGGACCCAGACTACTAACAAACTTTATATTGACAGCGATTCTTGGAAGAGTTATATCATGTCTCTCTAAATCATTGACGACATTAGTGAAACGATGAAAGTAAGACTCAAGAGATTCCCCTGGTTCGATCATGATATTAGTATATTCCAAGTAAAGTTTAGATTCCATGTCTTCCTTGTTCAGTTGTGTGCCTTGCATCAGCAGATGGACGTGTTCCCACATAGCTTTTGCAGTTGTTTGAGCATCAACACTTCTGAATATGATATTTGGTATCCCTTGAAGTATGTAAGACATAGCATACTCATCTGCTTCACGATGGTGATTTTGTTCAGTAGTAAGTTGAGTCTCAGGAACACGCACAGCAGTTGGAGCTATTGGAGGATCAGCCTGTGGGTCACCGCCAACGTAGTTAACAGGCCAAGGAAATGGTCCTTCAAGGATAACTTGTTTCATGTACTTACCATTGGGTTTTTTGAGTTCAATAAACCTTAAGAATCGACTTGCCCATTGAACATAATTACCCGGTGTTAGCATTGGTGGGGTGTCAGGAGAGCCTGGTTCGTGTCTGGATTGTTGAGTTGAAATGACTTCACACATCCTGTCAAACTAGTGAGTAGGTTTTGGTGGAAGTTGGCTTTGTTGTTGTGACATTGGATAAGATTGTTGTATCGGAACCATTTGTTGCATGAAGTTATGTTGTTGTGAGTAAACCGGTTGATGATAATATTGTGGTGATTGTTGATACTGTTGCTGTTGCTGATGATACTGTTGATACTGATGTTGCTGAGGATTGTTAAAGTTGTAGTACGGTGGTTGAGACATTATGAAACACTTGTGTGAAAAGATGGATCTTGTAGAAGGTATAGATTTGCCAAATCTCGAAAACTTTGCTCTATTATGTGATTGCGAAACTTGTAACTTAGGGGATTGTGAAACTTTTCACTTTCAGTGATTGCGAAATTGGTGATTGCGAGGTTTTGAGAATCTCGAAACTTTTGGGATTGCGAAAACTGAAAGTTGCGAAATTAAGGATTTTGAAACTTTTAGTTGCAGACTTAGTGGCTTCAAGTTTTCGCGAAACTTAGTGAAGGTTGTGAGTTTTCGAAACTATGAAAAAATTTCGAAAAGATGTGATTTCGAAAAAATGAAGTATTTTCGAAAACACAAAGTCACAATACCAAATTTCGAAATTGTCCAATTCCGAAATTTATCCAAAAGTCGAAGTACTTTTCTTTCTTATACAAGAGAGAAAAGACTGAGTTCACGATCCGTAAGTCGAAAGAAAGCAAAATCACACGATCTCGAAACAAAGGCAGTGAGGGATCTCGAAAGTTGGGCAGATTTTTGTTTTCAAAGAAAGCTTGCCAAAAACACGTTTTTATTAAAAGATTCTTGTACTTCTATGTATAAAATGATAAGATCTTTAAGAAAGTTGAAAACTTTATAAACTTTTTCAAAAACTACAAAAGATTTCGAAAAATAGTACAACGATCCTAAATCGATTTTTGTGACAAAAGTTTGAAACTTTTTGTTTGTTTTGATTTGTAGAACAATTTTGTAAGCAAAGATGTGCTAAAAACCAAGAAACAAACAAGAAAGTACAAAAATTTTAACAAAAATCGATTTGAAAAACAAGTTTAAGATGGAATTCAATGAAAACAACAAAACTACACCTTCATATGGCGAATGATACCACTTGTTAGGTCACCATATTGATTTCACACAAAAAAGAATGAGATAGATATAAGGATGGGATGAATATTTTAATGAGAGAAATGTAAGTGCAAGAGTTTCTTTTAGATTTCAAATAAACAACCAAGTTTTACAATGGCCTAAGACTAGTATATATAGGTGAGGAGCTAGGGCAAAACTCCTAGTCCTTCCCTTACATGGATTTCGTGTGGGCTAGAAGCCCATGGACTTAATATCTTAAGCCTAGTAAACTTATAACATTACATAAATGAAATTAAGTAGTAACTTAAGCAACCTATTATTACAAATGACCGAGACTTGATAAAGCAGTAAAACTTTGATCCCAACACTTCCTTTTCCAGATTTCACTCCCAAAGTACCTAAAATCACAAAAGAAACGATTTAGGGCAATATTTGATCAAATAAATTCAATTCCGGGCTTAAATGACCCACTAAAAGTGGTTCATTTTTCGCCTCATCATATACCCTTATACTTGAGATTTGCTTGTCCACAAGCAAATGCGCTTTTATTCGTATCAAAATACAAGTTAGGGGTCATTTAACACTAATATAAAAGTAATTAAAACAAATAATCATTCCACTAAAGACCAATAGACAAGCACGGAGGTCATACACAAGCACCTCACAAATAGTGTTTAGATACTCACATCTCTCGGGTGTAATAAAGTATAAATTACAATATGGAAACAGAAGATATCTCTCACTACCTGTCATAGTAAAATAGATTACCATAGGCTTGGAAAAGGATCAAACCTCCACCACATGGCGTAAGCACCTAGGATAAACTATCAAAGAGGTCTTTTAAAGGGTTGTAACGTTAGGTGTAGGGATATGAAATACACGGTTTTTAGGATATAGGCAGTCTTTACTGGTGGCGAGTTAACAATCTTGGTTAATTACATGTACAATGTGGCGTTGCTAAGCCAAGACTAGACTCGACTTAAGCTAATAAATGAAAAATAACAAAAACATAAAATGAACATAGAATGAAAAGGGATGGTAGTCCGTATGTTTTTCTCTTTTATTTATTTATTTATTATTTTTTTTTTGCATACACTCTTACCCTACCATCCAAAATAATATATAATAGGGAATGGAAATTCCCCTTACACTTGAATTTTTACATACTTTACAATAAACTAATCTAATGACTCGAATTAAGAAAATCAAAACACTTGGAGTACTATTAAGATTAACGCACATATGGGGGTAATAAATGATGTTCTTCCCCATTACTCTATAAAATAAGTACTTTACCCATGAGTCCCAATCGTCCCAAAACAATATGTACAAGGATATGACTCGACTTAGCAACCATGTAATCAATTAGATAGTTAACTTAGGGTTTAACAAATAACAATAATGCACTAAAAATGAGCGCATACATGGAAGGCTAAGGCGATTTGGGTGTACATTTAAGTGGGGTGTAACCAATTCTTCCTTTAAGTAAAATGCTTAAAGTTAGAAATGAAAAGATAGGCTCGGAGGGGTGTACTAGGGGTTTCATATACTAAAAATGAGTACAACGCTAAGGGTGTGGGAAAAATTAGTTAGCTTAAATAGCCAAGTAATATGACTTAAATGGTCAAGTAATTATGATACGGGTTTAACACAAGGGTGATCCTAATGCCTCTTATCATGTAGCAAATCCTGCTACACGAATGTAGTCTCACTAGCGGTCTCGGGATGCATCACTAACGCAAGTTCTAGAATCTAAATGCTACCAGTACACTCATAAGCACTAATAGTAAATGCTTTTCCTTTAAAATCTATAGGCGAACCTCACATATTTGGGTGGAAAATTTTTCTGAATAGTACGGTTATGTGCTAGTCATACAATCTCCTATCCATGAGACGCTTGCTATGGCTAAAGTTTCATTCCTAAATGTTGTAAAAAATTTTAAATTTGGCGCTAAAATTGCACTAACAAGTTTTCTCATAGTTTTATTACACATCTACTATCAAACAAACAAAGTCAAGCGAAAGTGTATTTGTAAGGTATCATCATTTTACCCTCCCCTTACACTTAAGATGAACATTGTCCCCAATGTTCAAGTAAAGAATGTAAAAGTTAAATAGTAAAAAGAATGAAATCAAATACTCCCCTGATTCGCTCGGTATGGATAATAAGGTGGCCAGGTTAGATCTTCCTCCAAGAAAATGAACAATCAAAGCTTCCCTTCCAGAATATAAATCATCTTCTTGTCATACATAACCTGTAAATCCTGAGAAAACAAACAAGACAACCTCGCATAAAATCGGCGGCAATCTATATAAGTTACTAAATCCTAGAAAGCATAGTAAGATATAATGCTTGTGGAATGAAGTTGGCAGATTTCCTGGAGATTATAAAACTGAATAATTCAACAAAAACTTTAAGACTCCGTTAGAAAAACAAAACCGGTAAAATTTCCAGATTTTTACACGTGACGCCGTCAAGAGCAAGCTCGTGACGCCATCAGAAGTGACCTGCAGAAATTCTTATGTTAAGTTTCTGGAAAATTTCTGGAAAAACTTGGTCCTACTTCCTGGAAAATCCTGCAAAACATCATTATGACTCGATACAAGCATTTGACTCTAACAAATACGAATATACATGTTCATTTAATATTGTGGAGAATCATGATCGGGTTGTTTCTTAAAATCATATTTGGGGTTTCCCCTTACACTTATCTTTTGCAAAAATACTTTTAGGTGGAGTTAAGACTAGGCCAAAACAACAAAGTAAAGTATTTCCACTATTTAGTTTAGAAACATGTTCTACCAACAATAAAAATAACGCATGCATACGGAAGCAAATAACAAACAAACAAAAAAGAATCACACAAAGCATGTGATCATTACCATTGTGGTGGTAGTGCCTCAACCTATCGATACTTGCAATCACCTCTCCACCTACTTTACTTCTCAGGTTAGCCGTCCCATCTTGGTTCATGCTCTTAATTGTGAAGGGCCCATACCACCAAGGACTTGGTTTACCACCAAGGACTTGGTTTATCGGGTGGTATTGTTGTTTCCAAGTGTCTTAAGAGTACCAAGTTCCCTTCCTCGAATGGTACATGACTTTCTGCTGGTCGATTATGTTCGAATTCGACATGAACTTTATTGCTTTTGCTTCTTTCATATTTAGCCTCCTTGTAGCTTTTGATTCTTGCCTCCCACGCAAGAATTTTATTCTGAACACGAATGGGTGTCGTGTTAATGTTGTTTTTGAGCTTTCTCCAACTCAAATTCTCATGCCCACTTCGCGGAGTCATGGGGAAGCTACCTTTCTTTTTCCAGATTTAAGCTCAATTTTCCTGCGTTCATACTTAATGACGGCCCTAGCGGTAGCGAGGAATGGTGCCCCAAGGATTATTGGCATGCTTCCATCTCCCTTATCATCGATGATCATAAAATCAACGGGGTACATAAATCCTGCGACATTAACTAATACATCTTCTGCAATTCCTAGGGGGTATACGTACGAGTGTCCAGCGAGGGATAACCTTACACGAGTGGGTGCTGGCATTTTTGACGTTAGTTGGATGTAAATAGTTAGGGGCATAAGATTTACTTCCGATCCTTGGTCGGCGAAAGCACTAAGATATTTCAAATCCTCGATGCTAGTCGGTATCTCAAAGTTCCCACACGCTATCTGCTCAGTAGCCACTTTTTGTACCAATAACCTCTCGAATATTGACCCCCCAGGTAACGTATCATACTCATCTTTTCCCTTTTCCTTTTTCTCGGAACCCTGTTTGGAAGGTTGGTTACGCCCGTCACCCTTAATCCAATTTGTTATGGTGTTTTCGTTTATATCATGTTTCAGGTAGTGACTCAAGGGCTGGGATTTTGGTGGCTTATCTAAGGTCTATTTAGTAGAGGCTTCTACCTTCTCGTCATCCTTGTGGACAATTGTGATGGAATTAACAAATTGGGTAGTGGGGGTGACGCTTTCTTTCCTTAGTAGCATTCTTTCGGGGGTTCTCTGGTTGGCATACTCCTCCAATAGACTCATCATCTCATTCATTTTCTCTTGCATCTCCTCTTTTTGCTTATAAACTGTTTCCTCGAATCTAGCAAGCCGATCTGAATGAGTTGCCATATATTCTCTCATCCTAGCTTCAAAATCCGAGCTAAGCTCCTCGGGAGGGGAATAAGGTGGGGCATAGTTTTGAAAAGTCTCGATATTTTCTCTAGAGGGTGACTTTGATAATGGTGTTGAAGTCGGTTTCGAGACAGAATTGACAGTAGCCCATCTAGGACTTAAAGGTCTCCTTTGCCTTTCCTCAAAATAGTCAACTTTTGCCTCGAGTTTGCATAGGAGTTCATCGGGGATTTCGATGGTTCCTCCAGATGTTGAGACTGCATTGATGGCCGCTTTTATTGTATGATTAAATTCCCACATCTCTTGATTATCGGCGGCGAGCTCCTCAATAATTGCCCAGGACTCCTCGGCGTTCTTATCACGCAGTTTACCTCCCGCGGCCCTATCGATTGTACGTTTAGTGTGATAGTCAACATGGTCGTAGAAAATCTGAACTAATAACCAAAGGTTTATACCATGATGAGGGACCTTATGGAGGAGATCCTTAAAACGGGCCCAAGCTTCGTAGAAAGTTTCACCCTGTTGTTGTTCAAACATCAAAATGTCATTTCTAAGCATTGCAGACTTCCCCGGTGGGAAGAATTGAGTAAGGAAGCGATTGGTGAGATTATCCCATGTGGTGACGGATCCCGCGGGTAAACGCTCAAGCCATTGACTAGCTTGATCCCGTAGAGAGAATTGGAATAGGCGTAATCGGGTTGTCACTCTAGTTTCAACACCTAGGTCTATGGAATCTACGATTTTAAGGAAGTCCTTAAGATGTTGATTTGGATCTTCGGAACGAAGTCCATGGAATGCACATCCGCTTTGCACCAATCGGATGGTGTCGGATCGCAAGGGAGTCACATTGGCTCCGGTGAGCTCAATGGTGTTTCGGTAGCCTTGGTGGCTAGGTCGGGAATACTCTCCTAAGGTTCGGGGCCTAGGAGGTTCTAGTGGTGGGTTTTGTTGTGGTGGGATGACGGGTTCAAGGATGTTCCCATCGTCCATGATGTCGGGTGGTGAAGAGTTACGAACAAACACACAAAGAAATAAGATAGACTAAAGAAAACCTAAAAATAAAAATAAAATCTTACTAGAAAGGAATCTAGCAAGTAGACCTAATAAAAAGAGATTCTAACCTAGACAATAACTATTCTCCAGGCTGCGGCGGCAAAAACTTGGTAGCGTAGGGATTGCACCAGGCTTTACCTCTCGAGGGATCTCGAGAAGCTTACAACCCCCACCAGGCAGTGTACCTGATCGTTGTAGTATAGTATAGTGACAAGTACCGGGGGATTGATCGTTCAGCTAGGAATAGTGTCGCTAGGATTAGAAAACCTAAATACTAGTTCTAAAGATGAGGGATGATTATTTTTTTGTAGTTTTTATATTTTTTAGAAAGCAAGTAAAAATCTGGGGTTTTAAGGATTTGGGCGGAATTAGTTGCTAGTCAACTAACCCAATACTAAACATGCAATCAAAATAAAATACTAGAAATAAAAATAAACTATATTAAACTAAGGTTGTGAGCAATAAGTGGAGAAATGTGTTTACTTAGATTTCACTACTCCCTAGATATCTTTTACACGTTAATTACTTGTTATAGTTGCGTGGATGACGGATTGTATTCCTTAATACCATTCATGGGGCGCACTTAACTCCCCAATCCTATGAGTGCCTACTTCACTCCTATGTCGAGCCGGCTAAGAAGCTCCTAACAGGATCATTAGAATTTACTCATGCATTAAATACAACCAATAAAACCTAGTGCACATCGGTTCATGTTTCCTAAGACGTTCAAGCATGTTACCATTTGGAGATCTGCCAGTTTTCTTAAGCCTAACATCGAAATCATCCATCCAATACAACCATAAGTAAGTAATCAACACATAATCAACATCTAGGTTTCATTAGATCTAAGCAAACACAAGATAAATCTAGCCTAGCATGGTGGAATTAAGACAAGCATAAGATATAGACAACTAACACATAGACATATTGATTGAATTAGAAGAACACTTATCTCAATTACACATGTAAGGGTTCAAGGGCTGAAAACCCTTGAAAAACCTGTAAAATTCATAATAGGTTCGGCCTTAGGGTTTCTCCAAAACTTCTCTTCTTTTATGAATGAAAATTAGAAAACTATATATAGGAAATTGAGTCTGACGGCGTCAAGAACAAAGGGGTGACGCCGCCATCTCGCCGCCAAAAGAATTCTCGGACTGCCTTGATCTACATCTGACGCCGTTATGTATTAGGTTCTTCCAGGCCGTCATGTGTTTAACTCTTGACGCTCTTCCTTGTGACGCCTTCATGTCTGCACTGGGCCGTCATGCAATTTACTCTTGACGCCGTCAGGATGGTACTCTTGACGCCGTCACACACTGTTCCCAGCAAGGAAAATTAAGACTTTGGCGTTTTCTTCACTTTTATGCTCCAAAAACGTCCGACTTGCTTCCTTTTCCAGATTTCACTCCCAAAGTACATAAAATCACAAAAGGAACGATTTAGGGCAATATTTGATCAAATAAATTCAATTCCGGGCTTAAATGACCCCCTAAAAGTGCTTCATTTTTCGCCTCATCATATACCCTTACACTTGAGATTTGCTTGTCCTCAAGCAAATGCGCTTTTATTCTAATCAAAATACAAGTTAGGGGTCATTTAACACTAATATAAAAGTAATTACAACAAATAATCGTTCCACTAAAGACCAATAGACAAGCACGGAGGTCATACACATGCACCTCAAAAATAGTGTTTAGATACTCACATCTCTCAGGTGTAATAAAGTATAAATTACAATATGGAAATGGAAGATATCTCTCACTACCTGTCATAGCAAAATAGATTACCATAGGCTTGGGAAAGGATCAAACCTCCACCACATGGCGTAAGCACCTAGGATAAACTATCAAAGAGGTCTTTTAAAGGGTTGTAACGTTAGGTGTAGGGATATGAAATATACGGTTTTGTTGGATATAGGCAGTCTTTACTGGTGGCGAGTTAACAATCTTGGTTAATTACATGTACAATGTGGCGTTGCTAAGCCAAGACTAGACTCGACTTAAGCTAATAAATGAAAAATAACAAAAACATAAAATGAACATAGAATGAATAGGGATGGTAGTCCGTATGTTTTTCTCTTTATTTTTTATTTATTTTTTATTTTTTGCATACACTCTTACCCTACCATCCAAAATAATACATCATAGGGAATGGAAATTCCCCTTACACTTGAATTTTTACATACTTTACAATAAACTAATCTAATGACTCGAATTAAGAAAATCAAAACACTTGGAGTACTATTAAGATTAACGCACATATGGGGGTAATAAATGATGTTCTTCCTCATTACTCCATAAAATAAGTACTTTACCCATGAGTCCCAATCGTCCCAAAACAATATGTACAAGGATATGACTCGACTTAGCAACCATGTAATCAATTAGATAGTTAACTTAGGGTTTAACAAATAACAATAATGCACTAAAAATGAGCGCATACACGGAAGGCTAAGGCGATTTGGGTGTACATTTAAGTGGGGTGTAACAAATTCTTCCTTTAAGTAAAATGCTTAAAGTTAGAAACGAAAAGATAGGCTCGGAGGGGTGTACTAGGGGTTTCGTGTACTAAAAATGAGTACAACGCTAAGGGTGTGGGAAAAATTAGTTGACTTAAATAGCAAATGGCAGCCGAATACGTTTCTCGCTATCTCTACAACGGAAGCCGAATACGTTTCGGGTTGAAAGGCATGCCAACAAGCTCTTTGGATGAAGCAAGCTCTTGTCGACTATGGAATTCAACTAAGCGACATCTCCATTCTTTGCGACAATAAAGGAACCATAGACCTTAGTAAAAATCCCGTCCAACATTGTTGAAACTTAGACCTTGATAGATCTTATGAGCACTCTAGAATCGTTAGTTATGTTAATGTAATCACCAACACACTAATAGATAATCTCTGTAACTTGTATTTTAAAGCGAAACAAACACAAGTTTTAATACTAAGAACAATTGATCCTCTATGGATCTTTAATAATTATCAAAATGTTTTCTAAAACGTTAATCAATACATAATCGTGTGTTCCTTTTATACACAAGGAACCCTAAACCGTTTCCCAAGAAACGTATATTCTAAAACTTCTAAAAGATATGCATTATCACTTCCTAAATAAACTCATGCATATCCTAACTATATTACATAAAACACGGAAAAACTATATCCGCAGAAACAACTAATGCTGAAACTAAACTTCAGCAGAAACTAAACTATAAGCAGAATTTGTGTCTTCAGTAGAAACCATCAGCAGATTCTTCAGCAGAATTCTCTCTTAGCAGAATTCCCAACAATCCTCCCCTAATCTTGAATTTGACATGGTTAAGTTCAAGATTCTTGATAGATCTTTGAAATTACATACCAAGAGGACTGAAGTCGAATATCATCAGCAAAGAATCACCATCAGCAGGATCTCTATGATCAGCATATACTTGAAAACTCCATTCTTTGCAGCAACAAATGACCAATTGTACATCAAAACAAATAAGTTTCATACTATTCTCATCACATCCAGGTGTGTTAACTCCTGTGAGAGGTGAATCTTTGAAAATAATGGATTTGATGTCTCTTTACCAATAGCCATCACTACTGGAGTAGCCAAATGTTCTAAGTTCAAAAACTAGGGTACACTGATGACCACATGATTTTTAGCAAATCATCAGCTATAAACGAATTTGAGATGTCTTTACCTGTAGCCGTTTGCTCAAGACTAGTCAATTATTTTGATGAAAAATCATCTTGGTCAACTGATTACCAAATATGGTTTTCCACTGCCTTTACTACAAGCCATATACATGTGGGCTAGCCAATTATTTGGAATCCATAAAGGAAAAGTCCATGGTCAATTGACAACCATTTCACTCAGCAATGAAGCATGGGTGAGTTGATTACCCTATGACTTTGAGCAAACCATGACAGCTATCAACAGATTTGATGTGTCTTTACCAAAGCTGTACCCTTTGGACTAGCCAACTTTTTGATGGAATAGTCAACATCAGGTAAGTTGATAACCCAAGAAAGTGTGATTAACACCAAACCTGCATACAACATACACATTACTATACAAAAATGTTATTATTATTATTATTATTATTATTATTATTATTATTATTATTATTATTATTATTATTATTATTATTATTATTATTATTATTATTATTATTATTATTATTATTATTATTTTATTTTTTTTACTAATAAAAGAAATAAATATACAACAATATACCATCAAATAGAAGCTGCTCTGGAAGTCCTAATCCTGAGCTTGAAGACTTTCACCAGAGATTCAGCAAACAACCTAGCATTCCCAACTGGATCAGGAGGAATCTCCAACTTGTGTTGAAGCATTTTCTCCATCAGAGACACTGTCAGAGGATACCTCTTGCTAAGATCCATAATAAGTCTGAGTCCAGATGTAGTTTCCAACACATGAACATATGGTATAGGATAAAACTTCCAACTCTGAACCTTCCATCTCTGATTGTTTTTCCATATGTCATAACCAGCACCAGTGGGAGTAGAAGAATCAAACAACACTCTGAGATCACCCAATAAATACAATCTAGACCCTGTAGGAGTATGATTTGCATAAAATTTGTGAACCAAATCATTGAGAGTGAACAAATCCTGATGATCCACAAGATGTAGTATTTCTTGTAGAAATGTAAAGGATAGAGAAGTTTTATCTAATATATAAATGGTATTGATCTGTCCATTTTTAGTCAACTCCCAGTGAACCAAAACGTCTCTAATTGCCTCAGGCCAATCATCAGGGGATCCTTCTTTGATAAATGAAGCATAAGAAGCATTCACATCTATTAGTCTTTGTGCTGAATGTGAAGTTCTGACTCTAGCCATTCTCTTAGCTCTTCTTCCAGGAACATAAATGGCATCATGAGGCAAAGAAGATTCATCAGGAACTTCAGCTTCAGTAGATACACCTTCTGCAGCATCAGTTTCCACTGATGGATTATCCAATTATTCATCAGTAGAATCCTGAGAAGATTCAAGTGCAGCAGATGCATATTGTTCATCCATAGCCTTCCTCATCTGTTTGGCTCTAGTAGCTTGAAGCTCTACCTCTCTTTTCTTAATCTCATGAAATATTTCCATGTCAGCTTGTTGTTCATCATCTAACCTTTTAGCAGCCTCTTCACCCAACCTTTCCTCCTCTATTTGTTTCCTGGTTCTCTTTCTAGATGGAGGATCTTCTGCTATCACTTTATCTTTACCTTTATCAATACAAGATGAAGCAACAACAGGTGGTACATCAGCAGAAGTGGCAGGTAAAGATACCTTATCAGCAACAACAGGAATTTCTATATTAACAGATGAACCAGCAGCAACAAGAGTGATAGGAACATTCGTAGGAGCACCCATTCCATCTTTGTCACACCTAGACTTGATTCTATTATACATCTGAACCAATTTTTCATCTGAAAGTGCCCATACTTGTTTCCTAGTCCAAGCATTGACTTTTCACATATGTTCTCATATAGTCCCTTTGTTGTGCTTGAGTCATGGGTTTATCTCTTTTTGCTTTGGCTCTTTGCTCATCTGCTGCTTTCTTCCTCAACTTCATTTGTTTCACAATTTCAGAAACCTAGTCCTTTTTATCCAACTTATCACCAAGAATTTCTGCAGCAAAGTCAGGAGTAGCAATCACTTGTTCTCCAACATGCTGTCAGTCTGACTCATCAAAATTTTGAACAGCAGCATCCAATTCTTTCTGTCTTTCAATAGGCAAGGTAGAAATGTATCTCTGTGTAGCAGACTGATATTCTGAATCAAACTTGGCTTGCTCTGCCTCAGCCATATCTAAACTCCTCTTATAATCTTCCCATTCTTTAAAGAGTTTTTCTTGTGCAACTCTTTCTTCAGTTGTAACAATCTCATCCTCACCCACTGCAACCCCTTCAGCAAAATCATCATGAGGAACATCCAAATCTTCCATAGGATCAGCATTTAATTCTTGAACATCTGAATTAAGTATATTATCAGCAGATCCTTGAGGCTTGAGGGTTTTAGTGATGTCATCAGGAGAGACTTGCTTAATCTCAGATGAATTATGAACAGGGGAATTCAAATACTCTTTCCCTGCTATAAAGAATGTATCTACTGATGCATGAGCCCCATCAGTAGATTTTTCAGCAGCAATGGCACTCGATGGTTGTTTCTCCTGAAGAGTATCAGTAGCTTCTGCCATAAGAATATCATCACCACTTGATACCTTGGAAGATTCAGCAGCTTTCTTTGCCAAATATTGTCTTCTACTTCTTCTGCTGAATTGAATTGTTGGCTTAGGTTGAGATACTTCAGTAGCTTTAGGAGAAGAAACATGTGACTGTCTAGCAACTTCAGCCAAAATTTCAAGAGAGTCCAAATTTTCCTCCCGAGGCACTTCAGTAGTATCCATTATCCCCTTGCTTTTCTTCTGCTGAGACAATTGTGCCTCCAAATCCTGAACTTTTCTTTTCAGCATCTCAATCTCATTACCAAGAGTAAACTTGGTATCAGCAAGCTCCTTTTGGAGATCATCAGTTTTTCTCATATACCTGCAGAGTGAATCATATACAGAAGTAAGATTAACAGGGTCCTCTGCTCCACCAACAGATTGCTCAGTGGTAAATGGAGCTTCATTGAACCTAGCAGGAGAAACAGACTTATGTACAACATTAGGAGAGCCTTCATCAACTGGCTCTCTCACTGGACTAGGTGTAGGTAGTCTAGTGAACTCAGGCTCAAGATAATGAAGTGTATCTTCAATCTCATGAGTTTGCTCAACTGGAGCAACCTGGGATGGTGAATTAACAGGACTAGGTGACATATGGGCAGGGGAAGGTAGTGGCAGGTCAGAAGAAACAGGTAATGGTTCAGCAGTTGTAGCTGGCTCTTCCTCAATTACCACTGAAGGATTACCATCAGCAGCAACACCAGAGGATGATGGATTACCATCATCAGCATCATTTTGAGTAGGTACATTGCCAGCAGCATCACCCTCAACTACATTATCATTGCCATGTGGCAACATAGCATCTAACAGAGGGCGATGTTCCCCAGTATAATTTGTTTTCATTGAGGCAAACAACTTAGAACCAAGACTTTTAATAGGCACATGGGTCCTATCTTCAGTGGTTATGTCTAAAATAATTTGTAAAAACCTAGGGTACATTAAGAACTTATGCTGTTGTTTATCAATATTTTCTAGCATATTTTCAAAAATAAACTTTGAGAAATTATAAGTTATACCCTTAGAAAGACAGACAATACCACATCCCAATTGGAGAGAGAATTGGTCCCATCCACCACACTTGTTGCTTATACATTGGAGCAGCAAATGCACCAAATACCTCCACTTGGGACAAAATTGATTCTTCTGCCACTTAGTTGTGTCAGTACTTTGATATCCAGCTTCCCTTAGCCCAGCAAGTATCTCAGCAGTGTTGGAGTGATAAACACCATTCTCATCATTCAACTGAAGCTTTATCCTGATCAAACCTTCTGTCACCACATACTCAACACCTTCAATTTCAGCTACAATCTCAGTGCCAGATCTCTTCACTGCAGATGCCCAAAATTGCTTCACCATTGATTCATATATCACACTGGGACAGTGTGTCAAAGCATAATGAATCTTTGAACGCTGTAGAAACTCCACCATTAAATCAAACTCTTCATGACCCTTCGCCTTGTTCAAAATAGCATACTTGTTATGATCTCTCTTCAATTGAAGTTGTGCCATTTGAATGACTTTGCGTGAGACGGTTATGAATTACTCAAAGAATTATGGGTTTAAATGGAGTAATAAGCGAATAATTTTGTTTAGGAAGAGATATGCGAAGTAGGTTATATTTGGAAGTTCCCCAATCGTGGTCAAAATTATCGGAACTAATTGTTGACCAAGTCTGACGTCTAAAGTAAAATTCTCCAAATTCAAAATTACCCTTCAGCAGCAATGATGGTCAAATCTGCTGAGGAATGGTCAACATCAGTAGAAACCAAGCAAACGTAAAAATATCTTCGGTGAATATCTTGATTTTTACTGTGCCACCCAACTCGCATTAATTATCATAACGCCTAAACTTTGCTTATTTAATAACCCCAAATTACACTTCTCAGACATCAAATTATCCCCAAATCATCTCAAAACCCTAATTCCACAATTAATCCCAATTCTCCCTCAAATAATGTCTTCCAAGCCTGAAATCATAGAATTATCCTCCTCCTCTTCCTCCTCATCCGATGATCTTCCACCATATCCCTCAGAAATAGATGATTCTGATTATGCACGTGAATTGGAAAGGCGATGGAATGCCTTAGAGAAGGGGGAAGCAAGTAATGCCCCCATTCCTGTTGAGAGACAATATGTCTCTCCCTTCATTTTCACATCTGATGAAGACTCTTCAGAGGATGAAGATGAAGATCCCTCATTTCTTCCTCCTTCCACACCAGAGAGACCCCAAACAAGGCCTAGGAAGAGAAATCCATCTCTTCCAACATCACGAAGTGTGGTGTTAGGTCTTCCTGCTCCAGGACCTGGTTCTTCATGCCATGGAAGCAAGGGAAAAGGGAAGAAGACAGATGTCATGGGTAAGGGGAAAGGGAAAATGGTGTAGGTGATGATGGGATGTTGCCAGGGACCAAAATACTCGGTTCTTGAGCATCTTCATCATCGTTTTCATCAATCCATCCTTTCTTTTATCAGCTTCAGCTTCTTCATCATACTGGTTATGCATCAATCAGCTTTTGTAATAGATGATAGGAGCTTGACTAATTTAGACTTGTATAGGATTTCATCTTGTAATTTCATTTGAAGTTGTTTGTAAACTGCAATATGTTCTTAGAATGAATGAAAAACTCATTTGCTAATTTTGATCTCTGTATATTTTGAATCAGTAGAAATCAATCTTAGCCTTCATTAGACTTCAGAAGAAACATATCTCAACAACCATATTAACATATCATGGTGAAACTCATCAACAACTTGCAATGGCATCCTGCAAAACAGACACAAACTAGCAAACAAACCAAACAAACTTACAATACATTAGTTGGTTAGTGTTAAAAACTCAAAAAATATACAAATTGTACAAATTATACAAAGTTTACAATCACAATCCTCCCCTGAGGCTTATGCCTCCCCTTAAACTTTGCATTTAAGGGTTAAGCATACCAATATGGACCACCAAATATTGAAACCTAGGTCCATCAAATGCTTTGGTTAACAAATCTGCCACATTATCATCTGTGTGAATTTTTACCACTTTAATTTAATGTTTCTCATAAGCATCCCTGATAAAGTGGTGCCTGATTTCAATATGTTTGGTTCTATTATGAAAAACTGGATTTTTAACAATGCAAATGGTACTTTGATTGTCAATGAAAATGGTAGTATTCATGAAATTATACCCATAATCCAGCAATTGATTCTGAATCCATAGAACCTGTCACAACAATTGGCAGCAGCAACATACTCTGCTTCAGTAGTAGAGGTAGCAATAATGGTCTGTTTCTTGCATTGCCAAGAAATCAGTCTTCTTCCAAGGAATTGGCAACCTCCAGTTGTGGATCTCCTATCCATATTGGCACCAGCATAGTCACTGTCACTATAAGCTGCTAGCTGAAATGGAGATTCTTTTGGATACCAAAGACCTAATTTGGGTTGGCCTTTCAGGTACTTAAAAATCTTTTTGACAGCATTCAAGTGAGAGGTAAGTGGAGTGACTTGGTGCCTCGAACAAGCACTCACATCAAATGTAATATCAGGTATAGAAGCAGTCAAATACATCAAAGAACCAATCATTGACCTGTATAAATGAACATTCACAGGAAGATCAGTGTCAAGATTGTTCTTTGGTTTGGGAGCTTCATAGGGAGCAGTGGCAGTCCTGACATTCTCCATATCAAACTTTGTCAACATATCCTTTACATACTTCTCCTGATGAATAAAAATACCATCAGGTTTCTGCTGAACCTGTAAACCCAAAAAGAAAGTGAGCTCCCCCGTGGCACTCATTTGAAATTCTCCCTTCATCAAATCCTTAAACTCTCTACACCATGCTTCTTTGGTGGAACCAAATATAATGTCATCCACATAAACCTGCACAAGAATAATATCCCTGGAGTCTTTCTTTAGGAATAGAGTCTTGTCAATGGCACCTCTTCTGTAGCCATGCTTTAGCAGAAATGTAGAAAGTCTAGCATACCAAGCTCTGGGAGCTTGATGAAGTCCATAGAGAGCTTTGACAACCTTATACACATACTCAGGATGATCAAGGTCTTGAAATCCCTTGGGTTGAGTCACATAAACCTCCTCTTCAATCTCACCATACAAGAAAGCACCTTTGACATCCATCTGATAAACCATAAAGCCCATATATGATGCACAGGCCAAGAATATCATGATTGCTTCAACTCTGGCCACTGGTGCAAATACCTCATCATAGTCAATGCCTTCCTCTTGCCTAAACCCCTGAGCCACTAATCTTGCTTTATTTTTCACCACAATACCCCTTGCATCTCTTTTATTCTTCAAAATCCATTTTGTCCCAATGGCATATTTACCATCAGGGAGAGGAACCAATATCCAAACCTGCTGATTCTTAAATTGCAACATCTCTTCTTGCATTGCTTCAAGCCAACTTGAATCAGCCAGTGCTTGAGGAACACTAGTTGGCTCTATCTGAGAAAGAAAGCATGCAAACAGACAATGTTTGAAGTCTGTGTGATTGTCCCTCTTTTGATTGTAGACATAAGAGATGAAAGCAACTTCACCATATTTAGTGTTTTTGACAGTGCTTCTAGTTCTAACAGGTGCTTGAGGATCTCCAATAATCTCTGATAGGGGATGAGCATTAATAATCCTCTTTGTTTATGTAGGGTTGACATCAATTGTGGCATCAAGGTTGTTGACAGTAGGCCCAAACTCAGTATCATAAGAAGCTGAGTGAAATAGACCAGGATTGGGCTGATAATTGCCAAGATCAGAAGGACATGGAAATCTTGTAAAGGGCTTCTCAAAGTCTGTAGAAGCTTCAGTAGAAATGGGAGATTGTGCAGCAGGAGTATCAGTAGCTTTGATCTCATCAGTGGGAATAGGAGTGCCTTCAGTAGAACTGTCAGCAGCATCCTTGTTTCCACTGACTGCTTGTGCTGATTGTTGAAGGATGACATCAGTCTCTTGTGCAACCTTTTCACTGAGTCTTTGAGCTTCCTGAGTAGCAGTATGTTCTTGCTTCTTAAGTCTAGCAAGATCCTCTGCATAATGTGACTCATCTTCTTGTTCAGTAGCAGAATGATTTCCTACAAAATGGTTAGGTGGAAAAGAAGGTACAACAATGGTTTGTTCATCTTTCTCAGAGTCACTCTCTGAGTCATCATCCATGGAACCTGCAGGGTTAGTAATTGGATCTTTGGTACCTGCATTTGGATTAGAAACATGTCTTGTGTATCCCAAATAATCAGTCAAATAATCTAGGTCAAAATACCAAGAATGGCCCTGTCCCTGAGTATTAGGCTGATCTTGAAGAAATCTTAGGTTAAGGGTCTCCTCTATCCTTTTGGCATTCAAATTATAAACCCTATAGGCCTTGCTATGAGCTGAATAACCCACAATGTATCCCTCATCAGCTTTCCCATCAAACTTACCCAGTGTATCAGCAGTATTCAAAATGGTCACTTTGCAACCAAAAGGCTTAAGGTAATGAATGTCTGGAACTTTCCCAGTGAGAAGTTCATAAGGTGTCTTGACATGATGTCTAGTGATGTATACCCTGTTCAAGACATAACAAGCAGTACTTACTGCTTCAGTCCAAAACATAGTGGGTAATTTAGAGTCTGCAAGCATGGATCTTGCTGCCTCAATTAAGGTCCTATTTTTCCTTTCAGCAACCCCATTTTGTTGTGGGGTTCTTGGAGTACTATAGTCCCTTCTAATCCCCTTAGACTTACAGAATTCTATGAAAACAACATTTTTGAACTCTGTCCCATTGTCACACCTAATGCCTTTAACCTTTTTATTTAGCTGGTTTTCAATTAAAGTGATGAATTCTTTCAAAATAGGAGTTGTTTCATCTTTAGTTTTTAGAAAGAATACCCAGCAAAACCTGCTATAATCATCAGTGATAACCAGGCAGAAGTACTTATGATCAATACTTCTGATAGGAGTTGGACCAAAGAAATCCATGTGCAGCAACTGAAGAGGTTCTGAGATGGTGCTCATTGCTGTTATGGCTTTGTAAGAGGCTCTGTGTTGCTTTCCTTTGTTGCAAGCAATACAATTGTGTTCATTGGTGAAGAGTTTAGAAGGAAGGCCCTGAACAAGACCAAGTTTAGACAACTTATTGATAGTCTTGTAGTTTACATGAGCCATTCTCCTGTGCCATTTGGTAGATTCATCCTGGGAAGCTTTGGCCACCAAACATGTCAGATCACCTTCTGGCTTAACCTCATTCAGATTGAATGTGTACAAGTTGAAGGTTCTAGGAACTCTCAGCAAAACAATTGTATCTTTTGGAAGTTTGAAGTCCTTGGAGAGCACAAGACACTCATCCTCAGAGAAGAAAACCTTATTCTTAGTGTCACAAATTTGTAATACAGAGAACAGATTAAAGTGCTCAAGTTCCTTCACATAATAAACATTCTCAAAATCTAACAGAGGTGTTATAATAGTTCCTTTCCCAGTAATTTGGCCATCTCCACCACCAAAAGTTACACCGCCTCCTCCTTCTATAGGCACAAAGTCATGCATCTTTTCCTTGTTCCCTGACATACTTCTGGAACAACCACTATCAACTATACCTACTTCAGTACTTTTCAGAGGATGATCCTACAACAACAACAAAAATATACAAAAGTTAGTACACATTGGAGACTCAAGTCATTGCTGACTTGAGCCTGCCTTGTGGATCATTAGAGGTAGGCCATGTAGATGTTTTAGATCCACCATTGTTCTTGGGCCTGTAATGCAAATTAGGTCCCTTCTTTGTCCAAGAACAACCTGCTGAGGGCTTCACAGCAGTATCCCAATACCTTCCCCCAATATACATTGAGTCAAACTGTCTAGGCCAATAACCATTAGAAAAGAAAGAACTAGTGGGTCGAACATGAGGTCTAGTACTGGTTCTTCTCCATGAAGAATGTTTTTCAGCAGAATTGGATTTCTGCTGATGTGGAATAAAAGAAGGTATTTCATTAACATTCTTCCACATTTGCCTAGGTTTTCCTTGACTAAAACATACACCCATTCTTTGCTCATGAAAAGTACAATCCTTAATCAAATGAAATTTACTTCCACACATAAAACATTTCTTCTTTTTAGAAGATTTATTTAAACTGAAGGAAGTTCCATAATATGAAAAAGCATTCAAACCACAATGATTAACAGAACTAGAAATATTGTTTTGCAAAGAATTAGAAAACAAGTCTTTAGAAGAAACTGTCTTGGAATCAGCAGTAACTCCAGTAGGCTTGTGGGGAGTCTTGGGTGATGTCTTGTGTATGGTCTTGGAAGTGGTCTTGGGAGTGGTCTTAGGAAGGTCTGACTTCTCACTTAAATAACAACTGGCATAAGAAGTAGACCCTTCATCAGAAGACCTGTCACTGTCACAACAAGAGACAAAGTCAGTAGATTTAATAATAGGGTATGGCAAGTCACTTGACTTTTTGCCATAGAGATGGTGTGATCCATCAAAGTCAACAGGTATGGACAAGTCTATTGGCATATGTTCCCCTCTAATAGGTCCAGGTACAACATTCATTCCCCCTTCCTTAACAAATTTTACAGGTGTTTGATATGCTAAGGCTGGTTCAGGGTCAAAAACACGAGACAAATCATGATAAGTTAATTCTTCAGGATCTATGTATTTCTCATATCCTAATGCTTTTCTAGACCTAACAGATTGGCGACCATCAATCAATTTATTTAAATTAGAGGCCCCTTCTTGCCACTTCATACGACCAGCCACCTCTTTATCTAACTTAACTTGTAATTCTTGTTTTTCTTTTTCTACATCAGATTTTTCTTTTTCAGTACGTCTTAAATCTATCTTAGCACATTCTAAATCACTTTCTAGAACCCTTATTTTTTCATCATATTTAAGTTGATTCTTTTGAAACCAAACCTTTTGTTTTTCTAAAGTTTTTAAAGCCTTTTTATAGGCCTCAACTTCTATATAACACTCATTGTACTTAGGTTTCAATTCATCATATTCTTGTTTGAGTTCATTGTATCTTACACTACATCCAAACACACAATTGTGTACCTGAGAGATGCCCATCAAGGAGACTTGTTCCTTCTTATCCTCTGAAGGGGAGTATGCCAGCAAATTCACTTGTTCAGAAGTAGAAGCTTCCTTTTCAGCAGGTTCATGAATAGTCCAATCAATCTGGTGATCCAGAGTCACCAAAGCTTTGGAAGGTGTAGCTTTAGAAGTCCCTGATTCCAATAGATATGAGCCATATCTAACTTCATTACCAAACTTTCTTTCCTTGCACTCTCTTGAAAAATGGCCCATTTGACCACAAGTGTAGCATTTAACCTTCCTTCTATCAAACTTGCTGCATCTCTTCCATTAAAACCAAACTTTCTCCCAGACTTAGTCTCAAACCTTTTGATGTTCATAGAAATCATTGCTAGTTGCCATTTCAAGTGCATCTCCTCCATCTCCAATGGATCCACTTGTTCAAAATCCTCATAAGCAAGAAACTGTTGATGTTCATATTCAGCCACAAATGAATGAACAATATCATCCATTACACTACTGGATTTTGATTTAGGAGCTAATTTAGTTTGGGTTTGAGAAGATGCTCCTAAGGTGTAAGAACTTGAGGCATGGTGCACAGGTTTTGTAGTGGTGCTTACGAAGGCTGAGTGGGTGGATGGTCGAATGGGACTTCTAACATCAGGCTCAAGAGATTTGAGTCTGTTGTAGAGGTCATCAAAGGAAATCATGTCCAACCCTCCTTTAGCTTTGAGAGCAATGCTGACTTGTAACTAGGATGGTGGCAATGATCTCAGAAACTTAGCATTGCAGTCCTCATTATCTGGCCTAGCCTTCAGCTGATTAAGTTGACTCAAGATCTTGTGGAACCTGTCATAGCCTTTGTGGATTCCTTCTTCCTCAGATATCTGAAACTCTTGAAACTGCTGCTTCAGCATTAACCTCTTCATTCTTCTTGATTCTTCATTCCCTCCAAATCTAGCCTTGATTGCCAACCAGATGTCCTTGGCATCCTCCATGAAGTGGAAGTCACCCATATGGTCATCAGGTATAGCTTGGAGCAGAATTGTTCTTACATTCTTCTCCATTTGCACGGCTAGAACCTCTTCAGCAGTTTTGGGACCTACAATAGTGACAATCCCATCAGCATCTTTAACATGTTTCTTTAGGCTGTTCCCCTTACGGACAACTTCCCAAAGATTCCAGTCAATGTTTGTGATCTAGTTTTGCATCTTCATGGACCACAAATCATAGTCTTCAGCATTCTTCAAGTATGGGAATTTAGCATAACTGTTGGAGAGATTAAGTTGTTGGAGAGAAGTGGTGTTTTGGTTCTGGGTTGTATCAGTTTCATCATCTGATCCAGGCATTTTTCTTGATTGTTTTGGATTGAGAGGGTGTAAGATTTGTGTTTCTTAGTATGACAGAGACTCTCCCGAGGCTCTGATACCACTTGTTGAAACTTAGACCTTGATAGATCTTCTGAGCACTCTAGAATCATTAGTTATGTTAATGTAATCACCAACACACTAATAGACAATCTCTGTAACTTGTATTTTAAAGCGGAAACAAACACAAGTTTTAATACTAAGAACAATTGATCATCTATGGATCTTTAATAATTATCAAAATGTTTTCTAAAACGTTAATCAATACATAATCGTGTGTTCCTTTTATACACAAGGAACCCTAAACCGTTTCCCAAGAAACGTATATTCTAAAACTTCTAAAAGATATGCATTATCACTTCCTAAATAAACTCATGCATATCCTAACTATATTACATAAAACACGGAAAAACTATATCCGAAGAAACAACTAATGCTGAAACTAAACTTCAGCAGAAACTAAACTATAAGCAGAATCTGTGTCTTCAGTAGAAACCATCAGCAGATTCTTCAGCAGAATTCTCTCTTAGCAGAATTCCCAACAAACATTCCCGAATTAAACATATCGAAATCCGTCATCACTTTCTTCGTGACAACATCCAAAAAGGAAACATCTCAATCGAGAAAGTTTCTTCCGAAGACAACATAGCTGATATTAACACAAAACCTCTTAAACGAGAACCTTTTAACCTTCTTAGGCTAGGCTGAGGACTCATGGAACCTACATTGTAGTTCTAAACATTAGACAAAAATCACAAAAATCAAAACAAATAAATATTTTTTTTTTCTCAGTAGAGTCGGCGGAACCCTGCGACAAAACGGGCGGAACCATCTTTTTGGTTCCGCCGTATCCGCCGACCTGCAGAATTTTTTTTAGTTTATATTAAACCAAACACCCATTATCTCATACCACCAATTCCAAACTGCTACTATTCACTTCACCATTCATCCACACCTACGACTTTTTGGTCCTTCCTTCATTCACATTGCTCATAAATCATCATTGTAAGTATTCTAAACATGATTACACTCCTGATCTGAGTCTAGGAATTCTATTTTTGCATAAAAACAAAAACTTGGGGTTATGCATTAACTTGAGAAACTCATGCATGAAATTAGGTGTTAAACAAAACTAATCATGTTCCCCATAGTTAGGAATTGCATTCTTACTAGTTATAAACATGTTTGATAAAACACCCCATGTCAAATTTTTGTAAAAATTTCTCACAAATAGGACAAATATTTTTTCGTCTCACATTGTGAATACAAAATAAAAACATTATGTTTAAAACATCACTTGCATAGTGTCTCTTGAATGCTAAAGGGAATACATAACTAATATGTATTTTCGGGTACATTCAAACGAAACTACATTGAACTAGGAGCGTTTGGCTTACCTTTTGTTTTATAACAAAACTTGCATTATAAAACGTTTTAAGCATCAAAATGAGTCAAGATAACCGCACCTCCACATTGTTTTCATATAGGCACACAATAGAACATCCACATTATTATAGTCGCTAACTTAAGACTAAAATGTGAAATTTTATTTCTAGGAATCATCATGCCTCCCGTGACTCATTACGACCACAAGGAAACCATTAAGTACCTACCCAAACACCACAAAACCAAAGGCCTTACCGAAGCTCAAATCAACATTTTCAAAGCCTTAGAAAAACGATATGTCCATGAGGGTAGAACCATTGACCCATCCTTCCTAGCCGGTACAAACCTACCCGCGGAACATGCAAACATCAACTTTGATTGTCTCTTAGAAATCGATGAGCCTATTTGTCCTAGGTTTATTTTATAATTCTATGCATCCGTCACTCTCTCCACGGATGAGTATGGTCGTATGTCTATTAACTTCATGGCTAGTGGTCATCAATACTCCTTCACTCTCAATGAATTTGCTCAAATCCTAGGTGTCCCAAACCGTGGTACTTGCATCTACTCCGAAAAGCATACCCTCTCAACTCTTGACACACTCATTGACCGCATCCATCCCTATGATACCCCTCTTGTGTCCAAGGATGAACTTCGTGACCACCTCTTCATTAGGACCACCACCACTAGGAGAACCCATACCGGAAATGAGGTCAACAAGGACCCATATGGTATGGAACTCAATGAACTCAAGCTCCAATTCAAGAAATGGGAAGAACTCCTTAGAGCCAATGTAATTAGCACCATAGGAAACCGGGATCATATCAATGTTTGCCTTTGCTACATGCTCTACTCCTTGTTCGTTAGGCAACCCTTCAACCTTGCCTACTACATGGCCAAGAGAATGGCCGACATTCCCGTGCAAGGCACAACGGCTATGCCGTATGGAATGCTCTTGACCCGTCTCTTTAGGTTCATTTCCCCATTCCGGCAACCCCTAGAGGTCTTCGCCTAGACTACTCTCTCATTCCACACACTTTTGTCCCACTAAGTGATAAGAGAGTCTACAAAACCCAAGGAAAACGTCCTCATCCTCCTACCTCCTCATCATCATCCTCAATGAGTGAAGATGAGACTTTGCCCAACTCTAGGCTCCCACCTCTAGAATACCTTTCCTAACTTCCAGATATTCCAAATGAGTCGGCAGAGTTCAAGCAAACAAAGGGGATTTTCAAAAATCTCGGGAGATTCCTTGGAAAGCTCAAGAAGAAGATAGACCGTCAGTGAGAGCGGGTGTGTAGGAGTGTTTGGCACTAGGTGCTATTTGAATAATTTGGTTATTTAAACAATATGTGTTATGTATTTATGTGTTGGTAGGATATTTGGTACAATTTGGAACATGTATGAACAAACAACTATGCAGGATGACAACATTTAGCGTGTTGTCAAATTTTCATGCTTACGAAAAATTTGACTAAGTATAGTGAAATTCGCTAGCCCCCGGTTTAAGTCCAATGGTATGAGTGTTTACGTGTTTAATTTTTGCATTTCCTAACCAGATAGGAATTATATTTTTGTTTTTAGGAGTTTTCGAAAAATTTGAAAATCGTCTCGTGGGTCTAAACGTGGGACTGCCTTGTTTTTCAGGACTGGCGGAACTGGTGGTACCCTCAAACGGGTTCCGCCAGTGTAAATTTCTGGAATTCCAGAAATGGCCTAGTGGATCAGCCGGAACCCTCAGGAGGGTTCCGCCTGTGTTATCGCAGGGTTCCGCCAGACAACCTGCAAATTTTCTTGTATTTTTCAAACTTTCGATTTCCACAATACTTCAAAACAATCTTTTAGGTGAGAAACCCATCCCTTGTTAGTTTATAACATCATTAGATTGATTCTCAGCCTCTAGAACTCATAGAAAACCTTTTCCCGCCAAATTTCAAATTTAGCCATAACCACCTCAAGGAACCTTCACCCATAAGGGAAGGAACCCTTCCAAAGGTTCCTTGCAATCCGTGAAACATATACCTTCAACCAATTTGACAAAACCACTAAACATTTTGTGCAAATCTTTGTCTTCTTCCTCCACTATTTTCATTGGATTGACTTTCAATGATTTGACAACCTTCATTAATCTTCCAAATCATTAGCAACCTCCATTTTTGTATGGTTAAACCTCAAATCCAAACACTCCTTCCCATACTTCTTCACCTCTATAAATTTAACCATCTTAGAACACCCTCAAATCATACCATCACCATCACAATCTCTGATCCTAAATCTCTAATCAACCATTTTAACAATGACAAAATCAACAATCACCTCTCAACCATCTCGACATATTCGGAGAACCGCCCGCATAAGTGTGAAACCAATTTGTTCACGCCACACAATCAATGTAAAACCGTAAAGTCCGTTTTCCGAAATTCTCATATAATTTGATTTTTTTTTCTAAACTTGGTACCATTTAATCTTGAACCAATAACTTAAGGCATGATATTAATTCGACATAACATTATACCTAAACTAAATATCACACGTTGGTTGAAGTCACTTGGGCCGGGTTTTTTTCTTAAAATAAAGGTACACAAGGTAATCCATAAATGTAACACACGTTTGGCAAATCTGGACTAGGCCGACTTCTTTTGTTTTTGTACACAAGACAACCTATGAAAGAAATCACACGTTTGCAAGGTCTTATGTAGGCTGAAATATTTTAATTTTGTACACAACAATTACCTCATGAATTAAGTCTAGATACACTTGAAGATTTGAAAATAGAACTATTCTTTGGCCCTCCCTTTGAATCGGCAGACTCTCCCCCTATATCTCACACTTTCTCTCATCCATTTGACCAAACTATTTCACACAACAACAACACCCACTAAACCCTAATACTATCTACGGACTTCAGTTTCATTCGCTCTATTCGAGTGGTTCAGGTTGTGATTCGTACTTGGTTTCGATTTCGAATCGTTGGAGGGTTTTGTGATTCGTTATCGAGTCTCATTCGGGTTTTATTTTTGTGTTCGGTTACGTTGGAATTCTGGGTTCGATCATGATCTGTTGAAGCTCGTCCTTGTGTTCGACTTCGAGTTTGGTTTCGGTTCGTAAGGTTCCTGGTTTTGGTTCATTGATTCTTGTTCGTGCATTGATCCGACTTGAGGTACTCCTAAAATCGTTTCGTGTTCTATTTGATTCAACCTATGAAGTATGAATACGTTTATAACATGTAACCAAATATTGTTTCGTTAAAACGGTTATGCGAATGAATATATATACATACGAGTAACATAATATACTTGACATGAAATCATGAAGCGCATGTAGATCCTTGCTTCTATTTTGAATAACCTTTAATGAGACGTGCAATACGATATAAGTGTCGACATGTATGAGTACTTATTGAATCTGTAATATGAACAACACATAATTATATATGCTACATGAAATTATGGATACATGAAACATGTAAACTACTATACGACTATAATCTATTGGATCGTGGCATGGACTGTTTATGTCGACTTTTGTTCCTGTGTTGCTATTCGAATTGTTTGATGTCTACGCTTTAAGTATGGTTATAAAAGTAAATAATTAGGAAGAAAACAAGCATGTGAATGTGGGACGTTATAGTATTAAGCTGGTCATAAAACTCATGCATGTAAATTTTGGTCAAGGGAAAAGGGAGTAAATTTTTTTGGTCTCGTTAGTCATGTATGATTTAATAGAATTTTTGGTCGTCGCGGTCTAAATTGATGTCGGGTATATATAAATAGATTATGAACAACGGGGTCTAAAATTATCCTTTTAATCTAAAATTATGGTATAAACTTTAAAATAATTTTATTTGACATTTTTAATATTTAATTTTGAAAAATTACATTTTGACCCTAAACTTTGTTAAATTTGTTAAATTGACATATTTAACCCTAAACTATCATACTTGTTATTTTAACTTTTAAATATTATTTAATTGTTATTTATAACCTTAATGTATTAAATTACTATTTTGGGAGACTTACTAAATATGAAAACCTACTAATTCGGGAAACTTACAAATAATGAAAAGTTACTATATTTGGCAAGTTACTTAAAATGCAAAGTTACTTAAAATAGAACGAAACCTCAAATGCGTAATCTGATTTAAAATGAGCTTATGAATAATAAAGGCGATCTTTAATTCGTGTAGATTCGCTGAAGAAGGAGTAACTTCCTATCCTTGTGTTTCTGATATGTTTTCGTTGCGGTTTGACGTACAGATATTCTATCTCTTTTCAGTAGGGACTTCTCATGACTTTCTTTCGATCCTTGACACTGCTAAGATTGCCTTCAGTTATGCCATTGCTATGTTCCCCATTTGATATGATTGATATGATCCATTTGATATGATTCATTGATATGATCTATTTGATATGAGCCTTGCTATGATACCTCTGATTTGATTCTGATTTGATATCCACTTTGATTATGATTATTTGATTGCGAGATTCTGTTATATTATGCTCTGGGAGCATTCTGTTCTGTCATGCTCTGGGAGCATTTTGTTATAGATAGCCTTGCTTTGTTTGTTCTAATATGTTCTGTTCTAATGCCCGAGTTTTTAGTCTACTCATGGAGGTACCATGGGCGTGTCATTGAGGCACCAATGGCATGACACTATCTGGGGCGGTGTGATTAGTCCCCGGCGTCCCCGTCTGTTTATGATATGATATGTGATCACTTGGCCACTTTGGATGTTTGTTTATGGGGGGCGTATGGATGCATCCTAGGATTTGTTCTGATATGATATGATACGATTTGGTTTGGTGACTGGCTGTACGTGCCTTGTACCCCTTTCACGTCTGGTACATTGGAGTTAGCTACTCTATGTACACCCTATGAATTGATGGATATGTGATTATGTGATTTGAGACCTATTCGAGTGTCTCGGGTAGGTCGGCTCGTGGCTTTCTTATGTTTCGTATGTCTATTCGAGCGTCTCGTTTAGACAAGCCTTTGTTGATACGTGCTCTATGATTCTGATTATGCTCACATTTGATATCTCTATTATGCTTCATTCAGTTGACTTATGATTGTTGTTCAGTTGATCGTTGATCTCTTATTCATTTGACAGATGATATTCATTTCAGCAGGAGCTTATGATTTCCTTTTCCTATACTTATCTATGTTTCGATTATTCGTTTTGTTATATATCTGTTCACTGGGCTTTTTAAGCTCAGCTGCATTTTTTTCCTGCGGCAGGTTTTAGGTTGGAAGCTGGGATTGAGTGAAGAGTGTATAGGAGTGCTTAGTGGACTACCCCAATGATTAGAAGCCTTTGACACTTGGATTAGACTTGGACTTAGATTCGATTAGATTTTGTTTAGCTTTGTATTCTCATTCTTGTATAGAGTTAGTATTTCCTTTGTTATCTTAGAATACCTTTGTATTATTATGTTTATAAGTCTTCCGCTTGCGTTTGTATGTTCTGATTTGGCACCATAATGTGACATTTTGACCCTTGTCAGGTTAGGGTGTTACAATTATGGTATCAGAGATCAGGCTGCGACTTGTAGTACATAAGTTATGACCTGTGAAGATTTGGACCCTTAGGTTTGCACTTTAGGAGCTTGCGGGATAACCTTAGAAGGATTTGCTTTAGGTTTCTCCCCTTAAGAACCTTAGCATGACCGGTGAGGATTGGGTAGATTATTTGATAAGTCGTTAGTTAGAATCTTGCTTCCGCATCACTCTGATTTCTACCTCTGCTTTTAGTTGAGCGTTTATAAGATCATTCGTTCCAGAGATTTAGAAGATATATCAGGATACACAACATAAGTTTAGAATGCTTTGAGATTTTATAGTAATGCCATATAAGTTTCACTTTCTGAGGATTATCACATTCTTTTGAACTTCGATCTTTGATTCGTTTGACATTCGTTTAGATACCTTTTTGTGCATTCAGAAAATTCGTATACGTATGAATGCGATGTTTTCGACACATTCATTGGCTTCCTTTTTATTTTGATAAGCACCTTAAGAGTTCTTTCTATACTATTGGTTTTGCCTTACCTATTCTGTCTCTAGGAGAAATCTTGTGACTTCCATCACGAGTATCCGAATTGTTCGATGTGTTTTGGACATATTTGAAAAGGAGTCCATTCTGCTAATCTATTTTCCTTTGAAAATGTTCGAATCGTTATTATTCTGGATATGGATTTATTGAATGAGCATTGTGATGCTACCAACTATCATATTATATTTGTCATCTTTGGCGATTGGAGAAACTCAAAATTCTGTACCATGGTTCCCAACCTGGTAAACAATTATGATCATCTTTGTTTTGAGAACTCGTACGTTAATCCCTCGCGATTGTGAAGATATTTCATTTGATGAAACTCACCTTGGGAGTTATTCAGATTGTTTGAAATTTCGCGATGTACTCCTTGATGAACTACTAATAGTATCATCCGAATGTGAAGTTGTTTTGATCTGGTTATGAGAATTTGTTTAGTCACGACTCGAGATATAATATGATTGCAATAAAGGCATGTGTATATGATGCAAGTATTATGACGCCTGGCCAACGTGATAATAGTTACATCATATAACTTGAACTTATTGGGATTATATGGTATTTTGAGCAGTGCCTGAGAAGAGTAAGTTGGTTGATTCGGAAACTTTATCCTTATAAGAGTGGCGTTTGCTTAATTATGATACTCTATTGTGAATGACATCAGTAGAAGGGAAAGAATTGAAGAGCCAGCTTCTAGGAAGTGATTTCATCTGTTTAAGTATGTATCTTTGATGTTCTTCTGTTTTATTCGGGGAGAAGAATGAAGATAGCATGAAGTTGTGGATTGAATTTTGAAAGCTAAATCGTATCATGTTTCGTGTAAAGGAGCGAGATGTTCCTAAGAATTTCCTTTTGTATTCGTTATGATCTCTATGAGTGTTGGGATGCCAATTGTATTAGCTACTGCTCCAACTATTCCTATGAATTTTATGAATCGTGTCTTTCATGAATACTAGGACAAAATGTCATAGTATGACATATTGGTATGTTAAAGATGAAAGAGAAACACGAGAATCATCCTCGTGAATTGTGTTGGAATTTCTACGTTAAAAGAAGCTCTATGTGATATTTTCGAAGAGTCACTTTTGTGGGAGGAAGAACGAGAGGAGAATTTGGAAGAGCTGGAAAGAGATTTGTTTCTACTTCAGAAGGAGACTTAGCTATGTTCTTATGTAAAACGGGAAGATTATCGGTTATGCATCAATACATCTAGAACCGTAGGAGATGAACTATTCGACGCATGACTTAGGAGTGATTTGTGACAGACATGAAGAAGCTCAGGAGCAAGACGGTAGAAGATTAGCTATGTTAGAAGACTGAAAGAAGCAATTTTGATTGAAGCACACAGTTCTATCCACTCTATTCATTTTAGTTGTACTAATATGTATAGAGACTTGAAGCAGGAGCTGGACGGGATGGTATGAAGACGATGGTGACTACATTGGTGATTTCCACGCATAGGAGGAAGAACAACGTGAATTGAGTTGCAGTGGATTATGTGACTAGGGCAGCTCGGTTGGAAGATCGGCAGAGATTTCTTTTGGCATAAGATCATTCAAGCTACATGGCGCACATGCAATGATCATGAGAGAGGATCGCGTTTTGCAGCATACTTTCAGAAGTAGTACAGAAGCCTATGGGGTTTGATTCGGGATGTAGTACGACTTCTCACCTTCAGATGGATGAACAGAAAGAACAACTATTTGAACTTGAAGGATATGTTAAACGGGAATCTTGACAAGTGCTTAGTTGGTCGTGGTTGCTCACCAAGGAAGATGGCATGAAAGTGACAAGAGGTTCTTTATAGGATTTTGTATGAATGGAGATGTAGAATACATTTTGGTTGGGATAAGGTTGGAGAGCTACTTACTGAAGGTTCAGAGTCGATTACAGCAACTAATGGATGACTATTGTGGAGGAGGAATTTTGAGTTTAGACTGGGAGATTGTGGTTCCATATGATTATTCTGCACAGAAGAATTAGACGTCTTGACATTTGAGGAAGTTTTGGTTCGCGACGCATTAGATCTTGGATTCATTTTTATCTGTGCGATTATTCTACCTATTCTGTTATGCCTTCTGATACGTTTTTTTTATACTTTGATTTGTGATTGTGATCGTCGGTACGAATTTATTATCCATCCCTTTATGAGACTATTGATACGTTTCATGATTCGATTTGTGCTCCTCCGACTTTGGCAAGTTCCTTTGCTAGTTCAGAATTTAGTAGGAGTTGATGAAGTTTTATTAGTTAGTACTATCTCTATATTTGCTTCGTAGGTATATATGTTTCGTGTATCTCCTCATGAGATTTCATCTATTATCTGTCATCTGTCATCTGCTACGCATTTGTTTCACTTCGTTTGACCAGATTCGTTATGATTTGTGTTATGTGGAGAGCCTGGAGCTATCCTTGTTGTTGGGATCGAGTCATGAGAAAATATTCTGTTTGTGAAGATTCTGTTGGAAGGACCTCCCCGATTGTGAGGTTAATTGTGTCGTTCTCTTGAGAATTGCTACGTCTTCGTCTAACTTTTGCGACTGCAATTTTCGTGAACGAAAAATTTTTTTTAGAGGGAAAGAATTGTAAAACCGTAAAATCCGTTTTCCGAAATTCTCATATAATTTGAATTTTTTTTCTAAACTTGGTACCATTTAATCTTGAACCAATAACTTAAGGCATGATATTAATTCGACATAACATTATACCTAAACTAAATATCACACGTTGGTTGAAGTCACTTGGGTCGGGTTTTTTTCTTAAAATAAAGGTACACAAGGTAATCCATAAATGTAACACACGTTTGGCAAATCTGGACTAGGCCGACTTCTTTTGTTTTTGTACACAAGACAACCTATGAAAGAAATCACACGTTTGCAAGGTCTTATGTAGGCTGAAATATTTTAATTTTGTACACAACAATTACCACATGAATTAAGTCTAGATACACTTGAAGATTTGAAAATAGAATTATTCTTTGGCCCTCCCTTTGAATCGGCAGACTCTCCCCCTATATCTCACACTTTCTCTCATCCATTTGACCAAACTATTTCACACAACAACAACACCCACTAAACCCTAATACTATCTACGGACTTCAGTTTCATTCGCTCTATTCGAGTGGTTCAGGTTGTGATTCGTACTTGGTTTCGATTTCGAATCGTTGGAGGGTTTTGTGATTCGTTATCGAGTCTCATTCGGGTTTTATTTTTGTGTTCGGTTACGTTGGAATTCTGGGTTCGATCATGATCTGTTGAAGCTCGTCCTTGTGTTCGACTTCGAGTTTGGTTTCGGTTCGTAAGGTTCCTGGTTTTGGTTCATTGATTCTTGTTCGTGCATTGATCCGACTTGAGGTACTCCTAAAATAGTTTCGTGTTCTATTTGATTCAACCTATGAAGTATGAATACGTTTATAACATGTAACCAAATATTGTTTCGTTAAAACGGTTATGCGAATGAATATATATACATACGAGTAACATAATATACTTGACATGAAATCATGAAGCGCATGTAGATCCTTGCTTCTATTTTGAATAACCTTTAATGAGACGTGCAATACGATATAAGTGTCGACATGTATGAGTACTTATTGAATCTGTAATATGAACAACACATAATTATATACGCTACATGAAATTATGGATACATGAAACATGTAAACTACTATACGACTATAATCTATTGGATCGTGGCATGGACTGTTTATGTCGACTTTTGTTCCTGTGTTGCTATTCGAATTGTTTGATGTCTACGCTTTAAGTATGGTTATAAAAGTAAATAATTAGGAAGAAAACAAGCATGTAGTATATGTAAATTTTGGTCAAGGGAAAAGGGAGTAAATTGTTTTGGTCTCGTTAGTCATATATGATTTAATAGAATTTTTGGTCGTCGCGGTCTAAATTGATGTCGAGTATATAGAAAGAGATTATGAACAACGGGGTCTAAAATTATCCTTTTAATCTAAAATTATGGTATAAACTTTAAAATAATTTTATTTGACATTTTTAATATTTAATTTTGATAAATTACATTTTGACCCTAAACTTTGTTAAATTTGTTAAATTGACATATTTAACCCTAAACTATCATACTTGTTATTTTAACTTTTAAATATTATTTAATTGTTATTTATAACCTTAATGTATTAAATTACTATTTTGGGAGACTTACTAAATATGAAAATCTACTAATTCGGGAAACTTACTAATAATGAAAAGTTACTATATTTGGCAAGTTACTTAAAATGGAAAGTTACTTAAAATAGAATGAAACCTCAAATGCGTAATCTGATTTAAAATGAGCTTATGAATAATAAAGGCGATCTTTAATTCGTGTAGATTCGCTGAAGAAGGAGTAACTTCCTATCCTTGTGTTTCTGATATGTTTTCGTTACGGTTTGAGGTACAGATATTCTATCCCTTTTTAGTAGGGACTTCTCATGACTTTCTTTCGATCCTTGACACTGCTAAGATTCCCTTCAGTTATGCCATTGCTATGTTCCCCATTTGATATGATTGATATGATCCATTTGATATGATTCGTTGATATGATCTATTTGATATGAGCCTTGCTATGATACCTCTGATTTGATTCTGATTTGCTATCCACTTTGATTATGATTATTTGATTGCGAGATTCTGTTATATTATGCTCTGGGAGCATTCTGTTCTGTCATGCTCTGGGAGCATTTTGTTATAGATAGCCTTGCTTTGTTTGTTCTAATATGTTCTGTTCTAATGCCCGAGTTTTTAGTCTACTCATGGAGGTACCATGGGCGTGTCATTGAGGCACCAATGGCATGACACTATCTGGGGCGGTGTGATTAGTCCCCGGCGTCCCCGTCTGTTTATGATATGATATGTGATCACTTGGCCACTTTGGATGTTTGTTTGTGGGGGGCGTATGGATGCATCCTAGGATTTGTTCTGATATGATATGATACGATTTGGTTTGGTGACTGGCTGTACGTACCTTGTACCCCTTTCACGCCTGGTACATTGGAGTTAGCTACTCTATGTACACCCTATGAATTGACGGATATGTGATTATGTGATTTGAGACCTATTCGAGTGTCTCGGGTAGGTCGGCTCGTGGCTTTCTTATGTTTCGTATGTCTATTCGAGCGTCTCGTTTAGACAAGCCTTTGTTGATACGTGCTCTATGATTCTGATTATGCTCACATTTGATATCTCTATTATGCTTCATTCAGTTGACTTATGATTGTTGTTCAGTTGATCGTTGATCTCTTATTCATTTGACAGATGATATTCATTTCAACAGGAGCTTATGATTTCCTTTTCCTATACTTATCTTTGTTTCAATTATTCGTTTTGTTGTATATCTGTTCACTGGGCTTTTTAAGCTCAGCCGCATTTCTTTTCCTGCGACAGGTTTTAGGTTGGAAGCTGGGATTGAGTGAAGAATGTATAGGAGTGCTTAGTGGACTACCCCAATGATTAGAAGCCTTTGACACTTGGATTAGACTTGGACTTGGATTCGATTAGATTTTGTTTAGCTTTGTATTCTCATTCTTGTATAGAGTTAGTATTTCCTTTGTTATCTTTGAATACCTTTGTATTATTATGTTTATAAGTCTTCCGCTTGCGTTTGTATGTTCTGATTTGGCACCATAATGTGACATTTTGACCCTTGTCAGGTTGTGGTGTTACAATCAACCTAAGTTCTTCATCATCGGATGAATTCTCCTCACCCATAAAAAATGAACATTTTTTAAACCTTGCATCTCCAACTCCATCACCCAAAGAGCTCACCACTCCACCACCAACAAAATCACCCATTGACCCAACTCCACCAAGTACTCCAACCCAACCATCCAAAACTCCATCACCACCACTACCACCTAAACTAGAACCAATGGAGTTATTTGGGTCTCCACCAACATCACCACACCCTTTCCTAGAAGATCTTAATGATCTTCCACCAAGATCAACCAATCCACAACCTTTGCACCCGTTTGCTCACATTGAGCAAACAACAAAACCAAGGCCATTATTTGAGCCTAATGAACCTTTGACCACAACCAACCACCACAACTAGAGTACCACCACCCAAAACCATTGTTGTTTCACCCTATCTTCAAAGACATCCATGGTCCTCTATATGGAGAACCTAACTTTGAACACCATGATCACCCAACACCACCACATTCCCAATCCCAATTCTTTGAGTCTTTCTTTCCTTCTTATGAGGAAATTCAAAGAATGGTCGAAAATCACCTCCATCAAGCAATGGAGCTACAAACCACCTTGCTTGACTCTATAACAAACCCATCCTACACTCAAGAAACCAACACCAACCCACCACCACCACCATCATCAAACGACCCGCTTCCACCCACTCATCACCATGTTTGCTCACAATGTGAGCAAATGGTCAAAATAGGTGAAAGCATCAAGATGTTGCTTCACCAATTTCAAAATAAAACCCGCTTTGCTATACAATACATCATCGAGCGTTTGGATGCTCTTTCCCACCCAAACCAATCCTAGACCAAGTTTGGAGGCTTTTTGCCCCATTTTAGAAATGTGTTGAATTACTTCTACTTATAGAAGTAGGATTTTCTTTTTCTTTTATTTCTTGGTTATATATATATTTTTTTTAGAAGTTGGAGGATATTTTTCATTTCTTGTCTTTGATTTTTATAAAGTCAAATTTTACTTGAAATGACATCTTTTACTACTATCTTATTTGCATTGTTGGTTGATCATATATGAGTTGTGATTGTGGTTGCTTAAATTATCATATAGTGTGGTGACTACAAGCTTGATTATGTGTCATTATCACCAACTAACCATTTTTTTGTAGGTTCAAAATCCATGTTTCCCATCTTGGCACTCCTTTTAGGGGGAGTCTCGACCAAGGGGGAGCACGTGCATAGTTCCGTTTCGCAACTCTTCTTTTTGTTTCGACAAAAAGGGGGATAAAGATATATAAACTTATAAACTTAAAATGATTTTCATCACTTAAGTAAAACAAGTTTAATATAACAATTTTTTTAAGTCTTAACACTAAAATTTGTGAATTACTTATAAACAAAGTTTATGTTTTGTCATCAATAAAAAGGGGGAGATTGTTAATACAAATATCGCCTAAAAATGTTATTTATATTTTATGATCTTTGCTAAGTTTTGTTAACGACAAAGTGTAAACTTTAGTTTTTAGTAAAACATAATTTTAGTTTAAAGACTTGCATAATTAGACATTTGCTACATTTACATTTTATATAAAACACAACATTTTTATATTTCTTAAAATAGAAATGTCACATCCCATTTATGGTAAGTTTGTGTCAAACACATCAATATGCATATAAGGAAAGATTGTGTGTTTGACTCACCATAAGTTTTCTTACACAAGTAAGTGTTTGACTTGAAATAAGTTGATGTGACTTTGGTTGGTTTGGAATGATTTATTGCAAAACTCACTGTCAGACCTGGCGGAACCTTGGAGGTACACGGGCGGAACCCATCTGAGGGTTCTGCCGTATCCGCCAGAGCTGCTGAAAGTCTTGATATAAATACCAAGCTATTTCTTAGATTTTTCCTTTATCACTTCTCATTAAATTTACACATACACATTCATATCATTCATCTAACCCTTTAACATTTCATTTTTGTGTGAAGATTCTTTTGTAGCAAAGAAGTTCACAAGTACATATAAAGTTACAAGTATTCAACACAATGTTGCAAGACTTGTTAGCTTAGCATTGTGTAGACTTTGTGTAGTTTACACTTCATTTGATTGTGTATTTTCAGTTGTGATCGGTTAGTATTTTAGGCCTTAAAATACATAGTGTGACGAGAGTTGTTGTACCCTTGTAAAAGAACCAACGGGAGTGGTTGTACCCTTGTAAAAGAACTCGACATCTAGCTTAATGTCGGTAAACGTGTATAAGCGACGTGTAAGGTTTTTTCCGCCGGTGAAAGGAGCTTGTTGACTAGTGAAAGAAACTCTCGAGTTGGATACTCGGGGCATGGACGTAGGGCAAGGAAAAGAGTCCTTGTAGCCGAACCACGATAAATACTCGTGTTGTGGTTTGATCGTTTCTTTCTTTATCTTGCATATTATATATTGTGTTTTGTTTAGATCTTTGATTACACAAAAGTTTCAAAAGATAATTAAATTAAAAACGGTAAACTATTCAACCCCCGTTCTAGTTTTCCACAGATACTTCTACGTTTTGATGATAACAAAATGTGAAAACATTTTACGCCAAAATTAACGTAAACAAGTTTTTAATCAAAATATCCGATTTCTACGCAAATCACTCTAGGTATGAACAAGAAAAGTGATTACTTGACAAATGATCTAAGAAGTGAATTTGTGTTTTAAACTCTAAAATTGTGAGGTGACAAAACATTCTTTTCAAAAATACATTTTAAAAATTATTTTTGAGTTTTAAAGAAATGTTTTATTTGGATAAATGAATTCAAAAACCTTAACAACTATTTCCCCCTAATTAGCTCCAAACTTCCCCAAATAAACGTTTACCACTAAAAACAAAAAGGGGAGCATTTTTGTCTGGTACGGTACCACGGTACCACTAAATTTAGTGGTGCCGTGTGCTATTTAGTGGTACCATTCCCCCATAACGGTCAAATTTTCATTTCCAATAAATACCACCTCACTTCTCAGTTTTTGACTATCCTTTTCAAACAAAACTTTCTGCATTCCATCCTCCTTTTCTAGTTATACTTATTAGATCATTAGTTAGTTTTCTTTTGTTTAAAAGAGTGATTCTTTCATCAAATCAAAGATCACCTACATTCCTCTACTAGTCAAGAGAAGAATACAAGATGTCAAGAAGACACAAAGTGTTAGAGTCTTTGAGTATTGCACTTGCATTATCTATTGTTTGCTTGATTGTATCTTGATATACATAAAGTGTTGTAATCTTGTATTTGCTATCTTGTGTGGATCATTGTGATCGTGTTGAGATCTTGGGATCTCTTGTAGCTAGTATGTTTGAGTGTTGATCAAGTGTATCAAGGTAGATTGAGTTGATTGTGAGGATTGTGTAGATTGTGTGAGGATCGTGTGAAAGGTTAGGATCGGGTAGATCATGTGAGAAATTTGGATCATGTGGATTGTGGTAGATTGGTACTAGCTAAGATTAGTACTCGACATCTAGCTTAGTGTCGGAAAATAACATAAACGACATTGTACAGTTTTCTCCGCCTGAAGGGAGGTTGTTGACATAGTGCTTGTAACTCTCGAGTTGGGTACTCGGGGAGTGGAGTAGGGTGAAGAAGAGCTTCGTGACTAAACCACTATAAAGCACTTGTCTTGGTTTGATCTTTCCATCTCTATCTCTTTATTTATTTCTATTGCTTGTTAGTGTTAGCTTAAGGTTGTGTTCATATTGGTGTTAGTTGATTTCATCTACATACGAATCAAAGTTTTTCACAAAATAAATCTTTATAACTAGAGAAAAAGTCGGTAAACTATTCAACCCCCTCTTCTAGTTTCCCACAATTGGTATCAGAGCCATGTCAGGCAAGTTTTTAAAGTAAATTGTATTTTAAAACTTGAATCGATCAATGGATTTCGAAAAATATCAAGAAGGGCAATCTATGCAAAGACCACCACTTTTTAAAACCGATTGTTTTATATATTGGAAAACAAGATTCGAAACGTATGTGAAATCAAAAGACATTGATATTTGGCATGTTATTACCGATGGTGACTTTAAACTTATTGAAAAAGATCCTATAACTAAAAAGGATCATGTAGTTCCTTATGAGCAACAAAGTGATAATCTGAAAAGAAAACTAGCCAAAAATGATGAGGCTAAAATGGTAATTTACAATGCTTTGCCGAAAAAGGAATTTAAAGAATTTTTTTGTGTAATATGGCAAAAGATATTTGGAAAACTTTGTTAGTCACCCATCAAGGTAATAATCAAGTTAAAGAGAACAAGATTGATCTTCTTGTTCAACAATATGAACAATTTTCCATTCCGGAAGATGAAACCATAGATAGTGCTTTTGGTAGATTCAATACTATTATTACTAGTCTTAAAGCTCTTGATGAAGGTTATTCTAGCAAGAACTACGTTAGGAAGTTTCTTAGGGCTCTACATCCCAAATGGAGAGCAAAGGTCACCACCATTGAAGAATCAAAGAACTTGGCGACATTATCACTTGATGAACTTATAGGAAACTTGAAAGTTCATGAAATGATAACAAGAAAGACTTCGATATAGTCAAAGGCAAAAGTGAGAAAAGTAGATCTCTTGCATTGAAAGCTAAGAAAGAGTCTAGTGATGAGGAAAGCTCGTGTTCCGATAGCGTAGACGAAGAATATGCATTAGCGGTTAGAGATTTTAAGAAGTTCTTTAGAAGAAGAGGTAGATTTGTGAGACAACCTCGTGATGAGAAGAAGTCGTCTTCAAGGTATCATGATGACAAGAAAGGAAAAAGTGATATAAAATGCTTTAGATGCGGTGATCCAAATCATCTTATTAGTGAATGTCCTAAACCACCAAGAACCAACAACCGAAGAGCCTTCATAGGAGGTTCTTGGAGTGATAGTGGTGAAGAAGAAAAGGAAGAGAAGCCCAACGATGAAACGTGTCTTATGGCTCAAGCATCAAATGAGGTACATTCCGACTCTTCTTATGATGAATATAATAATATACTATATGATGAATATAATAAATTATGTGAGGTAAGTTCTAAAATCATAACTAGAAACAAAACATTAAAAGCAACATTGCATAAACTAGAAAAAGAAATTTTAGAACTAAAAGATCAAGTAAAAAGACCTGATAATGTGATCTTGGATGCGACTCATGTCACAATCTTAGAGTAGAAAATGTTCAACTTAGGAAAAATGCATTGAGAATCATCAAGTTTGAAAAAGAAGCTAAAGCGTCTAATAACAAGTTAATTAATACAAGAAATAATGAGCATAAGGATGAGGATCTAGATGTTAATGAAGCTTCAACAAGTAAAACAAAACAAGTAAACTTTAGGAGACTTACATGCTTTGTCGAAACAGTGGACGACACCACTAAAGGTACAGACGGTACCACTAAAATTAGTGGTACCATAGTACCGTGTGATGCTAATGACAAAACATTGTCGAATCTAAAAAGTAGCTCAAGTCACAAATCAAATTACAAATTTGTTAACAAACATGAAATACATTTGGTTAATAAAAAGGAAGTCAAAAGTATTTATAAACCTTTGTCAACACCCGAACTTGGTTTTGTAAAACCCAATGCTAGATCAAAGACTCCTCCACCTAGAAAAACAAATGTTCCCAAACCTCGGTCAAGGACTCCTCAACCAAGAAGTAACTTTAGAAGACAAAGTTATTCAAATAATCGAACAACTTGGAATACCTTTCAACAACGAAGTTATTTGCCATGGGAAATATGTCATCCATTTCAACATCCTTGTAAAATGCAACAAATGCATAGGATGTTTAACACTAACAACTTTGGATCCATGAGATATTGGGGACCAAATGTTTGAATCATTGTCTCATTCAATATATATGCTTGGGAATTGACTTGGAGCCTGATGAATGGGTTAAAGATAGTGGACGCACAAACCATACGACGGGAAGCAAAGTCTATTCTCATTATACAAGGCTTACAACGGAGGTGATGTCACTTTCGGTAGAAAACTAAAGGGAAACATACTTGGCAAAGGTACGATTACTCAAGACTCTCTTACTATTAAACAACCCTCTTGCGTACCGAAATCATAACATTACACGTGCGTCGAGAATCCTCACTGATGTTTGACTCAATTGAAGAAACTTATAAACCAAAGCTAAATCAACACAAATTTGATACATGTGAACCCAACCAACCTCCTCTTGGCTCACTTATTTTTATTAATACATGTTTAATCTAAAGAATAGCTATTTTACAACACAAAAACAAGAGATAAAACTATACACAAGATTAGGGTTTCTCCCAAACTCAGAGAACAACAAGTGTGAGAGAAAACACATAGAAAATATGAGAGAATAATGTCAAACTATCAGTAAGGGCTACTATATGTACTTATCTTCAAGAATATTACAATTAAGCTCTCATAGTCTTCAAGAGTCAGCAACTTTAGTCCTTTAAGATTTAGGTGGGTACACTTATAGCTCAACCTATTGATGATATACATTGAGGCCCATGTGGTTGAGCTAAAGTTTACTTCTTCTAACACTCCTCAATAAGCTTTAGCTTCCAAGAGCTCCCCTATCTACTTTACCTTGATCATCTGACTTTTCTTGAAACACATTATACAAACAAGAAACTTGCAAAACCTGTTATGGTTAGAAATACAAAGTCCTTTAGTGAACAAGTCTGCAACATTGTCCTCAAACTTAACCTTGACAGTTTTTATAAAACCACCAACCAATTTTTCTCTCAAAAAATATAGATCTATTTCAAAATGTTTACTTCTTTCATGAAGTACAGGATTAACAGCAATATGCATAGCAGAACTATTATCACAACACATCTCCACATGTAAAAGCACTTTCACCTGTAGATCAACCAATAACTTGGTAATCCACATTACCTCACAACAAACATTTCACATAGCCCTGAACTCAGCCTCAGTAGAGAACCTAGCAACCACAACTTGCTTTTTTACTTTTCCAGGAAACCAAACTAGTTCCTAAGAACATACTATAACCGGTAACTGACCTTCTGGTTACTTTACACTTTGCCCAATAAGAATCAACAAAAACCTTTAAACTTGTATCATCAATTTCTTTAAAAGTGATACCTAGTCCAGGATCTTTCTAAGTATCTTAAGACTCTAAATGCAATTCTTAAATGCGATTTCATTGGTTTATGCATTACTTGACTTAAATAATGCACAACATAAGAAATATCTGTCCTTGTTAAAGTTAAGTATATTAGTTTACCAACCAATTTTTGAAAATACCTGTCAATAGTTCATCATCACTAAACTTAGAAACAATTTTTTTATTGTGAGTATTTGTCTCAATAGGTGTACTGCATGGTTTACAACCTAGCATACCAAACTCTGTTAAGAGTTCAATGCAGTATTTCTTTTGAGTAAGACAAATACCATCAACAATATCAAGGACTTCAATTCCCAGAAAGTATTTGAACATACCTAAGTCTTTAATCAAAAACTTGGAACTCAAAAACTTCTTAAACTTATTAATTTCATCAACATTATTCCCAGTGATAATGATATCATCAACATACACCAATAATACCAACAAAACACCATTATCATTCTTAATGAACAGAGAGAAATCATTTGGACTTTGCACAAAACCATTTTATTTAAGCACATAAGTTAATTTCTCATTCCATTTTCTAGGTGCTTGTTTTAATCCATATAAAGACTTAACCAGTTTACAAACTCTTTTATCATTTTTATCAGAAAAACTTTCTGGTAAAGCCATATACACATCCTCTTCCAACTCACCATATAAGAATGCATTATTAATGTCAAGTTGGTATAAAGGCCACTTATTATTAACAGCTATGCTCAAAACACATCTTATAGTGACAATTTTCACACAGGAGAAAAGTCTCCTCATAATCAATACCTTCCCTCTGATTAAAACCTTTGGCAACTAATCTTGCCTTAAATCTTTCTACCTCACCATTAGCCTTATACTTAACTTTGAATACCCATTTAAAGCCAATAGCTTTTCTACCAACAGGTAACTCAACAATTATCCATTTACCATTTCTATTTAAAGACTCAATCTCTTGATTCATTGTCTCTACCCATCTGTTGTCTTTAACAGCCTCCTCATAGGTAGTAGGCTCATGAATTTTATTAAGACTAGAAGTGAAAACAAAGTTATTAAAACTTAAGTTGGAATATTTAACAACATTGTCTATTCCATACTTATGATTCTATTTAAGCACATAATCTTTGTATTTTGATGGTAAGGCAATCATCCTACTTGTCCTCTTAACAGTTTGACCAACTGCTAGTTCTGGGGACTCAAACATTTGTCCAAACATATTTATGTGCTCACCCTTAGACTCATATTCATCATCACTTAAACCAATACTCTATATATCTTCAGAAACAAGCATTTTTGTTGCATACTTTGATGTATTAGTGCCCTTCTTACTAAAAGTACTACCAAGAACATTCTCATCACCTGTATCAGCAGTATCTGCTATGTCTGCAGTATATGTTGTTTCAGGTTGATTTGAATTCTTTTCCTTGGTAGCTTCATCTACAGTGTTGACACTAGGAGTATTGTTATTAGGTGCAAACTTAATGCTACCATCTGCACTACTTCTATTATCATTATAGGGTTCATCAGACTTAAGGTGGTTTTGGCTACTATCATCATTTTGATAAAAAAAAGTTCAAGTTATTCAAATCATCATTTCCAAATACAAAATCTTTAGTGAAAGAGTTATTTTTAAAAGCATATCCAACAAACACACATTTTTCAGACCTAGCACCAAATTTATCAGACTCATTTAAAACAGTTGCAAAACATAAGCAACCAAAACACCTTAAATTTGTCAGATTAGGTTCAATATTATATATCATTTCAAAAAGACTTTTTCCAGATAACACAGCAGTGGGTAACCTATTGATTAAGTAGGTAGAAATAAGAATAGATTCAGTCCACATGTTCAAAGGCAACCCCCTGAAACATGAGGGCTCTAGCAGTGTTTAATAAATGTCTATGTTTTCTTTCTGCTACACCATTCAGTTGTGGGGTGTAAGGACAAGAAGTTTTGATGTTTGACCATTATGTTGTGGGGTGAAACATGAGGGCTCTAGCAGTGTTTAATAAATGTCTATGTTTAAGAAATGATATTCGAACTTCTTGTTAACAAATTTAGTACCATTGTCACTTCTAAAAACCTTAATAGATTTTTCAAACTGATTTTTAATCAGATTAATAAAACTTGTGACATGATCAAAAACTTCACTTTTACTTTTCATTAAAAACACCCACATAGCCCTGGTGTAGTCATCAACAACAGTGAGAAAGTACCTAAACCTATCCTTACTTGTAACTTTGTAAGGTCCCCACACAACTAAGTGAACAAGTTCACCCAGATTATTAGTTTTATGGTCACTTAAAGGGAAAGGGTCTCTAGTCTGTTTAGCTTTATGACAAACATCACAAGGTCCAGAATTAGTATTTTTAATATCTTTCAATTTATTTTTTAACACACTTAAAACATGGTCAGAGGGGTGTCCAAGTCTGTTATGCCAAATACAATTTGACATAACACAACTCTTAATATTACTATTATTAACCCTCTTACCTTCATCAAGAAAGTAAAGACCTCCTTTTTCACTACCAGACCCTATCATGAACTTTTGAGTTAAATCCTGAATTTTACACAATTTATCATTAAAACTAACAATCAAATTATTATCTTTAGACAACATACGGACATACAATAAACTGACATGATAACTAGGAACAACCAACACATCTTTAAGAATCAAATTATTTCCAATTTTATAACTTCCAATCTGTCTTACTTGTGCAACTGTCCCATTGGGATGTGCAATTGTAAGATTCAAATGTGAAACATCCATTATATCAAAAAGTATAGTTGCACAAAAAGTGATGTGTTGACTAGCTCCTGAGTCAATGATCCATCCAATATAAGTACTATAAGTACTTATACTAGAATTAAAATTGAAAAATCTACTAGTGAAGAAACTTATAACATAATTAGAGGTCACAACAGTACCTGTAACACTAGCATGAGTCTTGTTAGCATCACCTGTACCACTAAGTAAAGACATTAACCTCTGATACTAATCACTAGTAAGAGTATGAGTGGTACTCTTACTAGTATTAGCCTTATTCTCAATCACATTATTAGCATTATTCTGATTCATGTTGTTCCTATAATATCATGTCTATTATAACTAATCTAAGTAATATAAAGTGGGTGTGAGCACTTTAGAGAAGAGAGAGAAACGAGAGAACATAGAAAAGTCTCGCATAGATTATCATAAGAACACACACCTCATTACCCATGAGGTAGGAGGTATTTATACCCAACATCTAGCCAATCATGCCATCGCAGATATATAAGTTCTGTGATAGTAACTTGCTGTCGCTGGACACAACTTACACAACATACCCTATTCTATTACAAAAGATAAATAGAAGTCCCTAACTAATGATTTACACTTTTCGTGTTCCAACAATCTCCCCTAAGGGTAGATCATTCGGGTCTTCTATTTATGGGCATTGATGTAGACTTCACCTTCTGTATCCAACGCATCTTTCCATGAATCTCCAGATACTTCGAAGGTTGATCACATACTGAGCAATTAATCCCAACTTTTCTGTGACAACTGGTAATTTAGGGAGCCGTTTTAATACCGCATTACTTTGAAATTAAACGATGATTAACTTTTGGAAATGACCTTTTGGAAACTATGATGAACTTGAATCGTATTATGGATTATTTATGTGGTTTATTATATCGAGGAATCATTTCTATTGCATTATTTTTGGCACTACTTGATGTCGGCAATAGGAAACCTAATAACATGAGAAACAAGTGAAATTTAACGTGTTTAATTAATATAGACGCATTCGTGGCCACATTTTATGGAAAAACCTATTTAAGATTTATGGCGCACACTAGAAATCGTGTTGAATACTTTTGGTAGTAAATATGAGCTCGAGAAATAGGAGTCAAGAAACTTTGCAAAAATTTCATGAATGGCCCCTTTAGTTATAATCGGCCACCCCCTTTTTATCATTTCTTTTTGGTTTTTATTAAAAGAGTAAATTACATGGTCCTTGTGCATAAAAACAAACAAACAAACAACCCATATCTTATCATCATCAACATCTCACTCTTCTCTCTCTCCAACCAAAACCCTAGCCGCCGATCATTCACGACCTCACTGCCAGTCACCCAACTACATTGCCACTACCAAAACACTCCTCATCACTCCCTCTTTTCGATCTACTACTACACGTGCCTAAACACACCCTTTCCACTCACGTTAACATCTATACGCGCCACTAATCTTCATCTAAACACCACCACATCGCTTGTACATCGAAGGAAACTAAGTAAGACTGAGTCACACGCGTTGTGACTTGGTATTGTAACAACTCGTGACACTGAGTCACAAGTCACAACTCGTTTTTACTTCGGGTTTAACAAGAAAACAAGGGAAAACTATTTTTATTAATAAAAATGTGACTAAAACTCGGTTTGATATCCACTTGTGTCATGTTTGTGTGTGTCGATGTTTAACCGTGAGCATGAGCTCACGGCTCAAACTTGCTCTTGATTTATTCTTGATGATGTTGTTGTTTTATTTTGTTTATGTTTGGATTTAATGATTTGGTACCGTTCAAATGTTAGCCGAGAGCTAGAACTCGGATTTGGAACTTGGTTTTGACATTGGTATTTTGTTGGTGTTTTCAAAGAGATTAAGACCACATAGGGTCCATTTGGTTGAGTTTTGGCGATGGGAAAACTAGGCCGAGACCCTTATGGTCTCGGGAAAGGATTGTTGATATTGGTTGCGTTGTTGTCGTTGCGTTGTTGACGGGGAAAAGGTAAGCCGAGACCTTAGAAGGTCTTGACAATGGTTTGATATTGGCAAAGTTGTGAATTCTTGTGGGAAATTTTAGATGACGGAGATAGGTTAGACGCGAGCTGTAGTCGGTTGTGATTGATTGAAGTTTTGATTGCGGAAGTTGAGACATTGGGACGTTATATTTACCTAACATTAAAACTTATTACTTTGACTTGTGAGCTTTGTGCCAAGTCGGTGTCACGTTGACTTTTTAGTCATCGTTGACTCCGACAATGCCGTAACATGGAAATTGATTTGGACATTTTTAGTCATCGTTGACTCCGACAATGCCCGGATGTTATATTTACCTAACATTAAAACTTATTACTTTGACTTGTGAGCTTTGTGCCAAGTCGGTGTCACGTTGACTTTTTAGTCATCGTTGACTCCGACAATGCCGTAACATGGAAATTGATTTGGATTATTGGACTTGGATTGATTTAATAAGTCGAGAAGTAACGACTCGGACTTGTGACTCGAAACAAATGGTAAGTCAAATTTTATTATAACGATAACTTGAAACATAAACAATAAAAATAATGGTAAGGTTTTCATATATAGGAAAATAAATAACAAGTATATTTACTTGTTAGAATTTTCGTCGTAAACAAGCAACAATGAATAAAGAAGGAAAGTTTGTAATAAATGAGTTACTAGATGTTTCGGGAGCACACAAAACTAGAAGTGCCATAAATGTTGACTAAATAATCATTGTGCTATTTATTGCAAGTCATGTATATTTGACATTAATACACCTAACCTACTTAGCTAACGAACTTATTTGGTTGACGAATCACATAAGACCTCATTAGATACGTCGGAAAGGTTTAATAATGCTTGACATATCCTACAACATCTTAGGTCGTGGTATAGTTTTGGAATAATAATTGAGAAAAATACATTGTTAAGTTTATTGAGTTGACAAACCCGATAAGTTTCGACAATCTATTTAGACGACTTATTAAACTATGAAACTTATCCTTAAGATTGTTGAGGTTTGATTGTGAGTTCTTGGAAGCGTGTGTTCACATGAATCTTGTTGAGTCGACACAACACACACACACGGATACCAAACATTAAAACCAATATGAGAAAGAGATTTTGGAAATGAAACTGGAATATATTCGGGATTGGGAAATATTGATTTGAGATATATTCTAAACCAAATCTATATTATTAGGTAGTGCCGAGTCAGTAGTTGTCGTTACTTGATAACTGATACTTTTCTTTGCTTCTATTGATTTTTGTGCTTTTACTGGACTGAGGTGAGTTTCACTTTTACTTAAACTTAGAGTGAGAAAGCATGCAACTATTTTCTGGACCTGCAACTTTTTTTGAATTTCTATTGTGTAATGACTAGCTAGGGTTAGATATGCGGTAGATGTTGACTTGGTCTAGGGTAGCAATCCATTGCTATGGCCATGATGCCTAGCTAAGAATAGATATCTGCTCCCGATCTAGACCAGGGTAGCCACAGATTATGCCTTGCTATAGCATGTTGCCTATCTAGAGTCGCTTAGGGCCTTACTTGAGATCTCGTTATGATGAATGGATGATTATCGATATTTGGAAATTGTTATGGAAGTTATGAAATTTATCTTCCCCCTAGTCCTACATAGCGAATAACTCTATCAGGTCCACTACTATACTCGTGATTAAACCTATGAACTCACCAGCGTTAGCTGACTTTAGCATGTTTTCTCAGGTAACTAAGATGATTGATTGGAAATGCTTGTACGTGGAGGCTTGGCAAAGGGCAGTGGTTGAGGGATCGATCAAAACTCTGATTTTATTATGTGGACCTATCTTATGCTTTTATTTGGGCCTTATTTTCATTATTATGGAATAAATGTAAACTTCATAACTTGATGTTATGTTTATTTTGAAATGGATATTGCCATCTTGGTTATCTATACTTGTGATGTATACCAATCCCCGTAGCACCCCGAAAGCTTGTAAGTCTTTCACTGTACCAAATTTTTGGGGTGTTACAGATTGGTATTAGAGCCAAGGTTATAGAGAACTAGGTACTTATCAAAAACCTAAACTATAACCACTTTTTATAAAATCAATCCTCGATCGACGTATGCTAGCCTGCCAAGCCGAAGCCTCTCGAATTAGGTTAGAATTATATGAGAATACAATGCGATTATTTTTTTGAAGCTAGATGCGAGAACTGGGTTATATATTAAAACTTCACAGTATGAACTATGTGATAATTCTTGTTTACTTGATAACGATGTGATTGATATGTTTTGGGCTTGTTTGAAGTTATGGTTATATGATTGAACGAGATATTATGATTATGAGAACTGTATTTTAAACATGTTTTGAGTAATGCGGTACACTTGATTTTGACTTGTATATTGTTAACATTATGTGTGGATATGAAGTGATTGGATAAAATATTTGAAAACGTGGTTTGGTTATATTTTTGAATCACTTATACCTACCTTACGCCGTTGTCACAGACTATGCCTTCATTAGCTTATGACGTGTCTGAGGAGATTCTTGATGCTGCTTCTCGACCAGCACGGACTCTGATGACTCCAGATCAGGACGATCCTTACATGATCGTTCGATACTCAGCTCTTGCTTCATCATCATCGGCCAGTCGAGGGCCACATGCTTCATTTACTTCTCAATTACCTTCATCATCAGCTGATTGCCCCAGCTCTTTGTTACAACTCACTTTACACCAGGTGTTGGCAAGAGCTCAGACTCCTCGCCTTGCTTATCGTACCACTGCTCGCATATCAATGCGACCTCCACCATCACCTGTACATATTTTAGCTCACTCTCGTCTGTCATCACCACCTTCATCATCTCAGCGATGATCTAGATCGCCTTCATCATCACTACATGGTTCACCTGCTCAGAGACATCGACTTATGGACTCCTACTCAGAGGATGAGGATAAGGAGGAGTACGATGATGAGGATGCAGACCCTCTAGAGGAAGAGGAGGTGGAGTACGTTCCTGATGAGGCTTTACAACCGATCTAGAGTCCTGCACATTCAGCACACTCAGTTAGGCCAGACTCTCCTATGCATTTACCTGAGCTAGACTCCCCTCTACATCTGCCTGAGCCTGATTCCCCAGGACAGCCATTCGAGTTAGCTTCACCTCCCCTCTCACCTGGATCAGGCGTGCCATCAGAGGTGGCTTAAGATTCCGCTGACTATGGTGAGATAGGGCGGATTTGGGAGTGATTGCTTACTTAGGGAGCTAGGATTAGAGAGTTGGTAGATCGATTAGATGGTATATCAATTGCGAGTTTTAAGGATTTTAAAGGAGACATGGGGATGTTGGTTAGTTGGTACGTGACTATGAGAGAGGGCTTGACGGAGCTTCATGAGCAGATAGGAGATCTTCAGAGAGGCCTTATGACCGCTCGGGATGCGGACCGAAACTTTGGCATAAGGTCGCTGACCTTGAGCGAGAGGTCTCATATCTGAAGAGAGACCGTGATGCCCAACGTATTGAGATAGCTTCTGTGTGGAGAGAGGTCCAGAGCCATCAGAGATCAGTGAATGATGCTCGTAGAGATCGTGGCTAGATGTAGTTAGGTTCATGATGTTGTACTATCTCTAAACTGAGGAGTCCTCAGTTAGGGATACTAGTTATCTTGGATTTTCTTAGCCTATCTTCTTTTACTCTCGTTATTTGAATCGTCTCTGATGATTTTCTATCTTTTCATGCGTATTGTACTTCGAAAACTATGTATCGAAAGTTGTGGTTAATAGAAGTGCATCTTTTGATTTCTTATTTAGAGCTTGCATTATATTGAAACGAATTTGAATGCATTCTTGTTATCGTGATTGGTATTTGTGCGGCGTTCGACTCTCTTTTCATCGTTCTCGAATAATGATATATTTTGTTGGAACTCATGGAAAATCTTTATGTTATAAATCAGATCAATGGCTCCAAGGTGAAACCCACTCAGGACTACTCGAACAGGGCCTGCAGTGATTAACACCGGTCATCGAGGTCGATGTTCGACTCGAAATACTGGACCGCAAGACACCGACCACCAAGATACCAATCACCAAAATGCTGAAAATCCAAACATCAACGAGCAAGGTGACAATGTTCATGCTCCACCAAACACTCGTGAATTAGCATGTTACTGAACTGCTAGCTGAGTCAAATCACTCTAACACTTCTGCTGTTACCCCTCCACCTAACTGAACTCGTGGTTGCACCTATAAGGAGTTTAGGTTTTGTGGACCCATTGAATATGGAGGAACCGAAGGGGTAGTGTACTTGATGAAATGGATGGAGAAAACTGAATCTGTATTTACCGTCAGTAACTGTGACGAGGATACTGATGTGTGTTGTGTCACGTGTAGTATAGAGTGATTTTGCCTATTCAAATTTTACATTTATATTTAGCCGACTTATCATATAACACACACACACTAACGAGCAGTGTACCCGATCAATAAGTATATAATGGTAAGCAGAGTGTCGATCACTAAGAGTGGAATGTAATATCTAGTTAATCTAATAAGTATTTTAAATATACTAAATTAGTTTTACAATCTAATCTAACGCAAGGGGGATTTTAGCCTGAGAGACTAGCACAGTTTTGGTTGACTAATTAAACTAATAACTAATGAGAATGAATCAGCGAAAGACTAACACATACACAAATAGATAATAGATACAGATAGAAGTCCTGTTGTTTTGTTAAGTAGTTTGTCACTTGTTTTATTGCTAGTTTTATATGATGAGTATCGTAAAGTCTTCTCTCTCATTGGATCTTAAATATAGCGAAGTGAACTCTTAATGATCACTTATGCCTATCTTACTTTCTAGACGCTAGATAAGTAAGCATGGAGGGGGTATGGCAACCCAAGCAAAACACAGCTAGACATAGAGGTTATTTGATGAGGCGAAAAATGAACCACTTTTAGAGGGTTATTTAAGCCCGGAATTGAATTTATTTGATCAAATATTGCCCTAAATCGTTCCTTTTGTGATTTTAGGTACTTTGGGAGTGAATTCTGGAAAAGAAGGCATTTTGGACGTTTTGGAGCATAAAAGTGAAGAAAACGGCAAAGAGTTAATTTTCCATGCTGAGAACAGTACCTGACGGCGTCAAGAAGAAGATCATGATGGCGTCAAGAGTAAAATCCATGACGACCCAGTGAAAACCTGAAGGCGTCACAAGAAGGGCGTCAAGACTATTTTTGGTGACGGCCTGCATAAGGAGTATACATGACGGCGTCAGACCCAGATCTAGGCAGTCCGAGAAACTATTTGGCAGCGAGATGACGGCGTCAGACTTTTGTTCTTGACGCCGTCACCTATCAAAATCTATATATAGTTTTCTATTTTTCATTCATAAAAAGAGGAACTTGTGTGGAGAATACTAGGGCCGAACAACCCTAGGTCGTATTTTACAGTATTTTCAAGGGTTTTCACCCCTTGAATCCTTTCATGTTCAATTGAGATAAGTCTTCTCTTAATTCATTCAATATGTCTATGTGTTGTTTGAATATATCTTGTGCTTGTCTTAATTTCAACATGCTAGGCTAGATCTATCTTGTGTTTGCTTAGATGTAATGAAACCTAGATGTTAATTATGTGTTGATTACTTGTTTATAGTTGTATTGGATGAATGATTTCAATGTTAGGCTTAAGAAAACTGGCAGATCTCCATTGTGTAACATGCTTGAACGTCTTAAGAAACATGAACCGATGTGTACTAGGTTTTATTGGTTGTATTTAATGCATGAGCAAATTCTAATGATCCCATGTTAGGAGCTTCTTAGCCGGCTCGACATAGGAGTGAAGTAGGCGTGATGAGTGTGTAAATACTCATCATTTTTATCGTATTTGAACTGCCAAAACATCCAAAAACACTCAGAAATGCATCAAAATACAGAAATTATCCCAAAAGTGTGTTTTATATGTTTTAGATGCAAAATGTTTAAAAACAAATGAAAAACGAACAAAGTTTGCACAATTGGCAGTTACAGTCCCTTAAGTTTCAAAAATTAACAAAACTAGTCCCTGGAAGTTTGAAATGAAAGAAAAGTCAATCCAAGTCCTTTGGAATTCAAAAATTTTCATAACAAGTCCTTGGGTGAAAAGTTTGAGAAAATTACACATTTAGTCCCTGTAGTTTGAAAAATGACAAAATTGGTCCTCGGGGTTTCAAAATTTGGAAAATTGAAAGTATGGTCTTTGGTTATTATTATATGGCAAATTTAGTCCTTGGTTACCACTTTGGAAAAGTTTCACTTCAGACCCTCAATTTCTAGAAAATTACAACAATGGTCCTTGTGTTATTTTGAATACAAACCAAACGGATCCTAAACTATTAATACTACTCCATTTAATCCAAAAGCCACCCAATCCATTAACCTTACAAAAGCCCACCACCTTATAACCCCTTCCTTGGCCCATCCTTCACCAGCCCACTCCACACCAAAATACTCGCCCCATTTTTATTATATCTCCCTAGTCAACTCCCCACCTTTGACCACCCTCTTCCACATCACCACCCCACTCAAACCTGCTATCAGCCAAAACCCCCATCATAACCCCTACTCCTTCACCCTCTGCTACACTCAAACTCACCTCCTACACTCCAAACAAAACACAAACCTCCAAGACTTCACCTCTGGCATCAATATATCTGAGGAAAAAGCCAAAAAGGTTTTGGGCGCCAAAATACTTGAATGGTCAAGATCAAAGTTTATCATCCAAGGGTGCATATCAGAGTTGGGAAAGAGATAATGGTGCCCCAAAACCCTAATTCAAGCTATAAAAAGGGTAGAGATGGAGCTGGAAAAGTGTGTAGTTTTTATCTTAAATTTCAATGTATTTCAAATTTATGTTTCTAGTTTAATTTAGTCAGTGAAATTGTAATCTCAGTTGTACTTTGAAGTTTTCAATAAATAAAGAATCCAAGTTTCAAGTTACTCTCAGTCATGAAATTTCATCTTATTTCAAAATAGCTCAATTGTTGTTTGTATTTGTTTACATGGACTTGCTAGGCTCATATAAGCTCCAATAAAGCTTATTAAAGCTTTTAGGTACCCTAAAATTCAGTTAGAATAAAAAAATAAAAATATAAAAAAAAACAAGAAAAAAATAGAAATTAAATAAAAATTTAGATTTATGAATAAAGATGGCTGGAGCACTGTAAGTAAGGGATGGCAGTGGTAATAGTAATCCATGGGGAGTGATAGGATGGTGGTTATGATCTGTGGTTCTTTGGTTTAAGCTGGAGTGCAAGTTATAAGTCCCATTTTGCATTTTCTCATTACATCTATGATTCAGAAGTAGTAATTTAAGTTATGTTTGTTTGTTAGTTTGTTATTATATTACTCTGTCTAATCTTATTTTAGTAGATTTTTAAATAGTTTAAGTATGTTGAATTCATTTTAAACTCATATGCAATCACTCAGTTCATGTTAGCATAGTTTTGATGTGTATGCATTTGTTGTTATTATTGGTGTTTAGATGCTAATCTCAGTTCACTTGATGATTATATGTGTTAAAACATGAACTCCATGGTCCATATCAGTCTTATGCATTGAAAATCACAAAATCAGGTTTACAAAGGGGTGTTTGGATGGTTTGGTTTAGCTGAGCTTGTAAACTTTTTAGTGGTCAAAACTTATTGAGACTTCATTCTCAGGCTCAAAATATCACAGTCAAACTTTTGTATTAGTGGTTTTCAAAGCAAAAGTCAAAATTACTCATACCCTTCATTTGCAGTTAACTGTGGAACATTTGGGTTCCAAGACCACTCACATCACTTCATGAGCTGTAGTTTTAACTTAATTCAGCCTCTAGGTATCATATTAAAGCTTAGTTAATCAGTAGGATTAATTAAAAAGTCACCAAAGTCAATTTTTTAGTTTTTCCTTCAAAGTCAAAATTTGTCCTTGTGTAGAAAACTCACTTTTTGGGTGATTTTTATAGATTTTTGTGGTATGAGTTAGGACCTGAAACTTGTTGTGCTTATAGACTACCACCTCATCTACAAAAATCTGTACTCATCTAAATTTTTATAATTTTTATGTGAAGTATGCATGTCATTCTTTGAGCCTGCAGGGGAAGCAACCTCCCCTGCACCACCAGGATTGACCATTTGTTTTTGGTTACAACTTGGTAATGATTTGACCATGAGGTTAAATCTGTGGTTGTTATTGAAGCTTGATAGTTTGTTTTACTAGATCCACCCTAGTTTTAGACCCTAAGTCACCTCTGTGGACCCCATAGTGAGCTGAAATTGCCCCCATTAGGCCTGTTCAGGGGTGCTTGTCTGTTTGAGCTTATTAGTATAATCAAGTTCTTATTTGTTTCTCTTTCCTGCTTTGGCCAGTGTTATTTAGTTCATTAGGTAAGGTTTAGTTAGTCTGTAACTCATTAGTTTAAGTTTAAGTGTTTACTTGAGTTTCTATTGAACCAACAATTTAAGCTTTTGAGGGGTGTTAGCTCAAATAAATCCAACTAATAAATTTTGAAGAGCTCATCCTTAATTCTTGCTTATTATTCCTTAATTCTGGACTCAAATTGTCTATTAGGAAAGTTGTTTTGAGCTTTGGTTGGCTAGTTGTTGGCATTGTTGAGTTTTTGATAGCTGAGTTTGCACATGATAAAACTCCCCTGATTATCGTAGCAGTTTGAACACCCCTAATTTTCAAGACCCCCATTTGCTCAATATTGACCCCCAAGGCAATCCATGGCTTTTTGGAAATCCTTCTAGGGTGACTTTTAAGTTCCAAGCTTACTTTGTACCCTGGGTTTATCCTGTGGGCCCCACCTTGGGCTGCAAGTCCATTTCCAGTCCTGTTTGGATCTGTGGACAACTGGAATTGCTTATTTCCATTTTGATCTTATTCTGCGGGATTTGTTGGTTGTTATAACTCATTCTCAGTGCATCTAACTTGCTTGTGTACTAAGCTACCTTTGAGTTTCACTGCATAGCCCTTTTAAATAGCTTTTGCTTCATTAAAAAGCTCAAGAAGCTCATCTGTTTGGCTTATTGCATTACACAGGGCTTATTTCTGAGATCCATGACAAGTTCCTTCACAAAAGCTTTATATTTTGAGTAGTTAAAGAGATTTGTAAAAGAATATTAAGAAAAAGACAAATTTAAAAAAAGTGATAGCTTCTATTTAAGCCATTTTGGCTTATTTTCTGCTTATTTATAAGCACTTTTCATTTTTAAATTTTTCTCAGGTTCCTTTTTAGTTAAAATAATTTTAGGAATTTTTTTTCAGATTTTTCCTTGTTCATTTAGTATTTTTTATAATTAATTTTAGTTTAAATTAATTAATTAATTAGTTTTAATTAATATTAAATAATTAAAAAGTAGAAAAAATAGGTTTTCTATTTTAAAATTAGTTTTATAATATTTTAGATTTTTCTAAATTTAATTTTCATTTTTTTTTTGTTATTTTTCATAATTAATTAATAATTAGTGTAATTTAGTTAATTAAAAAGTAATTAATTAATAGTAATTAATTAAATAGTTGTAAAAATAATTTTAATTTTCTAAAAATTTTTCTTATAACATTAGGATTGTAAAAATATAATTTTCACGTTCGTAGGACTTTATTTGCTCACGTTTCACTTTTTATTTTGCGCGTTCGCGTTATTTTTAACTCAAACACGCGTTTTTAGATTTACTCACGTTTCTAGGTTATCTGATCATTAGTAATAGTCATAATAGTGTTTCTAAGCCATTTTCATTCATAATCTCGTAGTATAATCATTCAAACCAAATTCCTGATCCTTCTGTTAAATCACCCGATCACTTTAAATGTTTTTGAATACAATTACTTACCTCGCTGGGACATAACGACCCGGGAATACACTGTACTCCTTGGTTAGTTGGTTTTAGACGTTTGACTTGGTTGACCTTCACCTGTTCAACTTAGTTGACCGTTCGGAACCAATCAATTTTTGGCGCCGCTGCCGGGGAGGTAGCTGCGTAATCAAAACGTTTCTTAGAGATTAGTGATTTTTCATTCATCACTGTATAAACCCACCAACTTTTTGTAAATCTTAATCATAAAAAAAAACGTCATTAACACTTTTCCTAAAGTGTTAACAACACCAAAAAAATCAAAAACAAACAAAACAAATCGTTACGTTTTCTAAATCGGATTTCTTTTAAGGCGATTCTTAAAGAAATACGATTTTGGTAAACAAAACGATACCAAAAATATTGTCCAAAAGTTTTTAACCCATACACAAAAATCCAAAAACATTTGTCTCTTTCTTGTGAATAATAATTCTACATAAAAATAAATCGTCGCAAACCAAGACAGAACACCTACCAACTGGGGGTGTGGACATAATAAGTTCCCAAACCAAAGATTTAAAACTTGCCTTTGTATCCTTGTGAGTGGTGTACCTTTCTTAAAGAAGTCACTTGCTTGTGATTATTGGTTTAAGTTCACTGTCGTTTTGACCTGATTTTGTTTTGAGTGAGTTTGTTTTTAGTGCATGCGCACTCGCTCTTCTAGGTCTACTAGCCCATTACGTCAGCTTGTAAGAATACCTAGAAGACGTCGTAGACGTTCAGCACCAACAGTCGGATCTGAGATCCGTACTGTTCCCACATCTTCCGTTATCATGGCTGCTGAGCCAATTATGAACGAGCTTCTCCAAGCACCCGTTGAGGGTTACGGAGATGCTATCGTTGTTCCGGCCATCGTGGCCGAGAATTTTGAGCTTAAGACCGGATTGATAAATCTGGTGACCTCACATCAATTCTACGGTTTTGATAGGGACGATCCTCAAGATCACATTCGATGGTTTAACAAAATTACATCAACCATCAAATGCAAAAATGTCCCTGAAGAGGCGATTAAACTTCTTCTCTTTCCATTTTCCATCGATGGGGCCGCCCGGATTTGGCTTGATAAACAACCCCCTCGATCGATTGTAACATGGGAAGATTTGGTTAAGAAGTTCGTGAATGAATTCTTTCCTCCTTCCAAAACCACGAGTCTCAAGAATGAGATCATGAAATTCACACAGAAATTTGATGAATCATTCAGTGAGGCATGGGATCGTTATAGGGAATTGCTTCGCAAATGCCCTCATCACGGTTTTTCTGATCTCATGCAGCTTGATACTTTCTACAATGGTGTGAGCCAACTCGATCAAGACTCTCTCAATTCCTCCGCTGGAGGTAATTTCTTGAATCGAACCACAATGGATGCTTTAGCGATCATTGAGAATAAGTCTAAGGTCCGCATTTCACGAAGCAAGCCGGTTGTTTCTCAAGTGAATGTTAGTCCTTCTACCTCATCGCCCATGGCTCAATCTAGCACCGATGCTAGACTTGACAAACTCACGGAGGCTATTCATGCCCTGGTTCTCACCCAAAACAAGATAGTTTCTTCTTCTCAACCTTCTCCACAAGCTGAAATCAAAAAGGTAGAAGTTTGTGTCACTTGTGGTGGTCCACACTCGTATTACAATTGCACTGCCACCGAAGGCAATCCATTTGAAGTCAATGCAATAGCCGGAAGTTCCAACCAAGGAGGTAACCAATACCGTCCTCAAGTGGAACCAAACTACCGCGCTAGTAACCAAAGTGGACCACCCGGATTTCCTCAAAATCCAAATAGGTTTAATCCTAATCCACCAAGGGGTAATAATATGCAAAATCAAACTCATGCCCTTGTGAATCAATACCCACCCCAAAGGCATAATCAAGGGTATTCAGCTCCTAATTACCAAGAACCTCTCCCTAACGAGCTCAATAACTACATTAAAGTTAATGAGACCAAAATGAGGGCAATGCAAAATCAAATCTCAACTTTGAAGAATGAATTTCAATCTTCAATAACCAAGCAAGGTAACGAGCTGAAGAATGAGCTTATGGCAACAAACAACAAAATTGATCAATCTCAAAACAAGATTGAGAATATGTTTGCTAGTCTCATGAGTCATATCGCTCCACCCTCTACTTCGGGAGGTCTTCCTGGTAATACAGTTGTCAACCCTAAGGGTGAACTCACAGCTATTACCACACGTAGTGGCAAAGCTTATGATGAACCACCACTTCCCACTACTTCTTCTCTTCCTCCTAAAGAAGTGGAAAGTGAACCTGAGGCAACCAAGGACAAGGTGTAATTTACTAGCCCACGAAGTACCGCACACGTCCACCCTCAGGTTGTTCCAAAAACCAAACCAGGAGTTGTATTTGAACCACCAATAACTCCTGTTGAGAACCCTAAATCCAAACCTTCAATACCATATCCATCACGACTTAACGAGCAAAAGCTCCGCGAAAAGGCTAGTCACCAAATGGATAAGTTTTATCAAATCTTTCAAGATTTGCATTTTGATGTTAGCCTTGCGGATGCTATCATTCTGATGCCCAAATTTGCATCATTGATCAAGAACTTGTTAAGCAACAAGGAAAAATTGTACGAAATGGCAAAAACTCCATTGAACGAAAACTGCTCTGCGGTTATCTTAAAGAAGCTTCCTAAGAAGCTTGGAGACCCTAGGAGATTTCTCATTCCATGTGTTTTTCCTGGGATGGTTGAATGCTTCGCCTTGGCCGATCTTGGCGCTAGCATCAACCTGATGCCTAATTCAGTGTGGAAGAAACTTTCTCTTCCAGAACTTACTCCTACCTGCATGACTCTTGAGCTTGCAGATCGGTCCATTACTCGTCCCCTTGGCATTGCCAAGGACGTATTTGTGAAAGTAGGAGAGTTTCACTTCCCCGCTGATTTTGTTGTTGTTGAGTTCGATGCTGACCCAAGGGTTCCTCTCATTCTTGGAAGAGGATTCCTGAGAACGGGCCATGCTTTAATCGATGTTCACGAAGAGGAAATAACTCTTCATGTTGGTAATGAAGCAGTAACGTTCAACCTCGATCAAACTTCGAGGTACTCCTCAAATTATGACACTGAATCAGTTAACCGAATCGATGTCATTGATGTTGCTTCTGAGGAGTACGCTCAAGAGGTTCTAGGTTTCAATGATAATTCTTCGAGTGAAAACTTCACTCCATCTTCTTACCCCATCATTTCCAATTCTTCTCCTTCCCTCACTCCGTTTGAGGGAAGTGACTTCATCTTAGAAGAAATTGAGGCCTTTCTCAAAAGTGATTCGATTCCCGAAGGAATCGATAACCAAGAGATTGACCCCGAGAGGGATATTCTCCTGCTTGAGAAATTATTAAACAAAGATCCCTCTCCTCTTCCTGTTCTACCACAAACACTTCATAAAGAGGAGATAAAATGTGTTGAGAAAACTGATGATTCTCCTCAGGTCGAGCTCAAAGAGTTGCCTCCTCATCTTGAATATGCATTTTTGGAGGGTGATGATAAATTACCCATCATTATTGCTAAAGACTTGAAAGATGAGGAGAAAACCGTGCTCATAAAGGTTTTGAAGTCACACAAGCGAGCAATTGCTTGGAGACTCTCCGACATTAAGGGTATCAACCCTGAATTTTGTTCACACAAAATCTTAATGGAGGATGACTTCAAACCCGCGGTGCAACATCAAAGGAGGGTAAATCCTAAAATTCACGAAGTTATCAAACAAGAAGTTCTAAAACTTCTTGATGCTGGATTGATTTACCCTATCTCTGATAGTCCTTGGGTGAGTCCCATTCATTGTGTTCCTAAGAAGGGTGGCATTACTGTTGTCACCAATGAGGATAACAAGTTAATTCCAAATCGTTTGGTTACGGGATGGCGTGTATGTATAGATTATAGAAAACTAAATGAAGCCACCCGTAAAGACCATTTTCCTCTACCCTTCATGGACCAGATGCTCGAGAGATTAGCGGGGAATGAGTACTATTGTTTCCTCGATGGTTTCTCGGGATACTTTCAAATCCCCATTGATCCACAGGATCAAGAGAAAACTACCTTCACGTGCCCTTACGGAACCTTTGCCTACCGTCGCATGCCTTTTGGTTTATGCAACGCTCCTGGCACGTTCCAAAGGTGCATGATGTCAATCTTTTCCTACATGATCAGAAAAACAATGGAGGTATTCATGGATGACTTTTCGGTCATTGGGGATTCATTCCAATCTTGTCTCTCCCACTTGGAAAATATGTTGAAACGATGTGAAGACACAAACTTGTGTCTCAATTGGGAGAAAAGTCACTTTATGGTCAAAGAGGGCATTGTCCTCGGCCATAAAATTTCAAAGAATGGGATTGAAGTTGACAAAGCCAAAATTGATGTCATTGCAAAATTACCTCATCCCACTACCGTCAAAGGTATTAGGAGCTTTTTGGGTCATGCCGGTTTCTATCGTAGGTTTATTCAAGATTTTTCCAAGATCGCCCGGCCTATGACCCATCTCCTTGAAATGGATGCTCCTTTTATCTTCTCACCTGAGTGCGTAGAAGCTTTTGAAACTCTAAAGAAAAAGCTTACTGAGGCACCTATTCTTGTTGCCCCCGATTGGGACTTGCCCTTTGAACTTATGTGTGATGCTATAGGGGCAGTCTTGGGGCAACACAGGTCTAAACACTTTCAGCCTATACACTATGCAAGCAAAACAATGACCGAGGCTCAAAGTCATTACACCACCACCGAAAAAGAATTATTAGCTGTGGTGTATGCCTTTGAAAAATTCCGGTCATATTTGATCTTGACCAAAAGCATAGTGTATACGGATCACTCGGCTTTGAAGTACCTTTTTGCAAAACAAGATGCAAAGCCGAGACTACTTCGTTGGGTTCTCCTCCTGCAAGAATTTGATATCATAATTCGTGATAAAAAAAAGGAGCTGAGAACCTAGCTGCTGATCATCTCTCCCGTTTGGAAAACCCCCACCAAGATGTCTTCGAAAAGAAGGAAATTAATGAAACCTTCCCTCTCGAGACACTCAATGCGGTTGCCTTTCATGGAGATTCTGTTACCCCACGGTTTGCCGATTTTGCAAACTACCTCGCGGGTAACTTTATTGTGAAATGGATGTCGTCCCAACAAAAGAACAAGTTCTTTAAGGATGTGAAACATTATTTCTGGGACGACCCCTACCTTTTCAAAGTCTGTGCGGATCAAGTCATCCGGCGGTGTGTATATGGTCAAGAAGCCACTGAAATTCTAAAGGCTTGCCATGCTGGTCCCACGGGGGGCCACCACAATCCAAATTACACCGCCAAAAAGGTGTTTGACTCCGGATTCTTTTGGCCCACGATTTATAAGGATGCCCAAGAATTGGTCAAATCATGTGACGCTTGTCAACGTCATGGGAATATTTCAAAAAAGAATGAAATGCCACAAAATGCAATCCAAGTTTGTGAAATATTTGATGTTTGGGGCATTGACTTTATGGGGCCATTTCCATCATCTCATGGAAATAAGTACATACTCGTGGCTATTGACTATTTGTCAAAATGGGTTGAAGCGAAAGCTTTACCCACTAACGTTGCCCGAGTTATTGTGAAGTTTTTAAAAGCTCTTTTTGCTCGATTTGGAACTCCACGTGCTATAATTAGTGATCGTGGTACGCATTTTTGCAATGAAAAATTTGATAAAGTCATGCAAAAGTATGGTGTAACTCACCGTCTTTCTACTGCGTACCACCCACAAACAAGTGGACAAGTAGAAGTTTCCAATCGAGGCATTAAGAGAATCTTGGAAAGAACCGTTGGTGAAAATCGTGCATCGTGGTCGGATAAATTAGATGATGCACTTTGGGCTTTCCGTACGGCTTACAAAACACCCATCGGGTGTACGCCTTACAAGCTTGTGTACGAGAAAGCATGCCATCTACCGATCGAGCTTGAGCATAAAGCCTATTGGGCTCTCAAGCATGCCAATTTTGACCTCAAAACTGCGGGTGATCACAGGAAAGTTCAACTGAATGAACTAAATGAACTTCGTGATCAAGCTTACGAGAACTCTTTGATCTATAAGGAAAAGACAAAGAAGATACACGAATCAAAAATCAAGAACCGCGTTTTTAACGTTGGTGATCGAGTCCTTCTTTTCAACTCTAGACTCAAGATCTTCTCGGGAAAGCTTAAAACCCGATGGACTGGTCCATTCACTATCGTTAAGGTTTATCCTTATGGCACCGTCGAGTTATCTCAAAATGACGGTCCTAATTTCAAAGTGAATGGGCATCGTTTGAAACACTACTTTGGAGAGGACATACCATCCATGGTTGTTCCGGATCTCCAGACTTTCCCCAAGGACAATTGAATTCGGGGATCGAGTCAAGCTAGCGACTCGATAAACAAAAACAGTAGCAACAACATGGGTTTTTACTCGTGTCTCTGATTTCTTTCTACTTTCTACCACCCTAGTGTGGGGGAATGGCCGACCCCCCGCTGTTTGAAAATGTATATATCTTTGAATGAAAAAAAAAATGTGTGATTGTATGTACAGATAAATAAAGTGAAAAATACAAAACAATATTTCTACAGTTAGCTTTTAATATTATCTTTTTACGTTCATAGATTCGGCATAATCACCGGGACTTTGAATATTGAGGACAATATTCAATTCTAAGTGGGGGGGGGGGGGGGAAATTCTAGCGAATTTTATCGCAAAATACTTTCAAGTACCCCCATTTTGGCCCAAAATTTTCAAAATTTTTTTCACTTTATTTCAAAATTTTTGTGGTAATCAGTCCGCCGTGTCTAAACGACAAAAAAGATTGGCTAATCCAGGAGCAAATAGCTCTTGGTAAAGATATCTCAAACCCGTTGATGGCTTGCAATTTGCCCAAAATTGTATGGTAAATCAACTCGCCATATCCCATAAAGCGAATGAGTTGGCTAGCCCACAAGATTATGGCTTGTGGTAAAGGCCGTGGAAAAACCATAATTGGTAATCAGCTCACCAAGATGTTGACTATTCCATCAAGAGTTGGCTAGTCCAGAAGCAAACGGCTTTTGGTAAAGACAAATCAAATCCGTTGATAGCTGGTGGTTTGCTCAAAATCACATGGTTATCAAGTGGACCACAGTTCTTACTCAAACTGATACATTTGGCTACTCCAGAAGTAATGGCTTTTGGTAAAGAGTTTCAAATCATTAAATTTTCTCAAAAGATTGTTAGGGACTAGCAATAGTTTAGTGTGGGGGATTGATGAGTGTGTAAATACTCATCATTTTTATCGTATTTGAACTGCCAAAACATCCAAAAACACTCAGAAATGCACCAAAATACAGAAATTATCCCAAAAGTGTGTTTTATATGTTTTAGATGCAAAATGTTTAAAAACAAATGAAAAACGAACAAAGTTTGCACAATTGGCAGTTTCAGTCCCTTTAGTTTCAAAAATTAACAAAACTAGTCCCTGGAAGTTTGAAATGAAAGAAAAGTCAACCCAAGTCCTTTGGAATTCAAAAATTTTCATAACAAGTCCTTGGGTGAAAAGTTTGAGAAAATTACACGTTTGGTCCCTGTAGTTTGAAAAATGACAAAATTGGTCCTCGGGGTTTCAAAATTTGGAAAATTGAAAGTATGGTCTTTGGTTATTATTATATGGCAAATTTAGTCCTTGGTTACCACTTTGGAAAAGTTTCACTTCAGACCCTCAATTTCCAGAAAATTACAACAATGGTCCTTGTGTTATTTTGAATACAAACCAAACGGATCCTAAACTATTAATACTACTCCCTTTAATCCAAAAGCCACCCAATCCATTAACCTTACAAAAGCCCACCACCTTATAACCCCTTCCTTGGCCCATCCTTCACCAGCCCACTCCACACCAAAATACTCACCCCGTTTTTATTATATCTCCCCAGTCAACTCCCCACCTTTGACCACCCTCTTCCACATCACCACCCCACTCAAACCTACTATCAGCCAAAACCCCCATCATAACCCCTACTCCTTCACCCTCTGCTACACTCAAACTCACCTCCTACACTACAAACAAAACACAAACCTCCAAGACTTCACCTCTGGCATCAATATATCTGAGGAAAAAGCCAAAAAGGTTTTGGGCGCCAAAATACTTGAACGGTCAAGATCAAAGTTTATCATCCAAGGGTGCATATCAGAGTTGGGAAAGAGATAATGGTGCCCCAAAACCCTAATTCAAGCTATAAAAAGGGTAGAGATGGAGCTGGAAAAGTGTGTAGTTTTTATCTTAAATTTCAATGTATTTCAAATTTATGTTTCTAGTTTAATTTAGTCAGTGAAATTGTAATCTCAGTTGTACTTTGAAGTTTTCAATAAATAAAGAATCCAAGTTTCAAGTTACTCTCAGTCATGAAATTTCATCTTATTTCAAAATATTCAAAATAGCTCAATTGTTGTTTGTATTTGTTTACATGGACTTGCTAGGCTCATATAAGCTCCAATAAAGCTTATTAAAGCTTTTAGGTACCCTAAAATTCAGTTAGAATCAAAAAACAAAAATATAAAAAAAACAAGAAAAAAATAGAAATTAAATGAAAATTTAGATTTATGAATGAAGATGGCTGGAGCACTGTAAGTAAGGGATGGCAGTGGTAATAGTGCTCCATGGGGAGTGATAGGATGGTGGTTATGATCTGTGGTTCTTTGGTTTAAGCTGGAGTGCAAGTTATAAGTCCTATTTTGCATTTTCTCATTACATCTGTGATTCAGAAGTAGTAATTTAAGTTATGTTTGTTTGTTAGTTTGTTATTATATTGCTCTGTCTAATCTTATTTTAGTAGATTTTTAAATAGTTTAAGTATGTTGAATTCATTTTAAGCTCATATGAAATCACTCAGTTCATGTTAGCATAGTTTTGATGTGTATGCATTTGTTGTTATTAGTGGTGTTTAGATGCTAATCTCAGTTCACTTGATGATTATATGTGTTAAAACATGAACTCCCTGGTCCATATCAGTCTTATGCATTGAAAATCACAAAATCGGGTTTACAAAGGGGTGTTTGGATGGTTTGGTTTAGCTGAGCTTGTAAACTTTTTAGTGGTCAAAACTTATTGAGACTTCATTCTCAGGCTCAAAACATCACAGTCAAACTTTTGTATTAGTGGTTTTAAAAGCAAAAGTCAAAATTACTCATACCCTTCATTTGCAGTTAACTGTGGAACAGTTGGGTTCCAAGACCACTCACATCACTTCATGAGCTGTAGTTTTAACTTAATTCAGCCTCTAGGTATCATATTAAGGCTTAGTTAATCAGTAGGATTAATTAGAAAGTCACCAAAGTCAATTTTTTAGTTTTTCCTTCAAAGTCAAAATTTGTCCTTGTGCAGAAAACTCACTTTTTGGGTGATTTTTATAGATTTTTGTGGTATGAGTTAGGACCTGAAACTTGTTGTGCTTATAGACTACCACCTCATCTACAAAAATCTGTGCTCATCTAAATTTTTAGAATTTTTGTGTGAAGTATGCATGTCATTGTTTGAGCCTGCAGGGGAAGCAACCTCCCCTGCACCACCAGGATTGACCATTTGTTTTTGGTTACAACTTGGTAATGATTTGACCATGAGGTTAAATCTGTGGTGGTTATTGAAGCTTGATAGTTTGTTTTACTAGATCCACCCTAGTTTTAGACCCTAAGTCACCTCTGTGGACCCCATAGTGAGCTGAAATTGCCCCCTTTAGGCCTGTTCAGGGGTGCTTGTCTGTTTGAGCTTATTAGTATAATCAAGTTCTTATTTGTTTCTCTTTCCTGCTTTGGCCAGTGTTATTTAGTTCATTAGGTAAGGTTTAGTTAGTCTGTAACTCATTAGTTTAAGTTTAAATGTTTACTTGAGTTTTTATTGAACCAACAGTTTAAGCTTTTGAGGGGTGTTAGCTCAAATAAATCCAACTAATAAATTTTAAAGAGCTCATCCTTAATTCTTGCTTATGATTCCTTAATTCTGGACTCAAATTGTCTATTAGGAAAGTTTTTTTGAGCTTTGGTTGGCTAGTTGTTGGCATTGTTGAGTTTTTGATAGCTGAGTTTGCACATGATAAAACTCCCCTGATTATCTTAGCAGTTTGAACACCCCAAATTTACAAGACCCCCATTTGCTCAATATTGACCCCCAAGGCCTGATCCCTGGCTTTTTGGAAAGCCTTCCAGGGTGACTTTTAATTTTCTAAAAATTTTTCTTATAACATTAGGATTGTAAAAATATAATTTTCACGTTCGTAGGACTTTATTTGCTCACGTTTCACTTTTTATTTTGCACGTTCGCATTATTTTTAACTCAAACGTGCATTTTTAGGTTTACTCACGTTTCTAGGTTATCTGATCATCAGTAATAGTCATAATAGTGTTTCTAAGCCATTTTCAATCATAATCTCGTAGTATAATCATTCAAACCAAATTCCTGATCCTTCTGTTAAATCACCCGATCACTTTAAACGTTTTTGAATACAATTGCTTACCTCGCTGGGACATAACGACCCGAGAATACACTGTACTCCTTGGTTAGTTGGTTTTAGACGTTTGACTTGGTTGACCATCACCTGTTCAACTTAGTTGACCGTTCAGAACCAATCAAACCCTTCACTAATCGAACCCAAAACCAATCCCTGATCCACCACACACCCAAGCCCAACACCAAACAGCTCACCTCCCATTTCCCTTTTAATAATATACCTGGTCAACACCTTTGACCCCTCACTTCCTTCCCTCCTTCACGTGACCCTCCTAGCCTGCCAAAACCCTGCAATCCCAATACTCCATCATCACCCCTACACCCCCGTCCTCTGCCAACACTCCACCTACACTAACTTTCCACCACAACAATCCAAACCACCCCTGCCATATCAATACCTCCCCAACTTGCTTAAATTCATTTTTCCGCCAAGATGAACTCAATGACCAAGATCAAAAGCAGATATCCAAGGGTCAAAAGAGAAGTGGGATACACTCAGAGCAAACCCTAGACACTATATATAGTCCTTTGTAGCCATTGATATAAGGCAGTTAGGTAGTAGGTTTTAGTAAGGTTTTTAGTTTAGAAGTTTAGTTTTTAGTTTTTTTTTCATGTACTCTTTTATTTGATATCAATGCAACTTAAGTTTTTATAATTATTTTCAAACTGCTTATTTGGAATATGATTGCTGTTCACTGCTTGTTGATAGTGTAGGATTGTTTATGAATGGTTGTTATAGTTAATTATGCTTAGTTCATAGCATAGGAGGTCATTTGTTCAAATATTGCATTAACCCTGTCCATTTTAGCTTATAAGGCTTATTCTTATCGCCTTATTGAAACTGCTTTTTGGGAATTGATTGTTGTATCATGTATATTTTCAGACTCAGTTAATGCCTTTGATTCAAAAGCTTTGATCAAAGTACTTGTTTCAGGCGAAAATACCAATCCAGTCTCCCTAAAGGACTGTTTGGAACAAGCATTTTCTGGCACAAAAACTTGTTTTGGCCCAAAAATATATTTTGAATTAGATTTAGTTTAGTATTCCCAGTAGTTTTGAAGTAGATTTTATTAATTTTAAATAGTTTCAAAGCTTTTTGGTTGTTTACTAAAACTTCTATTTTAAAACTGTTATGATCATTTTTTAGGATAGATTCTAGATTAGGCTATTATTGTTGTTCTTTTTGGTTCACCTTAGACTCAAATAGGTAAATGTTAGTTTGGTGCACTTGGTCTTTGACTTCTCTGGTAAATGAACCCACATATTTACCCATTTTTGACCCATGTTAACCCACTGCATCAGCTTACGATTCTGCCTTAGCACCCTTTTTATGTCCATTTTCCTATTTCATTTCTTGTTAAAAATCTATAATTTTTGTTTCTAATTACTCTTTCACAGCTTAACTTCACATTCCAATAGCTTTTACACACTAGTTTTATCATTAGCTTATCTAGATTTTAGCTTAAAGTTGCAATTTTTTTCTATTTTGCTGTCCAAAAAACCACAACACAGTCCAAACGTTTTTGATTTTTCATTTGTTCGTTATAAGCCCGTTTTACCCGAAATTTGGTATGCATGTAAATGGGATGGTTTCCTAGTTACCTTTGATTTTTATAAATTTTTTTAAGAGTTTTTGGATGGCGTAAACACCACCACAAACAGCAGACCTGAACTTTTTTATTTATTTATTTATTTATTATTTTTTTTTTGTCCAAAAACAATCTTCTTAGTTCTAGTTTTAGGTTAGTTGTTGTAGGAGTTAATTCTTAAAACTTGTTGTGTAAGTTTTCTGTAGTACAAATTTTATTTATCAAGGCTTATTTTAGATGTTAGAGTTGATTTGGCTAGCTTATCGTTGGGCTGCAACTTTCCCCCACCAACGTAGGCCGGCTGCCCCAACTTTGCATTTCAAGAATTAACTAAGTTAGGATTAGAATTTTAGGTTAATGTTTATTTTCCAAACACTTGATAGTTTAGGTTTTGTAACGTGTAGCTTACCCTTGTATGTTAGCTTATGTGGTGGCTTATTTTTTGGCTTGCATACGTAGCTTTGTGGGATGTTTGATTTCATTTGGCTGATGCATTAACTGTCCAAGTAGCGTACTTTAATGCATTTCTGCCTATCTATTAGAGTTCGGGGCCTGATTCTTGGTCTATAAGCTGTTTGAAATCTGAGTTTGGTAGCTTTTTTATGGCTTTTGATCAGCCTAAAGTTGGTCTCCCAGGCAACTTATGCATCAGTTAGTTTTTCAGCCCTTGAGATTTGTTGTTTGCTTGTTGCTTATTAAGTTTTGCACATCAGGTTTACATGCTTTTTTTTAGATAGCTTAAGATAGTGGTATAGGCTGTTTTGCTGCTCAAGTTAGTTTACATTAGCTTATCATGGGTTGTTTAGCTTATTCCAGCTTTTGCGTAAGCTTATCTTGACTATCAGTTAGGGTTAAATTTTTTGTACTTGGTTTTGTTAACTGTTGCATTCAAAAGCTTTATTCTAGCCTATTTTATAGTTCATAAAAGCTGGTACTTTTCAATAAGTTGTTGTTTGTTGGTAATTTATAAGTTTCAAAAGATATAAAAACCATTTATTTATTTTAAATTTATTTATTTTTGGTAATTTATTCTAGCCTATTTTGTAGTTCATAAAAGCTGGTACTATTTATTAAGCATTTATTTATTTTAAATTGTTTTTAATTCATATAAAAAAATATAAAAACCAAAAAAATGTTTTTCTTTTTCTCAAAATTTTCTTTTACATTTTAGAAGGTAGGAAAATTAATTTCGTACCCGTAGAACTAGCATAGCGTTAAATTTACGTTTTAATTTGCGCACTCGCGTTTTTATTAAAATTACTTTTACGTTTTTAAATCTAGCTTACGTTTTAGGATTCCCCTATTTCTTATTATCATTCCCATAGATTTTTAGGTAGATTTTTAGTTTTATTTAGCATTTCTTGTTTGTATTCGTGTTTTAGTTTCGTTTATTTTATTCTTCGTACGTTATTTTAATTTCTTGTTATCCCACAATACCAAATAATCTCTCATCATCCATACAAGCATTTTAATCACGAATCTCGTACGATATTGCCCATTCACACCTCGTTGGGACACGACCCAGGTAATCACTTACCCGGTATCACATATATATATATTGTATTCACGAGTTTTCACAAGTTAAACTTTTCCTAAAGGTTAATTAGCGAATTCCACTCATGTCTACTTTGTGTATATTTTTGATACGCACTAAAAAACACATCATCAATATGGTGCCGCTGCTGGGGAGGTTGTGTTGCGACAATATCGTTACGATTTTAACGATTAGTGACTTGTAGAACCTTCGTCAAGAAGTTATCGTTTTCAAAAAAATATAAAACACAAAAATATTTTCCTTTTCTTTTGTATATATATCTATCATATAAAAAATCCAAAAACATTTTCCGTTTTTCTTGTTAAATAAAAGATAAGCATAAAACACACCGCCGAGAACCAAGGCCGAATGATGAGGTGAAAAATGAACCACTTTTAGGGGGTCATTTAAGCCCGAAATTGAATTTATTTGATCAAATATTGCCCTAAATCGTTCCTTTTGTGATTTTAGGTACTTTGGGAGAGAAATCCGGAAAAGGAAGCAATTCAGACGTTTTTGGAGCATAAAAGTGAAGAAAACGCCAAAGACTTAATTTTCTTTGCTGGGAACAGTAGGTGACGGCGTCAAGAGTAAAATCCTGACGGCGTCAAGAGTAATTTGCATGACGGCCCAGTACAGAAATGAAGGTGTCACAAGGTAGAGCGTCAAGAGTAAAATACGTGACGACCTGGAATAAAGTTATAACGTGACGGTGTCAGAAGTAGATCAAGGCAGTTCGAGAATTCTTTTGGCGGCGAGATGACGGCGTCACCAATTTGGTCTTGACGCCGTCAGCCTCAATTTCCTATATATAGTTTTCTAATTTTCATTCATAAAAGAGAGAAGTTTTGGAGAAACCCTAAGGCCGAACTTAGTACGAACTTTACAGGTTTTCCAAATGGTAACATGCTTGAACGTCTTAGGAAACATGAACTGACGTGCACTAGGTTTTATTGGTTATATTTAATGCATGAGTAAATTCTAATGATCCCATGTTAGGAGCTTCTTAGCCGGCTTGACATAGGAGTGAAGTAGGCACTCATAGGATTGGGGAATTAAGTGCGCCACCCCATGAATGGTATTAAGGAATACAATCCGTCATCCACGCAACTATAACAAGTAATTAACGTGTAAAAGATATCTAGGGAGTAATGAAATCTAAGTAAACACAATTTCTCCACTTATTGCTCACAACCTTAGTTTAATTTAGTTTATCTTCATTTTTAGTATTTTATTTTGATTGCATCTTTAGTATTGGGTTAGTTGACTAGCAACTAATTCCGCCCAAATCCTTCAAACCCGAGATTTTTACTTGCTTTCTAAAAAAATATAAAAATACAAAAATAATCATCCCTCATCTTTAGAACTAGTATTTAGGTTTTCTAATCCTAGCGACACTATTCCTAGCTGAACGATCAATCCCCCGGTACTTGTCACTATACTATACTACAACGATCAGGTACACTGCCTGGTGGGGGTTGTAAGCTTCTCAAGATCCCTTGAGAGGTAAAGCCTGGTGCAATCCCTACGCATCAAGTTTTTGGCGCCGTTGCCGGGGAATAGTTATTGTCTAGGTTAGAATCTCTTTTTATTAGGTCTACTTGCTAGATTCCTTTCTAGTAAGATTTTATTTTTATTTTTAGGTTTTCTTTAGTCTATCTTATTTCTTTGTGTTTTTGTTCATAACTCTTCACCACCCGACATCATGGACGATGGGAACATCTTTGAACCCGTCATCCCACCACAACAAAACCCACCACTAGAACCTCTTAGGCCCCGAACCATAGGAGAGTATTCCCGACCTAGCCACCAAGGCTACCGAAACACCATTGAGCTCACCGGAGCCAATGTGACGCCCTTGCGATCCGACACCATCCGGTTGGTGCAAAGCGGATGTGCATTCCATGGACTTCGTTCCGAAGATCCAAACCAACATCTTAAGGACTTCCTTAAAATCGTAGATTCCATAGACCTAGATGTTGAAACTAGAGAGACAACCCGATTACGCCTATTCCAATTCTCTCTACGGGATCAAGCTAGTCAATGGCTTGAGCGTTTACCCGCGGGGTCCATCACCACATGGGATGATCTCACCACTCGTTTCCTTGCTCAATTTTTTCCACCGGGGAGAACTACTAAGCTTAGAAATGACATCTTGATGTTCCAACAACGTCAAAATGAATCTCTTTATGAAGCATGGACTCGTTTCAAGGACTTACTCCAAAAAGTCCCTCATCATGGCATAGATCTTTGGCTCCAAGTCCAGATCTTTTATGACCATATCGATCTCTCCACGAGGGGGCCATTGACCAATCGGCCGGTGGTAAGCTACGTGATCTAAGTGCGGAACAATCATGGGAACTCATAGAAGATCTTGCTCTCTATGACAACGAAAGTTGGAATGACCCCCGTGATTTGAACAAAACGGTCAAGGCAATATCTTTGCCTTCGAACAACTCTAGCACTCCCGACCGTAGGATCATGGAACTTGAGGACCAAGTCAAGTTTCTCATAAAATCTTACGAAGCTCCTAAGCCTTCAAGCCAAGTGAACAAAATCACTTCTTCATGCGAATTATGTAGTGGTCCCCATGACACTCGTAATTGTGTGGAACTCCTCGGAACAGCTTTTGCGGACTACGCATCCACGCGTACCGATGAAGCGGGAGATAAGTGGTACACTTTCAAGCCCGAGCCAAACCCTTACGGTGATTCATACAACCCCTCTTGGAAAAATCACCCAAACCTTAGGTGGAAACAAAATCAACCCAATTCTTCCAATCCGCCTAATCGTTACCAACCAAACGGTCCACCCTCCAACCGTAATTTCAACAACAATCCTTCTAACAACTATGGTAGTACCAACAATCTTGAAGGATTGATGTCAAAGTTCATGGCATCTCAAGAAGCTCGCATATCTAAGTTTGAAGCCGATTTCAAACAAAAGCAAAGCAAGATGACCACCAAAATTGATGCATTGTTGAAAGTTCTCAATGACCGAGAAATGGGAGCACTCCCAAGTGACATGGTCAAGAATCCGAAACCAAACGTTAATTCCATATCCTCAGTTTCGTCACCCACTTCGTGTCCACAATACTACTCGGTTAAATCAACGAGCACGTGTTTCAAAAAAAACCAAATTCTTCAAAAGGACCAATCAAGTAAAACACCCGATATAGAACCGGTCAAAAGTATAGCTGAAACACCTCTTACGCAAGACCTTGACGATCAATTCAAGGAACTTCACCTTGAACGCCCCGTCATTGATGTCTTAGCGCGTGCTCCTTACTATAGTGCCCTCCTAGAAAAATATGAGAAGTTTAAACTAGGTAAAAATAGGACCGCTTTCGTTCAAAACAAGTTGCCTAAAAAGCTTGATGATCCGGGTATATTTGTTTTGCCTTGTAAGATAGGAAGATCCGAAGCTTTCGACACACTAGCTGATTTAGGGTTGTTAGGAATACAAATATTCCTATAAAAGACTCGGTCACCTTAATATTGTAATAGCATTAAGTTAGCTCGTAGTTAGTTTATTTATTAGTTAGTTAGTTTTAGATTAAGTAACACCGTGGAAGAAGGACGGGTCTTTACCCACTGTATACCTGATCCACAGCCCGGGTGTGGGTGTTTTATTAGTTATCTTGTAGGGACTATATATATCCCTCTCCACATGTGGAGAGGGTGAGCCTTTCATTTTTAATCTAATTTTTCTTTCTTCTTTTATCTCAAGGTTCCAAACTCTCTCTCTCTCTCTAGTTCTTGAATCTAACTCAAACATGGATATCATCTACCATGAATTAAGGCCACCCGAATCTAGATGTTCATATTCTACAATTGGTATCAAGAGCCATGGTTTCATCCTAGGATTGTTGGTGCTCTAATTTGTAGCTTGGTTTAGTTGGTTCGAAATTTTTTTTGATGAACACACCTCGAATTGATTATTGGTTGTGGTGATTTTGATGATTTGGTGGTATTGTTGTGTTTTGAGGTGTTGTAGTACTTAACTTTTCACTTGGGTAGGTTGAATTAGTTGATTAGTTTGATGTTTGATGTGATTTAGTGCAAGTTTCTTGGTTGAGATTAGCTTGTTTCTTGGTTGAGGTTAGCTTGTTCTTGGTTGAGGTTAACTCTAAAACAGGAAAAAGACGAAAAAGGACGAAAGTGACTGTTTTGTCTCTATTCTGCGGTTAGCTTTGGTCAACTGCGGTTATCTTTGGTCAACTGTGGTTATCTTTGGTCAACTGCGTTTATCTTTGGTCAACTGCGGTTAGCTTTGGTCAACTGCGGTTATCTTTGGTCAACTGCGGTTAGCTTTGGTCAACTGCGGTTAGCTTTGGTCAACTGCGGTTATCTTTGGTCAACTGCGGTTATCTTTGGTCAACTGCGTTTATCTTTGGTCAACTGCGGTTAGCTTTGGTCAACTGCGGTTAGCTTTGGTCAACTGCGGTTAGCTTTGGTCAACTGCGGTTACCTTTGGTCAACCGCGGTTAGCTTTGGTCAACTGCGGTTTGCTCATCAGTTTGACCAAAGTTGACTTTTTACGTCAAAACTTCAAACGGTCATAACTTTTGAACCGTAACTCCGTTTTCAGCGAATAAGCTGTCAAAACGTCCGGAACAGGTTGAATATTGTGAGGTTTCACCACGAAGTCGTGAAATGAATTTTTCGAGGCCCAAATCACCTCCGGAGTGAAGTTTTTGAGGTTTTAAGTTTTCAGACCAAAAATTTCACCGTAAAAACTTGCATCAACCGAATCAAGATCACAACTAAACAACATATAACCTTGTCAAAACAAACAATCATCACTCTTAACATAAAATCACATTCAAGAATCCAGTTATCAGGATTGAGTATAAATTTTGGGCAACGACTTTGTTTGAGCTTCAAGAATCCAGGATTGAATATTAATCTGGTTGTGATATTCTCGAGTTTAGTGGATATAATTTCGGGGTATATATTTATGTCGACGTGATTACAGAGTTTTTAAGCTTGTCAGCATTGTGGATGCCTATGATTTGAGTGAGCCTGCAATTTAATTTTTGCGACTTGAGTTACAGTTGACAACTTGCGATTTGATTAATTGCGGTTCGTCAAATTGCGTTTTGATTTGCTGCGACTTGACTGATTGCGATTTGACCAATTGCGATTTGACGTTGCGAGTTAATACTTGCGATTTGACGTATTGCAATTTGGTTGTCTGCAATTTGACTTGTTGTGATTTTTCAAACTGCGACTTGACTTGCTGCAATTTGATCAAGTTGATACTTGACTTTGTTGACTTAAGTTTTGAAGATTAGTATTGCAACTCACCCTTTAGATGTTCTTGTTAATTTCGCGGTTACTCTTGATATTTTTAGAAAATCCCGCGAAAGATTCGATAGGCTGGACTTGGTTTTTGACATATTAAAACTTACGGGATCTGACTATTATCTTCGGGATAAGTTTGTGCTTCGAGAACAGCAGGAATTGGGAAATTACGGTGACTTGGTTGGTGTGTTAATTCACGGGCTGGCATACTTAGTGTCACAAACATCTCGGGGTGGATGGACGCACGATGTTTGGTGACCCTTGCTCGAGTGTATTTAAGGTGATTAGACTTGGATGTTCAAGAAGTGGATATATACAATTAAGGATGGAAGGTTGGGTATATGTCACTACCTATATTTAAAGGAGTTACGTTGTTGTGCTCAATATAGGTTCTAAATCACGATTTTAATGCAAGTATAAGTCTCTAACTTGTCCTTTATCATGCTTCATCAAGAGATTGTTGTTTCTCAAGCTTCTAATGGGATTGTAGTACAAGAACTTCTCAAGAGATGGTCAGACTTAAAGACAGGAGGTGATTTGTTTAGAGACGTGCTTTAACCCTTTACTCACTCTATAGTTAAGCACATTTCATCCAGTGGTCTAGCATATTCCGAACTACTATGAATCATTAATCTGCTAAATCATTGATGAGGAGTCCAGCAAGGTGTTACTACAAGCATGTCTTTATCACCATCTTCTCTGCAGTAGGTTTATGTGTCTCCTTCCATGTATCTGCTTTGCGCATGACAAACTCACGACTATCACAGACTTTCAGTTATTTAGCAAAAAGGTCATTGCATGTCCTTTTTGAGGGGGAGAATTTGCGCAAGTTTCCTAGCGATTCCGTCTCCTGTAGTGTGAATCTTTGCAGTTCCGGTTTCAACAATTCAGGATTCAGTGGATCAGTCTCTAGAGGTTTGCTCACTCTTTAGCGACTATCTCTAACTTATTGGCAAGTTACTAAGTGATGAGATTCGTGTGATTGGTTAATCATTTTGCAATTAGTGAATTGTTGTAACTTAAGTCGTTTCGATTAATCAAATTGTTATCTGACGTTGTGAGTTAATCCTTACGACTTGACTAATATCAATTTGATATATTGTAACTTGACTTGTCACGACATGACACTTAGTGCGAATTGTGACTCATCCGGTATCTCTCTCTAAGTTTAACTTGTTGAAGATATCTTCCGGTTTCTTTTGTTGACTTTAGTAAAATCCCTAGAAAGAAACATTTCTCGGTTTAAGTCACATAAGTTGTAAAATCCCGTTTGAAGATATTGAGATGTCAACTGTTTCGGATGACATTCAAGCAGCTGGTTCAGACAGCTATGTTTGATTGGTCTGACTATGAGTCTTGGGCACTCCTAAGAATTTGCGCATGTTTCTTCTCACTTTGATTGCTCAACCGCACAAAATGATCACGAAGCTAATTTGGTATCCCTTGCTTGAGGGTGAAGTTGGATTTCACGAAAGAGTATACCTATTTTATCTTGAAATCGGGGATGGTTGGATGCAGGATTTCAATGATAGCTTGCTCGCGCATATGATGTAAGTTGAAGACTTGGGTTATCTAGTTTCCAGATGTCGGGGTGGATGGTTGAAGACCTGGTTAACTATCACTTAAAGGAGTTACGTTATTGTACTCAGTGTCACACGTTGATGACGTTGTGGATAATCGCAAGAGGTGATGATTGTCTCATACTTTGTCAAGATAGTATTGAGTACTTAGAGATTTGCATGGTTCACAAATTCTCTACACCGTTCTTCCTAAAACAATGCAAGCTTAGGTAACAAATTTGAGTAATTCTACTTCATTTTCAAGATTGGTATATCGGGTTCCTTCATCATGTGGTCAAAATTGTTTGTGTTCAAGGTTGGTTAATTGGACAAAGACTGTAAAATTGTGATGTGATCTGTAATTCTCACATGATATTCTTAACCCAAACCGATGTTTGCCATAACCAAATCAATCATGCCACATTCAACCTGTTACTATCTCACGGTTTCTTCTTGGTTTTGTAAAATCCCGCGAAAGTACTTATTTCTCGGTTTAAACTATAGATTTGTAAAATCCCGTGATGATGGGCTATGTGCTCTTAACCATGTTCGGGTTAAAACCATTATCAAAGTTCAGCCATAACATCACAAATGGCTGGATTGAGGCATTGAATTAACAAAATGTGACTACGGGGTTAGTTCAGTATTATTTATTTGAGGCTGAAGTGAAATTTCATGGGTGCGTGTACTTAGTATCTGAAGATATCGGGGAGGCTGGATGAAGATTCTTCGAGATCCTTGTTCGAGCTTTCAATACAATGACAAGGACTTGGATATCTAGTTATTTCTTCTTTCTCTCTATTGCAAAATAACTATCACTTTAAGGAGTCACGTTGTAGTGCTCAGTGTCACATGAAGTTGTGGATATCCAAGAGGTGATGTACATCTTATACTTGATGGTTGGTTGGTTGAAGAGTATAGACTACTTAGGGATTCGATGTTGCACGAAGTCTCTACACCGCTCTTTGTCTCGCATTAGTACAAGTTTAAGTCACAAATTCGGGTCATATTACTTCGGTCTCAAGTTCATCATATTGGGTTTCACTCCATTAGTAGTCACGACATATATCCGACAGAATGATAATGAGGTTGGTAACGAGTTAGCAAGAGAGTAGAAGAAAAGAGAGAGATGACGTTTGATCACTTCAGATCAAGCCTCGTTCTTCAATGACAATGACGTCTGTACACTTCAGTGCAGGCCTCGTACTTCAACATTATGGCGTCTGCTGACAACACATCAGGCCCCGCTCATCAATGAAAAGAAAGGTGTACGATTCAGTGCACTTTATCTTCAAAAGAAGAGGAATCTTCTTATTTATGGCCATTCTCATCAACAAGTTCATGCTCTTTCCGTGCTTATTCTGTTTTCAAGTGGATCGGCGCATATTGGAGTATTCTATTATTCACTTATTCAACCAAAACTTGCATTCGACAGGCATATGCAATTTTTGAGGGGGGGAAAGGGTGAATAAACAACATGTCAGTCCTCAAGAACCGTCAAGTGGAACTTCCTACCGTTGATGGTATTCATAGTCACTAGTTCAATCATCAAAAATTGCAGTTAGCTGGCATATGCAATTTTTGAGGGGGGGGGGAAAGGGTGAATATGAATCTACATGTTGGATGATGATTGAGAAATGGTCATACGACTCCTGAATACGTCAGTTCAGGAGTCGTGCAAACCATGGTTCTCCAACACTACATCTTCCTCTCTATTAAGGTGTTGAAGAACATGGTCATGGTATGCATGGTTCTCCAACACTACTTCTTCCTCTCTATCAAGGTGTTGAAGAACATGGTCATGGAATGCTAATCGACATAGTCTCACGGGCTGATTCAATCAGTAACAAAGGGTTTCTAGTCAATGCTTCATGTATACGTCATCAGGCTACATGTACACATAATGATGATGATTCCGATTGAGAGAAATGTGTACACCAAGGACGCACAAAAGGTTCACGTGATCGGGCTTAATCGTGTATTCCGGTGTTGAAAAGCCGCAGAGATGATCAGTGGTTCAACTTGTCACCTTGGTATTAACGTTTCACTGTTACGTCATGGTATGATTAATCGTAACCATCAGGGGAGAGAGAATGTGTACATCAAGGACGCACAACAGGTCTACGTGATCAGGGCTTAATATCCAAGGATGGATACATTCTATAGATGATCAGTGGTTCAACTTGGGTGTTATCTAAAGACTGAAGAAGGTCGAGTCGTCAGTCTATTCTTTATTCTCGGATGGGTGTTATCGTCTCATGTGTGCGCTGCGGGCTGATGGGTTATATGTAAGGTTACTGGAAGGCATTTGGTGAGATGAAGATGGTTGGTATTCTGTTCCTCCATATTGGGCAATCTTGAAGTAGGTCGTGTCTACAGTCTTCTCTACATTCTCCGCTATGTGATTAGAAGACTAAAGACGGCATGTATTTGGTTATCATATGACCTCTTCATATTATGGGTGTTCATCCAAAGTCTTCCTTCTATTGTGGGTGTTCATCAGAAAGGTTGTCAGGATTGGGGGAGAGCACTAATTAGGGGAGAGTGATAAGTCTAAGTTAATACCTAATTAGATGTGCTCATATTGCTCTTCAGCAAGTTGATTCTCACAGGATATATTTGAGCTTATGTTGTTCCTCTCACAAGATTTCAAGTATATGGGCGTAATATGTGATGCTGATTCTGAGGTGTCAAAACCAACAAGGGGGAAGGAGACATACATCGAAACTCACAACGAGTACACGTGATGAGCTTTACACTTCTACTTAATTGAAGTTATTCCGGGAAGACAAATGTCATGACCGCAGAGGAAATCAGTGTTTTAACTCGTTCTTTTGGTGTATTATTCCAACTACGTAGGGGAAGAGATGTAAGAAACAGTTTCTGATGACAAAAGATGTACACAATTGATTGTGTGTAAACATCGGGTTTCTGAGCTTCATATAATGAGACTGGTTGCATCATTTCAACTACTTGGGGGGAAGTGGTCTCTGGATACTTTTTTGGTACGCATTACCTCAGCCTTCAATAGGAAGAATGTTGAGAAGAACTATTCAAGCGTGAGATGATACGTTGCTGATCTATCAAAGCTTCACAATGAGAAGGCTCAAGTTCAAACGACTATTCAGGAGCCTCGAAAGCTTTGGTGGAGAAGGTTTAAGAGATGTTGACTACTGACTTCTACAACATGCAGACCGATATCCTCTTTTCGGTATTGAGGTCAACATCTTCTTAAACTGCATAATATCCTTTGTACATATCTTATACCAATACGTATATAGAAAAATATAAAACCTACAAAAACCCATAAAAAAAAAAAAAAAAAAAAAAAAAAAATCAGAAAATTAGAAAATACCAAAAATAGTTTTTTTTAAGGCATGTCTTCTGGCATCGATAACATTTACGGTCCTAGAAATGTCATTCAATAATGACACGGGTCTTTAAATGAAGTTCGAACAGAAGTTCAAATGGTTTTTCAAAACATGCCTAAATGGCTTGCAGTTATTTCAGGCTGTAACCCGGTCTTAAAATTATGGCTTGTAGTCATTTCAGGCTACAACCCGCACTTCAAAAATATGGCTTGCTATTACTTCAGATAGCAACCCGGTTTTCAAAATTAAGGAAAACTCGTCGCCAAAAAGACGGTTGTTCCTAACAAAGGGTGCCGTTCATCCGAGCGTGAATTACTTTATATTCATGCACCCTCGATCTAATGTACGCTTCAGTGCATTATTTCTTGATAAAGAAGAGAAATCTTCTTTTTATAGCCAAATACTTTCCCTTCTATGATTTTTCTGGAAAGTGTTTGTGCAAAACTTGGTGGTACCATGAAATTTTGAATGAAAATCAAATTGTACTACAAAGTTTGATAAAATATTCACTCAATCAATGACGTTAATAGTTTATGAAAATATTTATGCTCTAACATCCGTCATTGATTGAGGGGGAGAGTGATTTCTCAAAATTTTATGTATCAACAAAACTCCCCACACTTTGTACTAAACAAAAACAACAATCCGATTTGTGATGGTTATGTGTCAGAATGAGTAAATTTTTCAAAGAGTTTTTCATTAAAACTTCGAATATTTTGCAAACTCTTCAAATCTGAAACATAACAACCTCCCTCACAGTTTGAGGGGGAGCAAGAAAAAGTTCCTTTTTATCAGAAAATATTAAAATTGACCGCATTTCTCTCCCAAAACGCTTTCTAAATTATTTAAATCAATTAAGATCAAAAATCTCGAAAGATTTGAAATTTTTGATCGGGGGAGAGAATGTGATTTAAATATGCAATCTGATATCAAATGTGATCTTTTCGACTCAATAATATGCTCCCACATATGTACTAAACACTTTCGAATATCGATGCACATATTGAGGGGGAGCGAAAGGCGTTTGTGGAAGTTATACCAAAGACCGACCATTTATCTTTACGCATGGAGTTATAAGGTTGGTTAAGGTTAGGTATAAGTTCCCATGATCCACCAGAACCGGAAGGATCTTCCCAGGGACAATCCATAGATAGATTAGAAGTCCTTAGGAATGATTGAAAAAAGGAGTAATGTGAGAAAGGGAAGAGTGCGGACTGAGATAGAGCTAGGACTGGAACAAACCCAACAAGGTTCTAGTGATGAAGTCTCGGTAAGCACTGAAGGGGTTGAAGAATGAAAAAGAAATGAAATGTGAAAGGGTGAAAAGAAATAGCCCTCCAAATATTCAACCTTAGGGCAGAAACCGGGTTCAATTCATAATCTACTGGCGGTTACTAAGGTAACACCGGTATTGAAGACAAGACGTCATGGACCCAGTGACGCACTGCACTAAACTTCCCAACCACTCAAGTTCTCTTAAAAGAGCTTGTTTCATTCTCACGGGGAACCCTGTGCATTGTATCGACCGCTCATTGCGAGCTATGTTGATACCTAAACAGGAGACGCCTCCCCAGTCTCCAGGAGCGGATCAAAACGCACTATTGAGTCTAGAGCCATGAGATCATCCATAAATCTCGTTAGGACACATTCCTAATATGCTTATTGTTTCACATAATGTGGAAAATAAGATAAAATATTTAGAGTCCTACGCATTATCCTTGTGGTATTGCCAGAACATCCGAGTGATATGAAAATATTCACAATGAAGATGGAAATCCTTCGAGAGCGAACATCTCTCAAGCTCTTGGTAGGTGACATGTGAGATCCATCTTGGATCAATGATCAAGTGACAACTGGAAAGCAACAATGGTGCGATTCAATTTTGAATCAAACTTGTTCCAGGATATGGATTGACGGATACTTTTGCCTAAACCTCTCAATGTGCTCACCAACTTATCTTTCGAGCACATTGATTGTGTAATATCTTTTAAACAAAAGTATTTTTGATGGAAATGTGATTCAATGTATAAAACTCTCGTCGTGTCTCAAAAATGTTTATCATATGACACGCGAGTGATTTCTATAAATCAATTTCTCATCAATCCGTGAATATCTATTCATCGATTCACTCTATCGTGCTGTCTGCTTTGAGACGTTCCGGTATGAGAACATGCTAAGTATGAAGATTCCGAAGTGGATTCTTTGGAAAATTCATTACTACAAGCTGGAAATTCCTGTCAAGGAGAGTCTTCTTTAAAAGAGACTCTACCTGATCACAGGTCGGTTTTCACAAAACCGGAGGGTAGTCTGGCCTCGCAGAACGAATGACAAAGCCATGTTCGTTCTCTATCTTTATTGCTAACTGTTTCATTTCAGGGACACTTATAAAGATGGCGTTGATGGCTCCTGTTTCCAGCTGAATCGGGTCAATCCATACCTCATGCTCACACATCCTCCACACTATCAATGAAGATGAGAGACTTGCTACAACAAATGTTGAGAGACTACCAACAACGTTTCCGCAACTCTGATGAAAAAGTCTCCTAATCTACAACTTTTATGCAACGTCTCCAGATACAGAAGGGTGTGAGCATGATGGTCCTTAGTCACTCCATCACATGAAGGCAATACAACTATGGATGAGCTTGGAGATTTACTTTGGCTGATGATCTCAAAGGAAGCTCAAAGATCACATATCTCAAAGGAATTCTAATCACAAGTTTGCTTGCTTGAAGTACAAAGTGTGAAGAAAAGTGAAGAATCAGATCCTACGAGCTACAGAGACTAAAGAATGCTTAAAGACAAAAGAGCTTAATTTCAAAGGTGACCTCGCTTAGGGGGAGATTGTTAGGAATACAAATATTCCTATAAAAGACTCGGTCACCTTAATATTGTAATAGCATTAAGTTAGCTCGTAGTTAGTTTATTTATTAGTTAGTTAGTTTTAGATTAAGTAACACCGTGGAAGAAGGACGGGTCTTTACCCACTGTATACCTGATCCACAGCCCGGGTGTGGGTGTTTTATTAGTTATCTTGTAGGGACTATATATATCCCTCTCCACATGTGGAGAGGGTGAGCCTTTCATTTTTAATCTAATTTTTCTTTCTTCTTTTATCTCAAGGTTCCAAACTCTCTCTCTCTCTCTAGTTCTTGAATCTAACTCAAACATGGATATCATCTACCATGAATTAAGGCCACCCGAATCTAGATGTTCATATTCTACAAGGGTCAAGCCTCAACTTGATTCCCTTATCCTTATTCACCGCTCTTAAGCTAGGAAAGTTAGAGGAAACTGAGGTATTGATAGTGCTAGCGGATGGGAGTAATGCCCGCCCAGTTGGAATGATTAAGGATGTAGTTGTTCACGTAGGAAGGTTAACTATATTAGCAGACTTTCACGTCCTAGACATGGTTAGTGACACTACATGCCCATTATTGGTAGGAAGAGAATTTTTAGCAACCGCTAGCGCAATGATAGATTGTAAGGAGTCTAAGATAGCGGTAGGTGAAGGCGATACTTGGTCGGTGTACGATGTTAAGAAGCATAGTTATGATTGTGATGATGAACCGACTCCGCATTGGGTAGAGATGAATAGGAGACCATCTAGATATGGACCTTGGATAGAAAGGAACTTTATAGGACCTCAATGCCCATTCTATCTTGTAAAAGATTTCGTTGAAAAGACACATTCGGTGGAACAACTCATAGCTAGAGATGAAGAGCTAGATCCCTTTGAGGACCCCTTAGTCTTTAGGAAGATGATTGAGTTCTTGAGCGTAATGCCTATTAATATAGAGATGAATAAGTGGAAAAGAGAGGGAGACAAGTGTAAATGGAGGTGGGACAAGCCACCAAAAGAAGGTGACGGATCATGGCATATGATGATGACTTTGTATGATCCGGATGGAGAAAAGTTTGAAAGGTCATACCATACTAAAGAAACCAATAGGAAGTTGAAACCTAAGTTTGATCCCAAAGATGTCCTCAATGAGGAACTCACCCGTATCACGTAGTAACCGATGACCTTGAGTCTAGCTACAAGACTCGTAAATAAAGAAAAGCGCTTCTTGGGAGGCAACCCATGCTTTGTGTGATTTTTATTTTGTTTGTTTGTTTGTCATTTGCTTCCGTATGCATGCTTTATTTTTATTGTTGGTAGATCATGTTTCTAAATTAAATAGTGGAAATACTTTACTTTGTTGTTTTGGCCTAGTCTTAACTCCACCTAAAAGTATTTTTGCAAAAGATAAGTGTAAGGGGAAACCCCAAATATGTTTTTAAGAAACAAACCGATCATGATTCTCCACAATATTAAGTGAGCATGTATATTCGTATTTGTTAGAGTTAAATGCTTGTATTGAGTCATAATGAAGTTTTGCAGGATTTTCCAGGAAGTAGAACCAAGTTTTTCCAGAAATTTTCCGGAAACTTAACATAAGAATTTCTGCAGATCACTTCTGACGGCGTCACGAGATAATTCTTGACGGCGTCACGTGTAAAAATCTGGAAATTTTACCGGTTTTGTTTTTCTAACGGAGTCTTACGGTTTTTATGAATTATTAAGTTTTATAATCTCCAGAAAAACTGCAAACTTCATTCCACAAGCATTATATCTTATTTTGTTTCCTAGGATTTAGTAACTTATATAGATTGTCGCCGATTTTATGCGAGGTTGCCTTGTTTGTTTTCTCAGGATTTACAGGTTATGTATGAATAGAAGATGATTATTATTCTAGAAGGGAAGCTTTGATTGTTCATTTTCTTGGAGGAAGATTTAACATGGCCACCTTATTATCCATACCGAGTGAATCAGGGGAGTATTTGATTTCATTCTTTTTACTTTTTCACTTTTACATTCTTTACTTGAACATTGGGGACAATGTTCATCTTAAGTGTAAGGGGAGGGTAAAATGATGATACCTTACATATGCACTTTCGCTTGAGTTTGTTTTGTTTAATGGTAGATGTGTAATAAAACTATGAGAAATACTTGTTAGTGCAATTTTAGCGCCAAATTTAAATTTTTTTACAACATTTAGGAGTGAAACTTTAGCCATAGCAAGCGTCTCATGGATAGGAGATTGTATGACTAGCACATAACCGTATATTCAGAAAAATTTTTACCCAAATATGTGAGGTTCGCCTTTAGATTTGATAGGAAAAGCATTTACTATTAGTGCTTATGAGTGTACCGGTAGCATTTAGATTCTAGAACTTGCGTTAGTGATGCATCCCGAGACCGCTAGTGAGACTACATTCGTGTAGTAGGATTTACTACATGATAAGAGGCATTAGGATCACCCTTGTGTTAAACCTGTATCATAATTACTTGACCATTTAAGTCATATTACTTGGCTAGTTAAGTCAACTAATTTTTCCTACACCCTTAGCGTTGTACTCATTTTTAGTACACGAAACCCCTAGTACACCCCTCCGAGCCTATCTTTTCGTTTCTAACTTTAAGCATCTTACTTAAAGGAAGAATTAGTTACACCCCACTTAAATGTACAACCAAATCGCCTTAGCCTTCCTTGTATGCGCTCATTTTTAGTGCATTATTGTTATTTGTTAAACCCTAAGTTAACTATCTAATTGATTACATGATTGCTAAGTCGAGTCATATCCTTGTACATATTGTTTTGGGACGATTGGGACTCATGGGTAAAGTACTTATTTTATGGAGTAATGGGGAAGAACATCATTTATTACCCCCATATGTGCGTTAATCTTAAAAGTGCTCTAAGTGTTTTGATTTTCTTAATTCGAGTCGTTAGATTAGTTTATTGTAAAGTATGTAAAAATTCAAGTGTAAGGGGAATGTTCATTCCCTATGATGTATTATTTTGGATGGTAGGGTAAGAGTGTATGTCTAAAAAAAAATCGAAAAAATCAAGAAAAAGAAAAGAAAAAAATAGAAAAAGAAAAGAGAAAAAAACATACGGACTACCATCCCTTTTCATTCTATGTTTATTTTATGTTTTTATTATTTTTCATTTATTAGCTTAAGTCGAGTCTAGTCTTGGCTTAGCAACGCCTTATTGTACATGTAATTAACCAAGATTGTTAACTCGCCACCAGTAAAAACTTCCTTTATCCAACAAAACCGTGTATTTCATATCCCTACACCTAACGTTACAACCCTTTAAAAGACCTCTTTGATAGTTTATCCTAGGTGCTTACACCATGTGGTGGAGGTTTGATCCTTTCCCAAGCCTATGGTAATCTATTTTGCTATGACAGGTAGTGAGAGATATCTTCCGTTTCCATATTGTAATTTATACTTTATTACACCCGAGAGATGTGAGTATCTAAACACTATTTGTGAGGTGCTAGTGTATGACCTCCGTGCTTGTCTATTGGTCTTTAGTGGAACGATTATTTGTTGTAATTACTTTTATATTAGTGTTAAATGACCCCTAACTTGTATTTTGACTAGAATAAAAGCGCATTTGCTTGAGGACAAGCAAATCTCAAGTGTAAGGGTATATGATGAGGCAAAAAATGAACCACTTTTAGGGGTCATTCAAGCCCGGAATTGAATTTATTTGATCAAATATTGCCCTAAATCGTTCCTTTTGTGATTTTAGGTACTTTGGGAGAGAAATCTGGAAAAGGAAGCAATTCGGACGTTTTTGGAGCATAAAAGTGAAGAAAACGCCAAAGACTTAATTTCCTTGCTGGGAACAGTAGGTGACGGCGTCAAGAGTAAAATCCTGACGGCATCAAGAGTAATTTGCATGACGGCCCAGTACAGAAATGAAGGCGTCACAAGGTAGAGCGTCAAGAGTAAAATACGTGACGGCCTGGAAAAAAGTTATAACATGACGGCGTCAGAAGTAGATCAAGGCAGTCCGAGAATTCTTTTGGCGGCGAGATGACGGCGTCACCAATTTGGTCTTGACGCCGTCAGCCTCAATTTCCTATATGTAGTTTTCTGATTTTCATTCATAAAAGAGAGAAGTTTTGGAGAAACCCTAAGGCCGAACTTAGTACGAACTTTACAGGTTTTTCAAGGGTTTTCAGCCCTTGAGCCCTTTCATGTGTAATTAAGATAAGTGTTCTTCTAATTCAATCAATATGTCTATGTGTTGGTTGTCTATATCTTGTTCTTGTCTTAATTCCATCATGCTAGGCTAGATCTATCTTGTGTTTGCTTAGATCTAATGAAACCTAGATGTTAATTATGTGTTGATTACTTGTTTATGGTTGTATTGGATGAATGATTTCGATGTTAGGCTTAAGAAAACTGGCAGATCTCCAAATGGTAACATGCTTGAACATCTTAGGAAACATGAACTGACGTGCACTAGGTTTTATTGGTTGTATTTAATGCATGAGTAAATTCTAATGATCCCATGTTAGGAGCTTCTTAGCCGGCTCGACATAGGAGTGAAGTAGGCACTCATAGGATTGGGGAATTAAGTGCGCCACCCCATGAATGGTATTAAGGAATACAATCCGTCATCCACGCTACTATAACAAGTAATTAATGTGTAAAAGGTATCTAGGGAGTAATGAAATCTAAGTAAACACAATTTCTCCACTTATTGCTCACAACCTTAGTTTAATTTAGTTTATTTTCATTTTTAGTATTTTATTTTGATTGCATCTTTAGTATTGGGTTAGTTGATTAGCAACTAATTCCGCCCAAATCCTTCAAACCCGAGATTTTTACTTGCTTTCTAAAAAATATAAAAATACAAAAATAATCATCCCTCATCTTTAGAAATAGTATTTAGGTTTTCTAATCCTAGCGACACTATTCCTAGCTGAACGATCAATCCCCCGGTACTTGTCACTATACTATACTACAACGATCAGGTACACTGCCTGGTGGGGGTTGTAAGCTTCTCAAGATCCCTTGAGAGGTAAAGCCTGGTGCAATCCCTACGCATCACAGAACACCTACCAACTGGGGTGTGAACATTAATAATTTCCCAAACAAAAGATTAAAACTTGCTATTGTATCCTTGTGAATTGGTATACCTTTTTCAAAGAATCCATTTACATTGTGATTATTGGTTTAAGTTCACAATTGTCTTTTTGAGTTGGTCTCATTTTAATTGATGTGTTTTTCAAAAAACCCAAAAATATTTTTCCTTACCCTTTATCCGTTTGATTCTATCTTCTTATACCCCTCTCATGTATAATTCTTATGGCGTCTCTCGGCTACACGTGTTTCTGTAAAAGCCCGATTGAGAATGGCTATCTTTGTTTTCGGTGTATTTGTGAGATGTGTGGAAACAATTGTAGTAACAGCTTTTGCACTACGTGCAATATTTTCATACATCCAAATTCTCTCGATGATTCACCGAATTCTTCCAACTACCCATCACTGCGCTATTAATGACAAACCATCAAGAATTGATCCTAACCTTTCAGGATTTACGGTTAAAGGCTTGTCAAGCAAACGTACTGAGCATAGAGCAGTGACTGAAAAGAACGACTTGCCTAATCTTCATGTTTATCAAGATCAAAAACCGGAGACCATAACGGAAGTGGTGGAAATTCCTAGCTCTCAGAGCACACCACTTGTCCCACCTCTGACTTTTATTCCTTGTGTCGGTTGTGGTGAGCCGCTTTTTGGGTTGCCATGTCGTTGGTGTACATGTGAACGATGTGGTAATGATATTCAAAACGGAAGTTGTTTGTTTTGTGGTTCGAGTAATTCATTCGCTTACGATTCTAATCCGAGCTTTTGCAATGAGCCACAAAACAATTTCATTTCATATGAGCATAATCCGTGTTATCAAAATTGCAATGCCAAATCGTTTCAAAATGCACCAACTTCACTACAATACGGTTGTGAGTATTGTGGAGGTCCGCATTTTAGCACCGATTGTCAAACTAGGAATCTTTTTCCTTGTGACAACAATTATCACGACCAACCTCCACAATACCAAACTTTTGAAACCCAACCTCAACCATTTCCTCAAGAACTTTTGCGAAATGTTTTAAATACTTTAAATGATCTTAAGGATTTGGTTAACAAACCTGCTCCAGAAGAACCTCGTCCGAAGTTTTACAAAGAAATACTAGCTGAAGAAGCGGAAGAAGCAGCTAGAGTAAGATTTCGAATGCGTAAAACTATCATCTACGATGACGATGACGATAGTGATGATGAAGATACCCTTGATATTCGTAAAGGCTCATCAAATTCAGCAGTGGTGGTTCCTTCCATGAAAGATCAGTCTGTTGTTATCATACCCGAAGTTTACACTCACTCTCTAAACATGGGGGATGAGCATCTTAGCACTGTTCCTGATAAGGAATCGGACGAATTCATAAAGTTTAGTGTTGAGAGCCTTGTCCCAATCCCGAGAGAGTCACAGGGAACTTTGGATCATATGTGTGATCTACTTTCCCCTCTTGAGTGTTCAAACGATCATTTTGAGACTTTCTCAGATTTTAATGATGATTGTACATCTCATGGAGACATTGAGTATATTGAGGCATCACTCCCACAGTCTGATGCTGATCCTATTCTTGAGAAGTCCGCCAATGAACTTACTCACATCAATCCACTTTCATTGGAAAGTGATGATGGTCTCCTCGATTTTGAAGCCGATCTGGGAGAAATTGAAAGTCTCCTATATCATGATCCACCACTCAGTTCTTATCCCAGCAGTCCAATAGAGAATGATAATCACTTTGTTCCCGAATCATTCAATACTACTCTCACCAATCCTCTATTTGAATTCGAATCTGAATTCACTTTGATTTCTGATAATCCACTCTTTGATATTCAGAACGAGGATAGTGATGAGTTTATATCGGAACATGAATTCACATATTCACATCTTGTGAATAATTCTCTTCATGAGGAGTTCTCCGGTGAACTTACTCATATCATGACTCCTCCGGAGTTTGATAGCCCGGGGGGAGATGCACTCAATCATGAGGATTTGCAAATTCCCACCCACCCTCCCGGGATGTTTTTGAGCTTAACACTTGAAATCCAAACTCAGGCTAATGAGCCTGCTCTTGAGGAAGAAGATCTTATCATGATTTTCATCATGGTTTTCTTCCTTTTCTTCACATACAGGGTGACTTCTCTTGTTCATCACTCCTTCGGGAATGAGGATACCATCTTTGATCCCGGCATTTTCATTTACCATTATCTTGAGCCGGATACTTATCTCATCGGTGTGGAAGTTTCACGTGCTTCAAATGTTTGTCCAAACATCTTGAATGAAAGTCCGATTGAGATTGCTTCCTCCACATCATGCTTCCCCAAGGACAAATGAATTCGGGGTCGAGTCAAGCTAGCGACTCGGTAAACAAAAACAGTAGCATGTACTTAGGGTTTTCACCCTAAGTGTGGGGGAATTACCCCTACTGTGGTTACAAATAAAGTGAAAAAATGGTGTTTTCCACATTTAACTTGTAATGTTGCCCTTTTACTTTCTAAGAGTCGGCATAATAGCCGGGACTTTGAATATTGAGGGCAATATTCATTCTAAGTGTTGGGGGGGGGGGGGGGGTTTATTTCGCTATTCTAGCGAATTTTATCACATTTTACTATCTAATACCCCCGTTTTTGGCAAAAATTTTAAAATTTTTTACTTATGCTTCAAAATTTTTGTGGTTATCAGTCCGCCATGTCTAAACGACAAAAGGATTGGCTAATCCAGGAGCAAACGGCTCTTGGTAAAGATATCTCAAATTCGTTGATGGCTTGCAATTTGCCCAAAATTGTATGGTAAATCAACTCGCCATATCCAAAAAAGTGAATGAGTTGGCTAGCCCGCAAGATTATGGCTTGTGGTAAAGGCAGTGGAAAAACCATAATTGGTAATCAGTTCACCAAGATGTTGACTATTCCATCAAGAGTTGGCTAGTCCAGAAGCCAAAGGCTTTTGGTAAAGACAAATTAAATCCGTTGACAGCTGTTGGTTTGCTCAAAATCACATGGTTATCATGTGGACCATAGTTCTTACTTGAATCAATACATCTGGCTACTCCAGAAGTGAAGGCTTTTGGTAAAGAGATTCAAATCCATTAAATTTTCTCAAAAGATTGCTAGGGACTAGCAATATTTTAGTGTGGGGGATTGATGAGTGCTCAAACACTCATCATTTTTGGTCAAATCTGAACTGCAAAACATACAAAAACACTCAGAAACGCATCAGAATACTGAAAATATTCCAAAATTGTGTTTTATATGTTTCAGATGCAAAATGAGTAAAAACAAATGAAAAACGTACAAAGTTTGCAAAATTGGCAGTTTCAGTCCCCGAACTTTTCAAAATTGACAAAACTAGTCCCTGAGCGTTTTTATGAAAGAAAAGTCAACCTAAGGTTTTTAAAAGTCAAAAATTATCAAAATTAGTCCTTGGGTGAAAACTTTGGAAAAATTACAATTTTAGTCCCCGGGGTTTGGAAATTTACAAAAACGGTCCCCGGGTGATTTTTCTTTGGAGAATATGCAACAAATGTCTTTATGGAATTATAAGCTAACAAAAATGGTCCTTGTTGCAATTTTGGATAGTTGGCGAGACAGGTCCCTAAACTTTCAGCCTTTGACAAATTTGGTCCTTGTATTAACTAAACTACCAAAAGGACCCTTCTTGTTATTTTAGCCCAAAGCATAAACAAACCCAAACCACCACCCTTCACTAATCCAACCCAAAACTAATCCCTGATCCACCACACACCCAAGCCCAACACCAAACAGCCCACCTCCCATTTCCCTTTCAATAATATACCTGGTCAACACCTTTGACCCTTCACCTCCTTCCCTCCTTCACGTGACCCTCCTAGCCTGCCAAAACCCTGCAATCCCAACACTCCATCATCACCCCTATACCCCCTCCTCTGCCAACACTCCACCTACACTAACTTTCCACCACAACAATCCAAACCACCCCTGCCATATCAATACCTCCCCAACTTGCTTAAATTCATTTTCCCGCCAAGATGAACTCAACGGCCAAGATCAAAAGCAGATATCTAAGGGTCAAAAGAGAAGTGGGATACACTCAGAGCAAACCCTAGACACTATATATAGTCCTTTGTAGCCATTGATATTAGGCAGTTAGGTAGTAGGTTTTTAGTTTAGAAGTTTAGTTTTTAGTTTTTTTTTTTTTTTCATGTACTCTTTTATTTGATATCAATGCAACTTAAGTTTTTATAATTATTTTCAAACTGCTTATTTGGAATATGCTTGCTGTTCACTACTTATTGATAGTGTAGGATTGTTTATGAATGGTTGTTATAGTTAATTATGCTTAGTTCATAGCATAGGAGGTCATTTGTTCAAATATTGCATTAGCCCTGTCCATTTTAGCTTATAAGGCTTATTCTTATCGCCTTATTGAAACTGCTTTTCGGGAATTGATTGTTGTATCTTGTATATTTTCAGACTCAGTTAATGCCTTTGGTTCAAAAGCTTTGATCAAAGTACTTGTTTCAGGCGAAAATACCAATCCAATCTCCCTAAAGGACTGTTTGGAACAAGCATTTTCTGGCACAAAAACTTGTTTTGACCCAAAACTATATTTTGAATTAGATTTAGTTTAGTATTCCCAGTAGTTTTGAAGTAGATTTTATTAATTTTAAATAGTTTCAAAGCTTTTTGGTTGTTTACTAAAACTTCTATTTTAAAACTGTTATGATCATTTTTTAGGATAGATTCTAGATTAGGCTATTATTGTTGTTCTTTTTGGTTCACCTTAGACTCAAATAGGTAAATGTTAGTTTGGTGCACTTGGTCTTTGACTTCTCAGGTAAATGAACCCACATATTTACCCATTTTGGACCCATGTTAACCCACTGCATCAGCTTACCATTCTGCCATAGATCCCTTTTCATGTCCATTTTCCTATTTCATTTTTGTTAAAAATCTATAATTTTTGTTTCTAATTACTCTCTCACAGCTTAACTTCACATTCCAATAGCTTTTACACACTAGTTTTACCATTAGCTTATCTAGATTTTAGCTTAAAGTTGCAATTTTTTTCTGTTTTGCTGTCCAAAAAACCACCACACAGCCCAAACGTTTTTGATTTTTCATTTGTTCGTTATAAGCCCGTTTTACCCGAAATTTGGTATGCATGTAAATGGGATGGTTTCCTAGTTACCTTTGATTTTTATGAATTTTTTTTAAAAGTTTTTGGATGGCGTAAACACCACCACAAACAGCAGACATAAGTTTTAGTTTTTTTTTTTTTTTTTTATTTTTTTTTTTTTTTTTTTTTGTCCAAAAACAATCTTCTTAGTTCTAGTTTTAGGTTAGTTGTTGTAGGAGTTAATTCTTAAAACTTTTTGTGTAAGTTTTCTGTAGTACAAATTTTATTTATCAAGGCTTATTTTAGATGTTAGAGTTGATTTGGCTAGCTTATCGTTGGGCTGCAACTTTCCCCCACCAACGTAGGCCGGCTGCCCCAACTTTGCATTTCAAGAATTAACTAAGTTAGGATTAGAATTTTAGGTTAATGTTTATTTTCCAAACACTTGATAGTTTAGGTTTTGTAACGTGTAGCTTACCCTTGTATGTTAGCTTATGTGGTGGCTTATTTTTTGGCTTGCATACGTAGCTTTGTGGGATGTTTGATTTCATTTGGATGATGCATTAACTGTCCAAGTAGCGTACTTTAATGCATTTCTGCCTATCTATTAGAGTTCGGGGCCTGATTCTTGGTCTATAAGCTGTTTGAAATCTGAGTTTGGTAGCTTTTTTATGGCTTTTGATCAGCCTAAAGTTGGTCTCCCAGGCAACTTATGCATCAGTTAGTTTTTCAGCCCTTGAGATTTGTTGTTTGCTCGTTGCTTATTAAGTTTTGCACATCAGGTTTACATGCTTTTTTTTAGATAGCTTAAGATAGTGGTATAGGCTGTTTTGCTGCTCAAGTTAGTTTACATTAGCTTATCATGGGTTGGTTTAGCTTATTCTAGCTTTTGCGTAAGCTTATCTTGACTATCAGTTAGGGTTAAATTTTTTGTACTTGGTTTTGTTAACTGTTGCATTCAAAAGCTTTATTCTAGCCTATTTTGTAGTTCATAAAAGCTGGTACTTTTCAATAAGTTGTTGTTTGTTGGTAATTTATAAGTTTCAAAAGAAAAAGAAAAGAAAAATATATTGCAAAAAATTGGGTGTTGTGAGGATTTGAACCTCTGACCTCAGGTTACCAAACAGACACAACTCACAGTCCCCTAACCATCTGTGCTAGTACCCTTTCTTGTTATTCCTTTCCCTTAGTTTTAATTTAAAGAAGATTAACTTTATTTGCTTATTTAATTTCAGCATTCCTTTTTGCTTATTCTCTGCTTATTACAACTGCTTTTCACAATCTTTTAGTTTTCCTAGCTTATTTATAGTATAGTAGATTTTTCATAATTTTCTTAGATTTATTTGAATTGTTCTACTATTTATTAAGCATTTATTTATTTTAAATTGTTTTTAATTCATATAAAAAAATATAAAAACCAAAAAAATGTTTTTCTTTTTCTCAAAATTTTCTTTTACATTTTAGAAGGTAGGAAAATTAATTTCGTACCCGTAGAACTAGCATAGCGTTAAATTTACGTTTTAATTTGCGCACTCGCGTTTTTATTAAAATTACTTTTACGTTTTTAAATCTAGCTTACGTTTTTGGATTCCCCTATTTCTTATTATCATTCCCGTAGATTTTTAGGTAGATTTTTAGTTTCATTTAGCATTTCTTATTTGTATTCGTGTTTTAGTTTCGTTTATTTTATTCTTCGTACGTTATTTTAATTTCTCGTTATCCCACAATACCAAATAATCTCTCATCATCCATACAAGCATTTTAATCACGAATCTCGTACGATATTGCCCATTCACACCTCGTTGGGACACGACCCGGGTAATCACTTACCCGGTATCACATATATATATATTGTATTCACGAGTTTTCACAAGTTAAACTTTTCCTAAAGGTTAATTAGCGAATTCCACTCATGTCTACTTTGTGTATATTTTTGATACGCACTAAAAAACGCATCATCAAGGTGCTCATAGGATTGGGGAAGTAAGTACGCCACCCCATGAATGGTATTAAGGAATACAATCCGTCATCCACGCAACTGTAACAAGTAATTAACATGTAAAAGATGTCTAGGGAGTAGTGAAATCTAGGTAAACACAATTCTCCCATATATTGCTCACAACTCTAGTATAATTCAGTTTATTTTTATTTTTAGTATTTTATTTTGATTGCATCTTAGTATTGGGTTAGTTGACTAGCAACGAATTCCGCCCAACTCCTTCAAACCCGAGATTTTTATTTGCTTTTATAAAAAACTAAAAAAATACAAAAAGAATCATCCCTCATCTCTAGACCTAGTCTTTAGGTTTTCTAATCCTAGCGACACTATTCCTAGCTGAACGATCAATCCCCCGGTACTTGTCATTATACTATACTACATCGATCAGGTACACTGCCTGGTGGGGGTTGTAAGCTTCTCGAGATCCCTCGAGAGGTAAAGCCTGGTGCAATCCCTACGCTACCATTATCAAAGCCCATATACAAATCACTAAAAAAAACATCATATAAACTGATAATTGATGAAAAAGCAATTTTAAGGGGAGTAGTAAGGAGGCCGCAAGCCCATCAATTCTGATTGATTATAATTTACTAATACAATAAACACAAAACTACTTAATGAATTAAATACATGCAGGACCTTCTTATTGCTCTGAGATCTTCGTTTAGGGTGTGTCTTGTGTTGTCTTGTCGTCTGAATTTGTCTCCTTATGAATTTGTCTCCTTAGGGTTTGGTTACACGCAAAATTCATCTATGTCTTGGGGTATTTATAGTTTCTGTCAGATGGGTAGATGCGGCGCATCTACTTAACTTCGCGTGGGGTTCAAGATTAATATATTCTGGAATATTCGTACACCGTCTTCAAATGCGGCGTATCTTGAATCTTTATACGGCGCATGTCCTTCAGCGTCTTGGATTGTATTTGGTGAAGTCTTGATAATTATACGGCACATGTTGATAATGAGACGTGGCGTATCTGGAGTAGAACAAGTTGGTTCTTCTTCATTGACAAATGTTTCATATGTGGCGCATGATAAAATCAGATGCGCCGCATGCTTCAAAGTCAGGCAATGGTCTTCAAATTCATCTATTCAGCAGACTTTTTCCATCTTGATCATTTATCTTCATATTTCGTCCAAAATCGCCAAGTTTCACCAATTGCTTGTTTTTAACTGAGAATTACTAAAGTAAACGATTAAGCACCAATTCTCATATATAATATAATAAAACAAGTCAATTAAATAGGACAAATGACAACAATAAAATGTACTTATTTAATGTCATCAAATATCCCCCCACTTGAACTTCACTTGTTCCCAAGTAAACCTTAGATTATAATTATGAAAATGTATCCTAAAAGAGATTAGGATATATTTTTTATATTTAAGCATTTATTCGTTTAATCATAATCACACAACCAAACACTTAACGAACTAGAAATAAAATATCTCTCTCAATCTCTCAACTAATCTAATTCGCTCAATTGCTCGGTCGTGATGAATATTCCATCATATGCTTGGCAAGGATACACATCTCCACCACTAAAACTAAGGAGTGACAAGTCTAAAGCGGTAAAAAGGGTTTTGAGGCTTAAGGGTGTAACCTAGCTTCGTTCAAATATTTCTTGTACAAACTTAGTAGATCGCTGGCGCAAGTCCTTGACGTTTCAACTAACGGATCGTCACTAATGTGCTTCTTGGATCGCTGGTGCGTTATTTGCATAACGGATGGTCTCCAAGTCACACACCAGATTGCTGGCGCGTTAGTCAATTAATCTAATACTCGGATGGTCACTACCTTATTAATACATTTAACATTCTTACTTAGCCATCACTATATCCGGATGCTCGAAAGCTAACAACGAATATAATAATATGGTTGGGTATGGATAACATTTAGGATATAAATTGGTGTAAAAAAAATATAAAAAAACAAATAGATTAAGTCCTAATGTGTGGCTAATCACTTTCCCAACCATCCCATGAATAAGACTAATATCATTGAATAACTCACGCTTTAACACTTGTAATTCACGCTTTAGGTAGACACGAATTTTGCTCAATAAAATCTTAAACAAAGAATAATCCAGAGTTGGCGTTCCCATGACGGCCAACTCCCATTCAATACATAAATATAATACAACAATAATAGTGGTGATATCAACCACTTAATATAAAACTTTACATTGTTGGTTTATAACAAACTTACCAACTTCTATCTTTCTTTTTCTTTTCTTCTTTTTTTTCGATTTTTTTTTAATTAATGGTGTAAAATTTCACCACATCACTTATAATGATAACTATGGATAATTTTCCATACTTTTCATGACTTTAGTAATAATGCAATTAGTGAAAGTAGTAAACACACAAAAATCAAGACAAAAAATATACAATATTTACTTTCACTTCCAATTGCATTGTGCAATTTCCCGACCTAACCAAATATAATGAATTTACGCACACGAACACAGGTAACACAAGGAAACACACTTTGCCTAAAGTGACTAACCACGAACATTAATCTACACGGTAGGCTAAGGTGTAAAGGTGTAACAAAACATTTAACACAGGTGTAAGAAACGAAAGGAATGGCTGATCTGAGGGTTTTTCTAGGGGTATCTTACTCTAAAAATGAGAGCAAACAAAAGGATTTTATACGGGGGGTTAACTAACCAGTGTAGTTAGTTAATAAACACAACATATAAAGGCTTTTTGAGTGTAATCTTAGAAATTTACCAAGTTAGAAAAGTCACTCCAATTATATCAATAATACTCATTATGGTGGTCTCGAATAGTATACAAGCCAAGTTCTAAAGTTTACAAGTCACCGGCACACTCATTTTTTTGTGGAATTTGGGTAAATATTTGGAAACGGATATGCTCTATTCTCACAATTTTATATAATAGAAGTTATGTGTGTGGTTATGCAACTTAGATTTAACAAAAACATGCTAGAAAAATTTTAAATTTAACATATTAAGCATAGATTAAAGCATATTTTGAAAATTTTAGGACAAGTAACGTTCTAATTCTCCACCCCCCCCCCCCCCCCCCCATTTAAGTTAAACAACTTCCTCGTCGTTTGTAAATAAAATTAAAAACGGGAAATTAAAAAGAATTAGAACGGAGAACTCCCCTGAGATTTTCTCGGTATGATCCTCCATTATGCGTATGTGAGCAATATCATTTTTCTTATGGATGAGAGGTGTTCAAGCCTCCATGAATGATGTCTCCACAGAAAGTACAGAAACTAAAATATACCACCATTTTAGAACTTAACACACCTGAATTTAAGAAAATCAAACTAGTGCATAATTCATTAGTAGTTAGTAAAAAAAATAAAACCTAAAAAATAAAAAATATTTTTTTTTGAAAATCATTAGGTCAGTCGATACACCGCATCTAATGAATGAGATGCGCCATATCGAGCCTAAAATTAATACGGATCAGAAAATAAGATGCGTTGCATCCTTAACCAGGGATGCGCCGCATTAAATAAACTGACATAAAGTTCTAAAGTGTAGAAAAAATAAAAATTGCAGAAAATTAAAAGATATGATATATACAGTTGATACGCCGCATCTTATGATGGAGATGCGCCGCATCTTCTGCAGATTGGACTGACTCGACACAAAAAACAGTAAAGATAAATCCGGGTTGTCTCTCGGTGAGCACTTCTCTTTATTCCAAAGTCTTCAAGTTAGACTCACGTTCAGCTCCTTATTCCAGTATTTCTGGTTCAAACTCGACAACTTCGTTATCCGTGTTGTCGATATAGTTATCAAAGTACTTCTTTACACGTTGTCTGTTTACTTTAAATACATAACCATTCTTATCACATATTTCAACAGCTCCATAAGGATAAACCTTCTTAACCACAAACAGACCTGTCCATCTTGACCTTAGTTTTCCTGGATACATCTTTAGTTGAGAATTGAATAGTAAAACCTTTGGCGAGAATTGAATACATCTTTAGTCGAGAATTGAATGCATATTGTTTTGTTCTTTCAGCAAAAGTTCATTGGTAGTCCTGAATTCCTTGATAAAGTACTCCGTATTATAATGTTCTTTTTCGCTCTCGTGGGCAATTTTTGACACAAACTCTTCAATAGTGAGATTGGCTTTAGGTCGTCCAAAGCAGCTGGGGAAAATGTCAAACATCATTCCTGAAATGCAAAACAAGTAATCTTCAAAGTAAAAACTTTCTAAAATACAGGAAGGTTGATTACAATTTTCTCCGTTTGGGACAAATAAAAGTTGATGATATCTGCAGACGAAGCGCCGTATCTTAAAAAAAGGATGCGCCGTGTCTTATACGTTAATAATTAAATCAGACTTTTATTCAGAAAATCAATATGCCACACAGATAAATTAAATGCGCCGTATCTTTTAAGTTATCAAAAATTACTTTTATTTACAAAAATTAGATGTGCCGTATAGACAAACGCTAATACGCAGTATCTTCCTTACGTTTCAGAATACAAGATTTTTGACTTTTATATAGATACGTCGTATCGACAAAAATCGATGCGCCGTTTCTCTTTAATTTAATAAATTTGAAAACTGTTTTCAATAAATAATTAATGCGTCGTATTTGAAAAACAGATGCGCCGTATGCCTATTAAAGTTCTTAAAAAGTTTCTGATTAAAAACAAAATACGCCGCAACTAGGGGATAGATGCGCCGTGCTCGATTTATTAAATTAGATGTGTTGTACAAAAAATTAAAACGCCATACGCCGCATCTAGAAAATAGATGTGCCATATCGTTTGTATAAGAAAAGTACAACAAAAAGATTATGCAGAAAACAAAGAAAAATGAAAATTACAGAAAATAAACAAAAAAGAAAACAACTAAATATGCAAAATATACAATGAATGAAATCTAACTAATACACAACAAAGATAGCAGTTAAAATCTAAAAACCCAAAAATTAAAAAGTTAGAAAACCTAATTTAAAATACTAATAGAAAAACAGATATTAACAATTCACTCCCTGGCAGCGGCGCAAAAAAATTGATGCCTGTTGTGTCACGTGTAGTATAGAGTGATTTCGCCTATTCAAGTTTTACATTTATATTTAGCCAACTTATCCTATAACACACACACACACTAACGAGCAGTGTACCTGATCAATATGTATATAGTGGTAAGCAGAATGTCGATCACTAAGAGTGGAATGTAATATCTAGTTAATCTAATCAGTATTTTAAATATACTAAGTTAGTTTTACAATCTAATCTAACGCAATGGGGGTTTTAGCCTGAGAGACTAGCACAGTTTTGGTTGATTAATTAAACTAATAAAACTAATAAGAATGAATCAGCGAAAGACTAACACGTACACAAATAGATAATAGATACAGATAGAAGTCCTGTCCTTTTGTTAAGTAGTTTGTCACATGTTTTATTGCTAGTTTTATATGATGAGTATCGTAAACTTTTCTCTCTCATTGAATCTAAAATATAGGTGAGTAAACTATTAATGATCACTTATGCCTATCTTACTTTCTAGACGCTAGTTAAGTAAGCATGGAGGGGGTATTGCAGCCCAAGCAAAACGCAGCTAGACATAGAGGTTATCAAAGCACATATACAATAAAACAAAATTACTTAATGAATTAAATATATGTAGGACCTTTATACTGCTCTAAGATCTTCATTTAGGGTGTGTCTTGTGTTGTCTTTTCGTCTGAATTCGTATCCTTAGGGTTTGGTTGCACACAAAATTCGTCTATGTCTTTGGGTATTTATAGTTTATGTCAGAGGGGTAGATGCGGCACATTAACTAAGTAGATGCGGCGCATCTACTTAACTTCGCGTGGGGTCCAAGATTAATATATTATGGAATATTCATACATCGTCTTCAGATGCGGCGTATCTTGAATCTTTATGTGGCGCATGTCCTTCAGCGTCTTGGATTATATTTGGTGAAGTGTTGATAATGATACGGTGCATGTTGATAATGAGACGCGGCGTATCTGGAGTAGAACAAGTTGGTTCTTCTTCGTTGACCAAGGTTTCATATGCGGCGCATGATAAAATCAGATGCGGTGCATGCTTTAAAGTCAGGCAATGGTCTTTGAATTTATCTATTCAATAGACTTTTTTTATCTTGATCATTTATCTCCATATTTCGTCCAAAATCGCCAAGTTTCACCAATTGCTTGTTTTTACCTTAGAATTACTAAAGTGAACAATTAAGCACCAATTCTCATATATAATATAATAAAACAAGTCAATTAAATAGGATAAATGACGACAATAAAATGTACTTATTTGATGTCATCAGATACCAAGGTGAAGTATGCCACGTATACTCTGAAGGATGAGGCATTGACTTGGTGGAATAACTACCACAAGTCAGTTGGAAGCGAGGTGGCCTATGCTATGACATGGGATTAGTGCAATGCTCTACTGGTTAAGACTTACTACCCAAGGAACGAGGTCAAGAAGCTTGAGATTGAGTTTTGGAACCATAGGGTGAAGGGTACTGATGCGTGGTTTTGCAACCTTGCAAAAGGTTTTACCTATCAAGGGATCTTGAGAAGTTTGCAATCCTCACCAGGCAGTGTACCTGACCGATGTAGTATAGTGTAGTGGCAAGTACCGGGGGATTGATCGTTCAACTCAAAGAATAGTGTTCGCTAGGGTTAAAACTTAATTAAACTAGGTCTAGAGGTGAGGGATGATTCTTTTTGTATTTTTATATTTTATGGAAAGCAAGTAAAAATCTCGGGTTTTGGAAGAATGGGCGGAATTAGTTGCTAGTCAACTAACCCTAATAACTACGAATGCAATAAAAATAAAATAAAATGACACGAAAGTAAATATGGAGAAAAACAATAATAAGAAAAACGTGTTTACTTAGATTTCACTACTCCCTAGCTATCTTTTACTAGTTGATTAGTTTCTTACAATTGCATGGATGACGGGTTATATTCCTTAATACCACTCGTAGGGCTGTGTACAATCTTCCCTAACACTATAAGCTTCTACCTCTTCCTATGTCGAGCCGACTAATAGCTCCTAACATGGCCTCCTTAGTAGTTACTTATGCATTAAATACAACCAATTAATCGTAGTACACATCCGATTCATGTTTCTTAAGACGTTCAAGCATGTTACCAATTGGATGTCTACCAGTTTTCTTAAGCCTAACATCGATATCATTCATCCATAACAATTATAAACAAACAACCAACCAATAATCAATAACTAGGTTTCATTACATCTAAGCAAACACAAAGAAAACCTAGCCTAGCATGTTAAAGTAAAGACAAGCATCAGATAGAATCAAACAACACATAGACATATTGAATGATTATTGGAAAACTTATCTTCAATCAAACATGGATGAAATAAGGGTTTGGAACCCTTAAAAGTAAGGTAAATTCGTGCTAGGGTTTCTCCAAAACTATCCCAAAGTTCTCCTCCCTTAACAAATGAAAAATATAAAACAATATATAGATTTTTGGGTCTGACGCCGTCAACTCGCCGCCAAAGAAACTCTCATATTGCCTAGATCCAGATCTGACGTCGTCCCTTGTTATCCACCTCTTGGCCGTCTCTTGTAATTTGAACGTGACGGCCTTGGTGACGCCGTCACGTGTTAAATCTCCAAAACATTCTGGCGCGCCTCGTGTATTTAATTATCCACCTCTTTTTCCATGAGTGACGGTGTCACATACAATTCCTGACACCGCCAGGTACCAATTTCAGCATGATTTGGAGACTTTGTCGTTTTCCTCACTTTTTCGCTCCAAAAACATCCAAAACGCTTCATTTTCCAGATTTCTTCTCCAAAGTATCTAAAATAACGAAAGGAACGATTTAGGGTAATATTTGATCAAATAATCTCGACTTTGGGCTTAAATGACCCCCTAAAAGCAGTACACTTTTCGCCTCATTAGGTACTGACATGACAACTTACAACCGTTAATTCCAAAAGTTGTCATTACTCTTTCCCTTCATGGTTAGCACTGAGGCACTCAAGATTGAGTGATACACTAATTGTCACAACTCGTAATTTCATGTCCTTTTTCAAACGTCGAAATTTCATTTTTATTTCAGAAAGTTACTATTCATTTCTATTATTCACTATTACTATTCATTTTCACTATTCATTTCCGAAATTTTTATTTCATATTCTCGTAAGTTAAACTATTTTAATGATAATCCGAGAGTTTGGCGCTCGTCGAATCTTTTCTGCAAAAATCACGAAGCCGTGTCTGAGATTTACATTTGGGTTTAAACGTCATTCCAGTATCCCGATATGTCCATAAAACAATATAAATAATAGAAATATGATTTTCTCTCATTTTATGACAATTCTAAAAGTTTTGGAATTTTACATTTTCCAGTTCATCGTTTTACGCGAATTACGTGTTTTAGACCCGCGTTTCCAGTTTTAACAGCGTTTAAGCAACCCGATGGAACTAACCATTCATTTTATATTTTGTTATGGATTATTTTGACAAGTTTAGTCATTCTTTCAAGTTTCATATTTTTACGATACCCGGATTTACGTTTCACGGCTTAACAATTTACGGTTAGCAATTATCGGAACCAAAACTGACTCCGTACACTAGATAATACTAAGCTTCCCACACACTCTTATTTCCTTCCATGTGCAAGAGATTTACTTCTAATTGACTTCTTATTTACCAAATTACCCTAAACTAGATATTTCAATACTTAAACACATTATCTCATACATATTCATTTTTACAAAATCATAAAACAAGGTTTTGAAATAAAAACCTCAAGATTATTAAGTTTTCTTGCTCAAAAGTCTATAATCATTCAAGTAAGTTACTAATAATTTTCCTACTCTTTTAAACATTTACTTGATGTATTTTTATGATCTAGTAACTAGTTATGCAAATATTCATATTAAACATACCACTTATTACTCATTTTCTTTATAAACATAGATCTATAATTTTTATTAGTAACTTCAAGAGATCCACCATTTTTGGGTGATGTTTAGGACCCCATGACACCCTAAGAAGGTGTATGGTAGGATTGAGTACTTGTGGAGTTGATTTGAAGTAGTTTGGTTAAGTTTTGAACAAGTTATAAACTAGAAAAATCTATTTTTAACACTATATAAATGTTGCTGTCCATTTTTGTAAAATACAGACAACTCAGGGGTTTCCAGGTAACATTGGGCTATAGAATCAGAAAATACTTTCAAAAACGAAGCTATGGGCGAAAGAACGGATTAAAACGAGTTTATAACGAAGAAGATATGATTTTTACAAGTTTAACAACGAAAACTATTTTCTGAAAATAATACGTGTTGTTGCACAATTTTCAATGGACAAAAAGAGGCATTAGACGTGTTTTATAAGAGCCGATTTACTAAAAATATATTAGTATATATTAATACGAAACCGTGGATATAAAAAACGTAGAAAACGAGCTTATAACGACCAAGATACAAGCGTTTGAATTTTAGACGATTTTAATATTTTTCCTTCAGCCCAACACTTAAGAAAAATTTTCAAGTATTAACCATTTCGCCAAGTGACCAGGTTGAGAGCCATTTTTCTCATTGATAAACTCATTTCTGAAAAATTTACATCATGGACAAAAAGTTAGATCACCCAGCCTAGTTTTCAAAACATCCAACCGTTTGTTAAAAAGATTTATACCGAATAACTTATGGCCTTCCAAACTTTCCTGAAAGCTGCCCAGAATCTGCCAAAACAGCCCAAACACCTCACTTCGCGGCTATTTTTCTTTATGATCGAGACCCGTTTGGAAAAACGTCAGTTCTATGACTTTTTAGATAAGGTGAAAATCTTCCTAAAACTACTGAATTTTTTTTCCTAACTCTTAATATTTACTATTTCGCGACTAGTTTTGCGAGACCATTTTGGTCATATTTTCAAGATTATGAAAAGTGTAATTTTACGACGAAAACCTTATATTTGCCGATAAAGCACCAAACGAGGATCGCGGAGTACCGTTTCAATATATTTACATGAAAAGTGGTTATTAACTTAACGAGACGTCAAAAATGTATTTTTCGATGATAAACGTTATTTTCAAAATTCACAAGTGGTATCGAAAACATACGTATTTGCATGTGTAGCATCATTTCATTTCTTACATTAGACCATATCATTCATAATAGGTTGCGGTTAGTGATCGTACCTCATTTTCAGTGTATCCACTTTTGTCATCGTAGCTATCGCACCAGGTGAATCATAGCCCCTACTCTTTTAATTGTTTTGTAGACTCTTTGGGGGAGATACATGCTCGATTACATGTTTTCAACTTTATGATCGTTTTACATTTAAACTCATTTATATGACCTCATTGTCATCATTGTTTATCTGGCGACATTGTCAGCATTGTTTATATGACCTCATTGTCATCATTGTTTATCTGGCGACATTGTCAGTATTGTTTATATGACCTCATTGTCATAATTGTTTATCTGGCGACATTGTCAGACTTATTTACATGACCTCATTGTCATAGTTGTTTATCTGGCGACATTATCAGCATTGTCAAAAAATTGCTTATATGGCCTCATTGCCAGAATTGTTTATATAACCTCATTGTTAAAATTATTTATATAGCAGTTTTGCTATATTTATCTTTGAATCTAGATACAAGTATTACTTTTGTTCACATAAACTATATCATATTTGGCAGTGGGTCGTAAACACACAGGTTACAAGTCTCTTATGGCGGGACTTGTAACTGAGTGGATTTACGATGCCTTTGCTGGGAAATCTTCATTCATATGCATTACATTCTTTTTCACAAGACTCTATGAACTCACCAACCTCGAGTTGATACTTTAGCATGTATTTTCAGGTATTAAGCAATGGCACGCTACTGGAGGTTTTGGCAGCGCATGGCATGGTCATAGAAGACTCTGATATTCATTTGGGGACCGTTTAAAAGTATTTTAAAGGTCTACTTCCGCACTACTCTTAACAATGTAAATTCAACATTTTTGATTTAACTATTTTATTCTAAATGATTGACGTGAAAACCATTTTTGTACTTGTGTTAAGATACCAATTGAGTTACACCCCAGCTACATGTATGTTTCCGCTGGACCCGATTTTGGGGGTGTGACAGATTGGTATCAGAGCTTTGGCTATAGCGAACTGTGTGTTTTTAAAACCTAGACTATAGCTACTTTCATGAAAACTTAACCCTATGACCGTCACGTGTCTGCCTGCCAAGCTGAAGCCTCATTTGTGGTTAGTTGCTGACATAGGTGATGAGATTTGTGTCTCATTATCTGATATATTATATTCATTTAATTCTAGTTGATTACTATAATTGTCTTTCATATAAGCATGTTCACGTATCATATATGTCACCATGTTATGTTTTTCCTTGCATAGTTTCATCATTCGACCTCGAGTTTTGGTCACTTGCCTTAGTCTTTCAGAACATCTTGGTATTTGTGAAGGACATAGTATTAGTATTATTGAGCTGAGTATTTCAAAATTCATGGAACCTCGGTGGAATATAGACTGGTCATCTATATTCAACCCGGGATAGTGAGATATAGGCTGACCACCTATGTCTGACTCAGAGATGAATTTTGCAACATTGAGAATAGTTATAATAAAATTTTGTCTGAATTGAATCCTTTACTCGATTTCCAAATGTTTCATTCGTGTGTGCGTACTCAAACGTTTCAAGAACATTCATACTTTTCATCACTTCGTGAACCGTCGCTTGGAAGCACGTGAACTGGTCATTTCATCTCATGAACATTCACGTCTATGCACGATACACTATATCACAGTATTTTCTTTTATCACAATCTCATTTTGTCGCAGTTGTCACAGTCTTTTCCCTCCTCACCATCACTATCATTTCCCTTCCCCATCCTCATATAGATAAGGAATTAGCTGACACTCTATAGTTTCCTATGTCACTCATCCCTCACTATTTCCAATATTGATAAGTGGATATTATTAATGACCTTCCTAGGAAAGACTTTTCATACCATCTATAAGGAGAATCCCTCGGTACATTAAGACCATTCAAAACTCAAAAGAAATCTCAGGATATCACAAAACCATTCGAACCACTATCACTAGCCTGATCACCAAAAATTCCATCATCTAGAAAGTATTGGCTTGACTGAATTATAGGATTAGTTTCGATACGAGTGCTCACTACGCAACACCATAGAGATAAATCCAACCTCTTAACCAAGACTATAGATTGAACATGTCCTCACCAATAGACTTTATTCAGATATGTTAGACATCTATGCATTTGTGCAGACATACATACCTGGCTATTTTATCCTCTTAATACTTTCACTTTTAAATGGATTTTTCTCCAAACTACAGTTATACAAAACATATATCTTGTAAGAAATACTTTTCTGAGGCACTTATTTTGACAAGTAAATTCCTTTTGGTTAATCTTTTACAAAACTATTGAATGTTAGGAAAGTTTAAACATCGATCTTTGGTAAACCATATTATCCACCTTATGTTGAAAACTGTCCTATCTGGCATAACTATTAAATTTTGAAACATCAAGAAAAATGTTACTTGGAAAGCCGTTTGCTTAAAGTTTTAAATTCATTTTTTCAGGGAAGGTTTATGAACAAAACACACAATCTCAAAACAAACTTTGAAAATCAATCACTATATTACATCACTTATACATTTAGGAGTTTGTGAATTGACGACATAGAACTTGGGGAAAATCTTAGTAATGGAGACTAAGCATCGTAGGTGGAGAAAGACTCAATTCATGACATCCTGCGGAGGATCACAACCTTATCCTAATCTATTATTTTCAACAACACCCTTTGACGGACTTAACCTTGTAAGTTTTTCCACAAGATTCATGATATCCATTTCAATTATTCCTAATAGAGGAATTTAATTCACCTCAAACTCCTAGCGATTACATTAAGATTCCTTTGGAACTACACTACCTATCATCTGCAGACCAATGGTCAAAAATTAGAGAACGATTCAAACATAGGGAGATATGCTCAGAGCATGAGTGATTGACTCTTGAAATGGTTGGACTAACCATTTGCCATAAATCAAATTCCTTTACAACCATAGTTACCGCACGAGCATAGAGATTACACCAATTGAGGCACTCTATGGTCGAAGTGCCAACATCCATTGAAGGATTGAAATTTGGAAAAGCCCAACTCACTAGTCCCGTAAGCATTCATGAAATAACCAGGAATTTCCTACAAATCAAGAATCAGTTACAAGTTCAATAAGTTGTAAACCCTTAGAATTTCAAGTTGGTGGCAGGGTTATGTTGAAAGTTCTGTCTAGGAAAGGCATGATACCATTCAGAAAAATCTAGAAAGTTAAACCCGATATACACTGGATCGTTTAATGTTTCAGACAGAGTAAGCGTAGTGGCCTACAGACTTGAGCTCCCATTAGAGCTCAGTAGCTTACACGACTCAATTATCCCCACTTTTCCACCAATACCACTCCAGACACCAACACAAACTGAACTTCGGGATGAAGTTCCTGTTAGAGGGGAAGAATGTCACAACTCGTAATTTCATGTCCTTTTTCAAAAGTCGAAATTTCATTTTTATTTCAGAAAGTTACTATTCATTTCTACTACTCACTATTACTATTCATTTCCGAAATTTTTATTTCATATTCTCGTAAGTTAAACTATTTTAATGATAATCCGAGACTTTGGCGCTCGTCGGATCATTTCTGCAAAAATCATGAAGCCGTGTCCGAGATTTACATTTGGGTTTAAACGTCATTCCAGTATCCCGATATGTCCATAAAACACTATAAACAATAGAAATATGATTTTCTCTCATTTTACGACAATTCTAAAAGTTTTGGAATTTTATGTTTTCCAGTTCAGCATTTTACGCGAATTACGCGTTTTAGACCCGCGTTTCCAGTTTTAACAGCGTTTAAGCAACCCGATGGAACTAACCATTCATTTTATATTTTGTTATGGATTATTTTGACAAGTTTAGTCATTCTTTCAAGTTTCATATTTTTACGATACCCGGATTTACGTTTCGCGGCTTAACAATTTACGGTTAGCAATTATCGGAACCAAAACTGACTCCGTAAACTAGATAATACCAAGCTTCCCATACACTCTTATTTCCTTCCATGTGCAAGAGATTTACTTCTAATTGACTTCTTATTTACCAAATTACCCTAAACTAGATATTTCAATACTTAAACACATTATCTCATACATATTCATTTTTACAAAATCATAAAACATGCAAGGACGGAACCAGAGGGTGTCCCGGAGGGTCCCGGGACACCCATGAATTTTTGTCTCGCAGTATTAATTTTGTTATAAACCTTCTATTTTTCTATAAATGCACCCGGTCCCAAAAAGTTGTGCATGTAGTCTTGTTTGATTTCTCATAAATGCACCTAGTGATTGTGTCATCTGGTTCCGTCCCTGAAAACAAGGTTTTGAAATAAAAACCTCAAGATTATTAACTTTTCTTGTTAAACATACCACTTATTACTCATTTTCTTTAATCATTCAAGTAAGTTACTAATAATTTTCCTACTCTTTTAAACATTTACTTGATGTATTTTTATGATCTAGTAACTAGTTATGCAAATATTCATGTTAAACATACCACTTATTACTCATTTTCTTTATAAACATAGATCTATAGTTTTTATTAGTAACTTCAAGAGATCCACCATTTTTGGGTGATGTTTAGGACCCCATGACACCCTAAGAAGGTGTATGTTAGGATTGAGTACTTGTGGGGTTGATTTGAAGTAGTTTGGTTAAGTTTTGAACAAGTTATAAACTAGAAAAATCTATTTTTAACACTATATAAATATTGCTGTCCATTTTTGTAAAATACAGAAAACTCACGGGTTTCCAGGTAACATTGGGCTAGAGAATCAGAAAATACTTTCAAAAATGAAGCTATGGACGAAATAACGGATTAAAACGAGTTTATAACGAAGGAGATATGATTTTTACAAGTTTAACGACGAAAACTATTTTCTGAAAATAATACGTGTTGTTGCACGATTTTCAATGGACAAAAAGAGGCATTAGACGTGTTTTATAAGAGCCGATTTACTAAAAATATATTAGTATATATTAATACGAAACCGTGGATATAAAGAACGTAGAAAACGAGCTTATAACGACTAAGATACAAGCGTTTGAATTTTAGACGATTTTAATATTTTTCCTTCAGCCCAACACTTGGAAAATTTTCTAAGTATTAACCATTTTGCCATGTGACCAGGTTGAGAGCCATTTTTTTTATTGATAATCTCATTTCTGGAAAATGTACATCAATGACAAAAAGTTAGTTCACCCAGCCTAGTTTTCAAAACATCCAACCGTTTGTCAAAAGGATTTATAAAGAATAACTTATGGCCTTCCAAACTTTCTCGAAAACTACCTAGAATCTTCAAAAACAGCCCAAACACCTCACTTCGCGGCTATTTTTCTTTATGATCGAGACCCGTATGGACAAACTTCAGTTCTATGACTTTTTAGATAAGGTGAAAATCTTCCTAAAACTACTGAGTTTCCTTCCTAACTCTTAATATTTACTATTTCGCGACTAGTTTTGCAAGACCATTTTGGTCATATTTCCAAGTTATGAAAAGTGTCATTTTACGACGAAAACCTTATATTTGTCGATAAAGCACCAAACGAGGATCGTGGAGTACCGTTTCAACATATTTACATGAAAAGTGGTTATTAACTTAACGAGACGTCAAAAATGTATTTTTCGACGATAAACGTTATTTTCAAAATTCACAAGTGGTATCGATAACATACGTATTTGCATGTGTAGCATCATTTCATTTCTTACATTATACCATATCATTCATAATAGGTTGTGGTTAGAGATCGTACCTCATTTTTAGTGTATCCACTTTTGTCATCGTAGCTATCGACCAGGTGAGTCATAGCCCCTACTATTTTAATTGTTTTGTAAACTCTTTGGGGGAGATACATGCTCAATTACATGTTTTCAACTTTATGATCGTTTTACATTTAAACTCATTTATATGACCTCATTGTCATCATTGTTTATCTGGCGACATTGTCAGCCTTGTTTATATGACCTCATTGTCATCATTGTTTATCTGGCGATATTGTCAGTATTGTTTATATGACCTCATTGTCATAATTGTTTATCTGGCGACATTGTCAGACTTATTTACATGACCTCATTGTCATAGTTGTTTATCTGGCGACATTGTCAGCATTGTCAAAAATTGCTTATGTGGCCTCATTGCCAGAATTGTTTATATAACCTCATTGTTAAAATTATTTATATAGCAGTTTTGCTATATTTATCTTTGAATCTAGATACAAATATTACTTTTGTTCACATAAACTATATCATATTTGGCAGTGGGTCGTAAACACACAGGTTACAAGTCTCTTATGGCAGGACTTGTAACTGAGTGGATTTACAATGCCTTTGCTGGGAAATCTTCATTAATATGCATTACATTCTTTTTCACAAGACTCTATGAACTCACCAACCTCGTGTTGATACTTTAGCATGTATTTTCAGGTATTAAGCAATGGCACGCTACTGGAGGTTTTGGCAGGGCATGACATGGTCATAGAAGACTCTGATATTCATTTGGGGACCGTTTAAAAGTATTTTAAAGGCCTACTTCCGCACTACTTTTAACAATGTAAATTCAACATTTTTGATTTAACTATTTTATTCTAAATGATTTAATTGAAAACCATTTTTGTACTAGTGTTGAGATACCAATTGAGTTACACCCCATCTACATGTTTGCTTCCGCTGGACCCAATTTTGGGGGTGTGACACTAATGGGTTGCCTCTAGCCACTAGGAATCATGTGATTGCTGCTAAACCAACGAATCTTCATGAGGCGATCACCATAGCTCAACGTTTGATGGATTATCTAGTGTTGGAAGAAACGGGCTAAAGGAGAAACGATAAGAGGAAAAGGAATGATGATGCTAAAGGTGACAAAAACCCCAACAAACGACAAGAGACTGCTAGGGTGTATGCTATTGGCATTGGAGAGAAGAAGGGTTTTGAGGGAAATAAACCTTTGTGTGGTGGTTGTCATAAGCATTACCATGGACGGTGCAATGTGGTGTGTAGAAACTGCTCAAAGGTAGGACATATGGCTAGAGATTGTAGGTCCTGTCCACTTGCTGTGGCACAAAAAAAATTAGAGAATTGACTGGAAAGCAAATGTCACCTGCTTCGGATGTGGGAAGAATGGAAATTACAAAACTAAGTGTCGAGAGCCATGGAACAGGGGAAATACTGGGAATGGAGGAAATAATGGAAACCGAGGTGCGGGAGGTAACGGGCATAATCAGGGAAATTGAGGAGCAGAGGGGAACAGGGAAAACCATGGCACTGGGAATTAGCAGATAGACGTGGGGGCAACTCAAGGAAGAGTGTATGTCATTGGGAAGGAAATCAAGGAGGACCCAAATTTCGTCACTAGTACGTTCCTTCTCAACAATCGTTGCGCTTCCATACTATTTGATACTGGTACCGATAGGAGTTTCATGTCCACTACATTTATGCCCTTACTTGAAAATCCCCCGACACCCTTAGGATTTGGTTATGTGTAGAGTTAGCCAATGGAAATATTGAAAGGATAAGCACTATCGTTTGTGGCTACACATTGAATTTCTTGAACCACCCTTTCAACATAGATCTCTTACCAGTCACACTAGGTAGTTTCGATGTCATCATCGGTATGGATTGGTTGTCTAAGTATCGTGCTAATATTATTTGCTATGAGAAGATTGTTTGTGTGCCTTATGGTGATGAGATCCTGAGCATACAAAGAGATCGAAGTGATCATAGAGGTCCCTCTCGGTTGAACATCATCTCTTGCACTAAGGCACAAAAGCTAATAGAAAAAGGATGTTAGCTTTTCTTAGTGCAAATCTCTGAGAAGAAGGTGAAGGAAAAGGAAGAGAAACGAATGGAAGATGTACCCATCATTTGAGATTTTCTGGATGTTTTCCCAGACGACTTACCGGGAATCCCGCCTCTTAGACAAGTAGAATTCTAGATCGAGTTGATGCTTGGCGCTGCACCCATAGCCCGAGCACCATATCGACTCGCTCCTTCTTAATTAGAAGAATTGTCGAAACTGTTGACAATTGTCAGAGAAGGAATTTATAAGGCCAAGTTTGTCACCATAGGGAGCCCCAGTCTTGTTTGTGAAGAAGAAGGATGGATCTTTTCATATGTGCATCGACTATCGAGAGTTGAATAAGTTAACGGTGAGGAATAGATACCCTCTACCCAGGATCGACGATATGTTTGATCAGCTCCAAGGATCGAGCATTTACTCAAAGATTGACCTGAGATCGGGCTATCACCAACTCAGAGTTCGAGAAGAAGACATCCCAAAGACAGCATTTAGGACTTGTTATGGACACTATGAATTCTAAGTCATGCTATTTGGTTTAACCAATGCACCAGCGGTATTCATGGACCTCATGAACCGAGTATGTAAACCCTATTTGGATAAGTTTGTGATTGTATTCATAGAAGAATCCTAATCTACTCGAAGAGTAAGGAGGAACATGAAGAACACATGTGACTCATTTTGGAATTACTGAGACAGGAGAAGTTGTATGCCAAATTCTCCAAGTGTAAATTTTGGATCCCAACCATACAGTTCTTGGGCTACGTGATTGATAGTCAGGGAGTTTACGTAGATCCCGCAAAGATTGAGTCCATCAAGGAATGAGCCGCCCCTAAAACCCCATCAGAGTTTCGTCAATTCTTAGGCCTAGCGGGCTATTATCAGAGATTCATCGAGGGATTCTCCAAAGTAGCCAAGCCGGTAACTAAGTTGACTCAGAAGAACGTCAAGTACGAATGTGGAGAAAAAGAAGAGGAAGCGTTTCAACTGCTGAAGGACAAGTTTTGTAGTGCACCTATTTTAGCCCTGCCTGAAGGTAGCGAAGACTTCATCGTGTACTGCGACACTTCACACGAAGGCTTGGGAGCTGTCTTGATGCAACGGGAGAAGGTGATAGCGTATGCCTTCCAACAACTCAAGAAGCATGAGAAGAACAACACCACTCATGATCTAGAATTAGGTGGTGTTTGCCCTAAGGATCTGGAGACATTATTTGTACGGCACGAAGTGTGTGGTATATACTGATCATAAGAGTTTGCAACCCATCTTAGACAAGAAGGAGCTGAACATGAGACATCGACACTGGTTTGAATTGCTTGGTCATTACGATTACGAGATTCGTTATCATTCTGGTAAGGCAAATGTTGTTGCTGATGCTCTTAGTCGGAAGGAGAGAATACCACCGTTACGAGTTAGTTCCTTGGTAATGACGATTAGTTCGCCACTACCGTCTCAGATACTAGAAGCTCAAGCCGAGGCCTTAAAGGAAGGAAACCGACCTGCTGAGAACATCTATGGAATGGTGGAATACAAGAACGGCTTCATAAAGAATTCTAATGGAACATTATGCTTTGGAGACCGAAGCTGGATACCACTCCATGGAGGAATCCATGGGTTGTTTATGTACGAGTCGCATAAATTAAAATACTCTATTCATCCTGGTTCTGATAAAATGTACCAAGATTTGAAGAAGTTGTATTGGTGGCCTAATATGAAAGCCGACATAGCTTTGTATGTCAGTAAGTGTCTAACCTATTCCAGAGTGAAAGCCGAACACCAGAAACCCTCAGGATTACTGACTCAGCCTAAACTTCTGGTCTGGAAGTGGGAGCGGATCACAATGGACTTTATCACCAAATTACCAAGAACGGTTAGCGGGTGTGATGCTATCTGGGTAATTGTGGATCGACTAACTATGTCCGCTCACTTCCTTGCTATTAGTGAAAATGAAAGTATCGACAAACTTGCTCGGATCTACATGAAGGAAATTGTTTCTTATCATGGAGTGCCTATATTGATTATCTCTTATCGTGACAGTCGTTTCACGTACGAGTTTTTGGCAATCCCTCCAAAATGACATGGGGACAAAACTCAACATGAGCACTGCATACCACCCTCAAACTAATGGTCAGAGCGAGAGGACCATTCAAACATTGGAAGATATGCTTCGAGCATGCGTGATCGATTTCACCAAAGACTGGGAGAAGTATTTATCTTTGGCCAAATTCTTATACAACAATAGCTATCATACCAGCATTAAGGCCGCACCTTTCGAGGGATTGTCTGGCCAAAAATTCCGTTCTCCTATCTGGTGGGCTGAAGTTGGTGACAGCCAACTTACAGGTCCCGAACTCATTCTAGAAACTACCGAGAAAGTTGTTCAAATTCGTGATCGTTTACAAGCTGCACATGACAGACAAAAGAGTTATGCCGACAAGAGACGTAAGCCCCTTGAGTTCCAAGTAAGAGATCGCGTCATGCTAAAGGTTTCTCCTTGGAAAACATTTTAGTTTAAATAAATGAACATTTGTGTTATATCAAAATTGTTTTGTTTTTAAAATAAAGTCTATCCATCCTCCTCGAAGTGATATTATTTTTCCAACTTTTTACAACAACATTTTTTTTCATTTTTCTTTTTAACAACATACAAGCAACACTCTAACGCGACTTATTGATTATTTTCAAAAACAAACTTCTCATTTTCTCCCCCTAAAAAATAGCTTTAGTATTGAGGTGGTAGCATTGTTTTTGAAAATTTTATTCATACTCGAGATATTCTCAAGATTTGTTTACCATGAGCAAAAAGGTTTTGATAAAAACTTCTTGTAAAATATTGTATAGTTTTGCTTACAATAATTAAGAAGATTTCTCTTCTTTTCTGAAGGATTGACGCACTGAAGCGTATGTTCAGGGTCCTTTCTTTAAACATCGGATGTTGATCTATGATTTAATCAACAGCCATCAAGAGTGTATAATTACCATTTTGATTTACTAGATTTACATGTGATGTCTGCTATTTTGTTGACTTCTTTGACCTTCTGAGTTTCCTCGTCATGTTCGTCACGAATGCTTGCCATTCCTAAACTTTGTCTTAGGTATTCGAATCTTTATGGTGGCAGAGCTTCTATGAAGAAGCCGGGAATTTGACAGTCAGTTTTCACAAAGCACAATTCAACTGTCCGTCTTTCTACATGCTCCTTGTTGAAGTGGTATCTGACTACAATGTGCTTTGTTCTTGAATGTTGTACGGTGTTACAAGAGATGGCAATGACACTTTGCGAATCACAATAAATTGGGATTTTGTCATAAAAGAAACCATAATCCGTCAATTGTGTTTTCATCCATAATACTTGTGCACAGCATCCGGAGAAGGAAATGTATTCAGCTTCAGCAGTGGATAGTGCAGTGTGATTCTGCTTCTTTGAAGACCATCTGATTAATTTCTCCCCCAAGAATTGAGCAGATCCAGAAGTACTTTTGCAATCAATTTGACAACCTGCATAATCTGCATCTGAATAGGCTATTAGTCCAAAACCGGTATCTTTCGGATACACAAGGCCCATGTGAGTGGTCCCTTTGAGGTACCAAAAGATCCGTTTAATAGTAGTGATTCATCGTATATTTAGGAACGGATATCAATTATACATACAAAGTAGACGTGGGTGGAGTTGACTAGTCAACCTTTGTGAAAAGGCCGACGTGCAAAACTCGTGAATACGATATATATATGTGATACCGGGTAAGTGATCACCCGGGTCGTGTCCCAACGAGGTGTAAATCGAGTATATCGTGTAAGGTTCAGGATTAAAATGCTTGTAAGGATGAGAACTTGGTAATGGTTGGTATTGTGAACAATAACGTGAAACGATAAAATCTAAAACATAATTGAAAACTAAAGACTAACATTTTAATTAAAATAAATGCGACTACACAAAATAAAAAAAATGGCTTTTAAGCAATAAAATAGAACTATGGGCATAAAACTAATTTTTCTGAGTACTATGTGACAAAAGAAGATTTTAGAGAAAGGAAAATTAATTATAAGATTAAAATTCTAATTATTATTATTTAAAAAAACTAAATGACACTAATAAAACTCTAATAAACACTACAACATACCAATAAATCTAAAACTTTTTCAATAAATATTACAACTAAATATCAACCTAAGAAAAATATTAGGAACGGGTGCTCTATACAAAATTAAGCAGAAAATAAGCAAACAAAAGTTGAAGAGCTTAATTAAGCAAAACAGACTACAAGTGATTAAATATTCAACTAGGCATGATGTAACAAGAAAGAAACCAAGAGCAGATGGTATATGTGTGGTGTGGTGGGCTGAATAGCGTGGGTTCAAATCTCACTTATGTCAGTTTTGCAAGCATTTTTATTTTTCAATTACTCTTTTTGCAAAACGACCAAACAACAGATTCCGGGGTTATGCCAAGTGAGGATTAAAATGGAATAGCAGCTAACCCAAAATAGCCAAACAAGCAAAGGCAAGAGCAAACAACAGCGAACTAAGTCACAAGTAATCTAAAAACAACATTATAACAATGATTAAACAACAAGAAATACAAAAATCAAGTACCCTTAGCTGCTACTGATGTACCGGCAGGAAATGAGAACTAAGGGGCCACTTAGGGGGATAAAATTGAGCAAGCGAGCAAGCAGTAAATTGCAAGCAAAGACTAGATTCAATGAGACAGTAGTTCTAGCTCTCCAAAACACCAAACATTAAGCATTAAACTCAGGAATTTAACAATTTATGAGTCAAAGAAAAATGGGTCAGATGTGAGAAAGCTTGGTGCAGGGCAACAAAAGATTCAAACAGGCCACTTTGGGCTGAGTTTTACCCAAGCAAATGATTTTGAAAATGAATTTTTCTTGTTGGATCGGATATACGAGCCACCAAGGAACACAAATTAACAATTTTCACCTAATTCCAAACTAAATTGAACCCTACAAATGATCAAGAAATCTGTGCCAATTCATCATATTGCAATATTTTGACTTTTAAGTTTTCCTTGAAGGTTTGACTAAATTGAGTTTAGAATGATCATAGGCTACTGAACATGTTGTATTACCCAACTATGAGATTAATTTAAGCAAACTAAGCAAGTTTTAAAACTAATGGAATAATTAAGCTATTCTACTTTTTAATCAATTAAGCTGATATGAAATGTAAACGGGGTTTTTACTTTTTAGCTAGCACACTAATGATTTCGAGCTTTCATTACATTATTTGACTCTATTGTAAACTATCTAAACTGTTTTTGGCTTCAAACACACACTCTAACTCAAATTATCTCCTTAATCCAAACACCACTTTTAAACCTGTTATGAAAGTTTAGTGAAGCAAATCAAAACTTAAACCCATGAACGGGCGAAGCTTGGATTTTGTAAGTGGGGGGTCGGGATCTAAATTTTTTTTTCCTAAGGCTATATTTAAGGTATACCGAAATTTTTGGGGGGTCGAAACCGAATATACCGAAATTTTTCTACACGAAAACTATACACCCCCTACATCGCAAAAGAAATTTCGGGGGGTCGGGCGCCCCCCCCCCCCCCCCCGGCCCCTATGAAGCTTCGCCCCTGTCATGAACCTGATACTTAAACTCATACTAGTGTTAAGTAAACATGAACATGCAGAAACAAACAACAATCAATCACAAATGCAAGCTCAAAACAGATTATGCTAAATTACACCAAGAAAATTGAAAGACTTTAAAAACAAGGATGTAACACCTTTTTATCCCTGGCTGAACAAGGGTGGATAGAGACCACTACAATATCCTAACTTGTTTTTCAACAAGGTATAAGCCCATTCTACTATTCCACAACTGGTAACTTCAAATGGATTCCACTATCTCATGCTACGGTAAATTTTGAGAGCTGAATACAATTAAGCTAAAACCAACAACACGCTACAGCCAAAGCACTTATGACAGAATATGCTGGGTCACAAGGTTTAAAGCTAGAAAAAATTGAAAACTTAAATTAACTTAGTAACAACAGATTACAACTAAAACTTTATAAAGATTAAAGCATACAGGAAAACATAAAAAAAAAATACATAAAAACTAACTGCCCCCTTTTTAGGCTTACATAGTCTCTTTATTTATACTAAAAAAATGACTAGCGAGGGGTCTTCAAGTGTGCTTCTTTTATGAGAGAAAACTAGTGGGAAACTGTTTTGTGCTTCTTGGGAGCAAATCCTACCCGTCGAATTGCCTCTGGATAATCTCAGCCTTCTATTGTACTTTTGGTGCCAAACATGGATATGGATTGCCAGCATGGAGGCAAAAGATCTCATTAATATTATGAGGAGGCAAATGGGAGGTGGGATCAGGCATGTTAGGGAGCAGGGGAGACAAATTCATGGGAGGTTGTGGTATTTTTGTCCATGGCTTTGTTTCTTGGGGAAGAGGGAAGGGAATGGAGGCTGGGTTTATCAGGTTTTATTAAAAAATGGTATGGAGTGGGCTAATGTTTGGATTGGGTTGGGCCGGGTTTGATTTGGTTAAGGGTTTAGTTAGACTTAATATCACAGAACGCCTTTAATATGTCCCGGGGTTGACTTGACTCCTTCTTGATATCACAGTTGCTCAATTGCTACCGAGTCGCTCAAAAATGCATGTTTTCGCTCCGTTTTTACTCCTTTGTACCTGAAACACATAAAAACACAAACCAAGGATATCCGTATTGTATTTGGCCATTTTTAGTATTTTTATGCATCAACAATGGGCGTAAAATGATGAGTATTCGCATACTCATTAAGTAGTATGGTGCTTTTCCATTGGCCTTGATTGGTAAGGGGTACACATGCATATAGCAAAACGAATATTAGGCCGACTAGCTGTAAGATACATAAGTGAACCAATCATACTATGGTATTTTGTAGCATCAACTGGTTTACCTGATTTATCTTCATCTAGTTTAGGCTTATGAGGCATTGGTGTACTTATGGAGTCAGATTTATCCGTACCAAACTTTTTCAAAATTTCCATCATATATTTGTGTTGGTGAATAAAGACACCACGAGGAGTTTGATAAATTTGTAGACCCAAAAAGAATTTTAACTCACCCATCATGCTCATCTCAAATTTCTGTCGCATGATATTTTTAAACTTTTTGCAATATTTAGGATTCGTGGATCCAAAAATGATATCATCGACATAAATTTGGATTAGCATGATGTCATCACCTTTACGTCTTATAAATAAAGTTGGATCGATTGAACCTTTGACGAATTTGTGCTTGAGCAGATATTTTGACAACACTTTGTACCATGCACGAGGTGCTTGCTTGAGTCCTTAGATGGCTTTGTCAAGAACATAGACATCATCCGGGTCGTCTGGATCAACGAAGCCTTCTGGTTGGCTTACATACACCTCTTCCTCTAACTCTCCATATAAGAAGGCCGTTTTCACGTCCATTTGATATACGGTGAAAGATTATGAGTTGCATAAGCCAAGAATAAGCGTATTGCTTCGATCCTAACAACTGGTGCAAAAGATTCATCAAAGTCGATTCCTTCTTCTTGATTGTAACCTTTGGCAACGAGACTAGTATTCGCATACTCATCAACCCCCTATATTAAACTATTGCTTGCCCCTAGCAATCCAATCATATGAAGTAATGACAGAATACTAAGCATACCCCGTTTTGACTTTTTATTTAATGCGAAAAGAACCACATAGTTAACATGCTTGATTATTCAAAAATGGTATCATGGAACGGGATTCACACAAACTTGGTGTCTCCAGGGAATTGTAATCGTCATCCTCTTTTTAATACTCCCAACTAAGCTTAAACTCCTTGTGCAAATGTTTTTGTAAAATGCTAACACTACTCATAAATGCTAATTGTAAATTCCTGCTCCCAAGTCTTATTTTATCTAGACTTTTTTAAAGAAATGATTTCTCATTTTCGTTTCGATAGCTTTAAGTCTGATAGATTTAGGCGGTTTTTAAAATCATATAACTTTTAACTCAAAAGGCTCAAAAGGTCGCGCCACATTTATTATATTTTTTCATTTTTCATCATTTTTCTCTTTTTTTTACTTGATTTAATATGCAACTTGTACCTCAAACATTCGGAGCTTCACGGTTAATCTCCCAGACCTAAACGCCTTTCAGAATAAAGGATGCAAGGATCCGCTTGTCGAACCGCAATTATTTTTTATACTTATAATTATTATTTCATTATTACTTTGCCTCAAGCATACGGAGCTTCACGGTGAATCTCCCAGACCTCAGCGCCATTCAGAACAAATGATGCAAGGATCCACTTGACGAACAGCACGCTTGACGAACCGCAACTATTTTTGGCATTTATTACATATTATTGGTGTTATTTATGAACCTCATGTGGCATAGACAAAACGGGGAGTTCCAAGACCTAAACGCCTTTCAGAATAGAGGATCCAAGGCCCGCTTAATGCTTATGCCACACGTAAAGTGAGCTGAAATTTAAATAACTTTTAAAACCGCGTAATTCTAATTATTTTATTTTTGTGTTTTCAATCTTGCGGGAGCAAGGAACTACAAATAACCGTTATGAGCTCTAAAGAAATCCAACTATTCCACGTTTAGCATTTTCATTTGCACAAATCGTAAAAACTTAGCCTAAAAGCTTAGGAAGCAGCCATATCAACACTCTGGCAGAGTCAGGATTCCCCTTGTTCTAACCTAATCAAGACTAAACATACTTATTATATGTGCAAAAGCACTTATTTTTGACGAAAATACGGTAAATTTTTTTCTAAAATTTTGGTCAAAAACGGGGGTACTAGGGCACTAGATGGTACACATGTGATCAAATTCGATAGAATCCCCCCACACTTAGAATTGAATATTGCCCTCAATATTCAAAGTACCGGCTATTATGCCGACACTTAGAACATAAAAAGGTAATACTAATGGCCAAGTGTGAAAAGGAAATCTATTTTTCACAAAAAAGATTAAAAGGATATCCCTAGATAATTGTTAGCAAAAGGATAGGATATTGGGCGGCTGGATTGAAAACAGGCGCGACAATCATCATGATCCAAGGGAAACCTGAAAACAAGAGCAAATAACACACAAACAAAGCACAGCAGAGGAATTCCCCCACACTTAGTGTTAGAAGATAGAAAGAAGTCAGAAACATGGTTGAAAACCCATGTGGTGTTACTGTTTTTGTTAACCGATTCACTAGCTTGACTCGACCCCGAATTCATTGGTTTATGGGGAAAGTTTGGAGATCTGGGACAACCATGGGTGGTATGTCCTCTCCAAAGTAATGCTTTAACCTATGACCGTTCACCTTGAGTTTGGTCCGTCGGTTTGGGATAACTCGACGGTGCCATAAGGAAAAACTTTGGCCATAGTGAATGGTCCAGTCCAACGGGTTTTGAGTTTAACCGAGAAAATCTTCAATCGAGAATTGAAAAGAAGGACTCGATCACCAACGTTAAAAACTCGGTTCTTGATTTTGGAGTCATGGATCTTCTTTGTTTTCTCTTTGTAGATCAAAGAGTTCTTATAGGCTTGATCACGAAGTTCGTTTAGTTCATTGATTTGAACTTTTCGGTGATCACCCGCGGTTTTTAGGTCAAAGTTAGCGTGCTTCAAGGCCCAATAGGCTTTGTGCTCGAGCTCAATCGGTAGATGACATGCCTTTCCGTACACCAGCTTGTAAGGAGTACACCCGATGGGTGTTTTGTAGGCTGTACGAGAGGCCCAAAGTGCATCATCTAATTTATCCGACCAAGAGGCACGGTTTTTACCTATAGTCCTTTCCAGGATTCTTTTTAAACCTCGGTTGGAAACTTCCACTTGTCCACTGGTTTGTGGGTGATACGCAGTAGAAAGACGGTGGGTGACACCGTACTTAAGCATGACTTTTGCAAATTGTTCATTGCAAAAGTGAGCACCGCGATCACTAATGATAGCACGGGGAGTTCCGAATCGAGCAAAAAGAGATTTCAAAAACTTTACAACTACTCGGGTGTCATTGGTGGGGAGTGCTTTTGCTTCAACCCATTTTGACAAGTAATCAACTGCCACGAGTATATACTTGTTCCCTCGTGATGACGGGAACGGCCCCATAAAGTCAATGCCCCAAACGTCAAAGATTTCACAAACTTGAATGGCATTTTGTGGCATTTCAACTCTCTGCGAAATTTTTCCGTGACGTTGACAAGAGTCACAAGATTTGACTAAGTCATGGGCGTCTTTGTAAATTGTGGGCCAATAGAAGCCGGAGTCAAACACCTTTTCGGCGGTGTAGTTTGGGCCATGATGTCCCCCAATGGGTCCATTGTGACAAGCCTTAAGAATATCAACGGCTTCTTGGCCGTGAACACATCGTCGAATGACTTGATCCGCACAGATTTTAAACAAGTAGGGGTCATCCCAGAAGTAATGTTTCACATCTTTGAAGAATTTGTTCTTTTATTGGGACGACATCCCTTTCACAACAAAGTTACCCGCATGGTAGTTTGCAAAGTCGGCAAACCATGGGGCACTAGAATCACCACGAAAAGATATCACATTAAGTGTCTTGAGAGGAAATGTTTCGTTTATTTCCTTTTTCTTGAGAACACTTTGGTGTGGGTTTTCTAATTGGGACAGATGGTCAGCCGTTAGATTTTTAGCTCCTTTTTTTATCACGTATTATGATTTCAAATTCTTTAGGAGGAGAACCCATCGGAGCAATCTCGGCTTTGCATCTTGCTTTGCAAAGAGATATTTTAGAGCCGAGTGATCCGTATACACTATGCTTTTTGTCAAGATCAAGTATGGCCGGAATTTCTCGAAGGCATACATCACAACTAATAATTCTTTTTCTGTTGTGGTATAATGAGCTTGAGCCTCGGTCATAGTTTTGCTAGCATAATGTATAGGCTGAAAGTGTTTTGCTTTTCCCTGCCCCAAGACCGCACCTATGGCAAAATCACTTGCATCGCACATAAGCTCAAAAGGTAGGTCCCAATCGGGGGTAACTAGGATTGGTGCTTCAGTAAGCTTTTTCTTTAGAGTGTGAAAAGCTTCGATGCACTTAGGAGAGAAGATGAAAGGAGTTTCTTTTTCAAGGAGACAAGTCATCGACCGGGCAATTTTTGAAAAATCTTGAATGAATCTACGATAGAAACCGGCGTGACCAAGAAAACTTCGAACACCTTTAACGGTGGTGGGAATAATGTTCCAGAACAGCGCGCAGCTAAAATACCAAACCTAAAAGTTGCCATTCACCCTGACTACCCAAATCAACAAATATCAATCGGAGGGTCGCTATCTGAAAAAGGCAAAGCAGCTGTGTGCGCACTCTTGCAAAAGAACCTAGATATCTTTGCATGGGAACCAAAGCACATGACTGGAGTGCCACGATCTATCACGGAGCACAAGCTACAAATCTGACAAGGATATCCTCCAATACGACAGAAAAAGTGCGGCCAAGCTCCAGATCGCGCAAAAGCCATCCTGGAAGAAGTACACAAACTTGTAGACGCAGGCATCATACGAGAAGTCTACTACCATGACTGGCTTTCTAATCCAGTAATGGTAAAAAAGAGTGATGGCAGTTGGAGAATGTGTGTAGACTTTACTGATCTTAATAAAGCATGTCCACAGGACTATTACCCGCTGCTAGAGATAGACTGGAAGGTAGAATCTCTGTGTGGATATCCCTTTAAATGTTTCCTAGACGCATACAAGGGGTACCATCAAATTCAGATGGCTGAGGAAGATGAAGAGAAAACAGCCTTCCACACAAGTCAAGGGGTCTATTGCTATACAAAAATGCCCTTTGGTCTAAAGAACGCGGGAGCAACATACCAGCGATTGGTGGACATGGCGTTTGAAAAGCAAGTAGGTCGTAACTTGGAAGTTTATGTCGATGACCTTGTCATCAAGAGTCATACTGAGGAAGAATTGGTGCGCGACGTCAGGGAGACATTCAAAACACTGGGAAAGATAAACATGAAATTAAAACCCAAGAAGTGTACTTTTGGTGCAATAGAAGGCATGTTTCTTGGATATTTAATAGAACCTGATGGCATGAAGCCCTGCCCAGAAAAGACAAAAGCTGTCGTTGATCTTCCTTCACCACGCACATTGAAAGAAGTCCAGTCATTAAACGGAAAGCTAGCTGGGCTAAATTGATTCTTATCCAAATCAGTAGACAAGTCACTCCCTCTCTTTAAGACACTCACGAAGTGTACAAAAAAGAGAGACTTTCGTTGGACTGAGGAGGTGGAGGAAGCCTTCCAACAACTTATGCAACATCTTGCAGCGCTTCCCAAACTTGTCGCACCCCGACCAAGGGAAGAATTGATCATGTACTTATCTGCAACTCATGGAGCAGTCAGCGCGGTACTATTGACAGATAGGAATTCCGTTCAAACACCCATATACTTTGTAAGCAAAGCACTTAAGAAGACAGAGACTAACTATACTGCTATGGAAAAGCTGGTCCTAGCTTTAGTATTTGCAGCTAAAAGACTGCGCAGATACTTTCAGGCTCACCCAATAGCTGTAATAACGGACCAGCCTATCAAACAAGTTATCTCTAAACCTGACGCATCAGGACGGCTACAAAAATGGAGTGTGTTATTAAGCGAGTATACCATCTCGTATAGGCCATGCACTGCAATCAAGGGGCAGATATTAGCCGACTTTATTTTTGAGAAGCCAGATACCGATACTCTACCTTTAACAAGCAAGGTAGAATTACAAGAACCATGGGTTCTATTCACAGACGGATCCTCATGCGTAGATGGATCAGGCGCATGCCTTATCCTCACTAATCCAGACGGAGTACAATTCACTTACGCCTTGCGTTTTGAATTCACAGCCACAAACAATGAGGCAGAATATGAAGCCCTACTTGCTGGACTACGCATTGCCACTCAAATGGGTGTACGTAACCTAGAGGCAACTGTAGATTCCAGGCTAGTAGCCAATCACGTGCTAGGTGAATATGAGGCTAAGGATGAACACATGGTCCAATACCTCGAAAAAACTAAGTCTCTAATTCAGAATTTTGACAGGTTCACCATCAAACAAATCCCTAGAGGAGAAAACAAGAAAGCTGACGCGCTTAGCAAGATCGCATCTACAAGCTTTGCGCACCTATCCAAACAGGTATTGGTGGAAACTCTGAAAAATAAATCAATCTCGGAGATGGAAATATCCACAGTAATAGAGGAACAGGATCCTACGTGGATGACACCTATCATCGAATTTATAAGCAAAGGGATCTTACCATAAGAACAGAAGGATGCTCGTAGGGTACGGCGCACAGAGCAGAGGTTTGAACTCTGAGATGGCATCCTATATCGACGTTCATTCCTACAACCATGGCTTCGGTGCGTCGGACCTCTTCAGGCAGATTACGTACTCCAAGAGATCCATGCCGGTTCATGCAGTATGCACTCAAGACCACGGTCTGTAGTGGCGCGCGCCCTGCGGTCAGGATACTATTGGCCTACTATGCACCGTGACGCGCGGGATATGATAAAGAAATGCAGCGATTGCCAAGTCCACATGCCAATTCCGCGCCAACCACAACAAGAGCTAACCCCCATCACCTCACCATGGCCATTCGATCTATAAATGGGGCATTGACATTGCAAGCCCCTTTCCGGTTGCCGCGGGAGGAGTAAAATTCCTCATCATAGCTATAGATTATTTTACTAAGTGGATTGAGGCAAAAGCAGTGGCAAGCATCACAGGCAACCAAGTCAAACGCTTCATCTGGGACAACATTGTATGTCGCTTTGGCCTACCTGGAGAGATTATTTCGGACAATGGAAAACAATTCTGTGATAACCCGTTCAAAGACTGGTGCGCACAATTAAACATTACACAACACTTTGCTTCAGTTAAGCACCCACAAACCAATGGCTTGGTTGAACGCGCGAATCGCAGTTTGGGCGAGGGAATAAAAGCGTGCCTTGACAAACATAAAGGAAGATGGGTAGATGAATTGTCACATGTTTTATGGGCGCACCACACGACAATAAAAACAAGTACTGGAGACACACCATTCTCTCTTGTCTACGGGACAGAAGTTGTCATACCAGCCGAGATTGGAATGCTAACTATTCATACTGCGGAAATAAATGTCACGACAAATGACGATGAGCGGCGCATAGACTTGGATCTATTGGAAGAAAGGCGCGAACGCGCAGCTATACGTGAAGCAAAGGCTAAGTCAAAGATGAAGAAGTATTATGATGCAAAAGTCAAACACACTTCTTTCAGGCCAGGAGATTTTATATACCGTGCCAACGATGCAAGCCACGCAGAAGACACATGCAAGCTTGGACTTAAATGGGAAGGACCCTATGAGGTCACAGATGCACTAGGCAATGGTGCATACAAGTTGCGCGATATGGAAGGCCATGAGCTAGCATGCACTTGGAACATCTGCAATCTCAAGAGATGCTATATTTAGGAAAGGCTATGGCCCACGCACAGACAACTCTGCACTTTAGTACGTGCCTAATAAATGTCTGTGTATTTGAATTTTTTTTTAGGAATTGTCTTTTATCTTCAAAAACTTGCAAGTATTAATAAAACGTTACGGTTTCTAGCTAACTCCATAACAAATTTAACTTTATTGCTTACATTTTTTCTTATGTCTCAATATTGTTATTTTATATTTTGCTTACATGGCGTGCATGCACTTACTAAGACCTACGATGGCAGAAAGGATGAGTAAACCTACTAACTAACTCGTTGAGTAAGAGGGTTGCAAACCCATCAACGCTGGATCACGCACCCTTGGTAAGCGCCTTACTTTCAAGACGTTGAAGTAAGTTTAAATGCACATCCCACGAAGGATACGCAACATAACATACATTGTACATGTTTAGCAATCTACGAGCCAAGGCTCTTGGTCATTTGATATAGTACTTGCAACATAATGCAAGTCTATCTTTACACATATGATTCTTTGTTAAGTTATGCACTTAATACAAGCCATCTTAAGTATGTCTCGGTTTCAATTTGACTCTTGGATAGTCTTTTACACAAAAGAAAACAATCTAAGTACAAATAATACAAACAAGGCGTACAAAAAAGTTAAATATTATTATTCATAAGAACCACGAGTTTATACAAAATTACATACACAAAAATCCATAGATATCTACATACTATGAGCACGTCTATGACTTGAGCTACTAGCTGTAGACGCTAACTCCCCAGCCTCACTCGACCTTCTCAGCAGGCTGCTATCCTCCTAAGATACCGTCGGTACGCTGACAGGAATCCCATCAGACCTGGGGAGATGGGCTGCGCCAACACCGCAGAGAATAGCCTTCCCTTCCACAACCTTCTTGCGAGCAACCCTGGTCAAATGAGCCTCTAAGCATTTCTTCAAAGAAATCTCCTTCTAAAGGGCGAAGGGATTGAGCATGTGGCGGGGGCGAGCAAAGATAGGCACCTTCAGCTGCGACTCATCTGGCTTCAAAAAGAAGTCAGGCTGCGCCTCCGCATCTTCAGCTATGTGTTTGGCCAGAGTCAGGCCCTGCATGATCACACTGATAGGATAATCTTGATCACGCTCTAATCAGGCGATATGAGGAAAGTCAAAGACCTTCATCTTTTCCATGGCCTCCACAAGCTCATCAAAAGCATCCGCCTTATACCCAGGCACTTCTGCAAGCGGCACGGTCAGCATCTTGCTCTCATGAAGCTCCTCTGCAGCATGAGCCTTGCCACGTGCTATGGCGCACTCCACAACCTTCCCAAAGGCCTCCAAAACCTCCTGGGACTCCAGCGTGCCCATGGCAGCCAAGCGCAGACCATGGCTGATCAACCACCTGTAAGTACAACAACGTACGCATTAGAAGATAAAGAGCATTAAGGCACATAGAGTTGGAAAACGAATTCACAAAGAGGATACATACATGCGCTCAGCAATAGTAGACATAAGATGAGGATACAACTCCTCATCATACTCGATACTCAACTTACGCAGCTTGCTCTCCTACATCTTTAGAGTCGTCTCCATACGCTTGCAGAATTCATCAATAGGGGCGAAGTGCTGGCTCCTATTCTCTTGCAGGTATTTCAACCCCCAAGTGCAGCTAGACCTATACTGCTCAGTAGCAACACGCTCGCACTTCGGCTCCACCATCAAAGACAGCTTCTCATCTGCAAGCCTTCTAGCGTGCGCAGTTGTGGACTCTACATCAGTCCGCGCATCAGCCAACTGCGCCCTCAGTAGTGCAATCTCCTCATCCTTCTGAGCGAGACTGCTATTCTCACCTACATACCGAGCCTTGAGTCGAGTGACCAACTCAGCCTGACGCTCAGCAGCCAAGTGCGCAGATATCTCCTCATTCGCCCTCAACGGCTCCTCCAAATGATCACGAGCCGCTTGGGGTGGCACCAACCCCTCAATAAATGTTGCATCACCCCCTGCAGTCTTGTCACTATACACAAACAAAATGAAGTTAAGGAATTGCAGAGCGAATAAGGAGAAAGAAATCAAACAGTTGTTACTTATGTAGGAGGTGAAGTCTCAGCATTCTCATGTGCAGCAAAGGATAATGACATCTCCTCATCTGTGAACTCATCCACGACGATAGTATGACGTCTGCGCTTGGAGGTGCCCTCACCACCATCATCAGCAGCCTTGCGTTTAGAACCTTGGCGCTCCTCCTCAGAGTCGGTGTCAACTCTGAGGATACCAGCACTATCAGACGACTCAGTGCACACAGGCTCAGGAGCCGCCACTCTTTTCGCAGGCACGGTCTGCACTGGACTCGCATTCACAACTGGCTGCACACCCTCAGAGGACTCTTCTTGTGCAGGTTCCAGAAGATGCCCAGCGCTAGCCTCCAAGATAGGCAACTCACCCTCCCTCAGGGGGCGCACACCCACAGTTACCTGCGTGGGCTTTGTCAACCTCACCACGGAAAACAGATCCATCTCTGCGCAACACATGAACGAACAAGAAAAGAACAAGTTAGTTGATAAAATCAAAATATACAAGAACGCTTACATTATAAACGCGAGGATAAGAAAGGACAAACACCCATCCCGGCCGCTTCCATCCAAAAATGTTGGCACTTCATCACTTCCCCCGAAATAGTTGCAACTCATTCCCATGTGAACCAGAAACTCCTCGGGATAGGAGTTGATTGGGATGCGATTACCATTAATGGTCTTCGCATCCTCCATGTTGTAAGTACCGAGATCTGGGCGGCGTTCATCCTTTGGAAACGCCCTTTGAGTATAAAACTCAGAGAGCGTGGTGAATACCCTATCATCTATCCAGAAAAACCTTTCCCTCCAACCCCTAAGGGCGTCTATTTTATCAGCGTAACACTGATAGCGCCTTGGGCGCTTCAAAAATGTTACCCACCCGTTCAACCACGATGTGTGGTAAAACGCGCGGAAAAGGTTGATAGTGGGATTTATCGCAAGTAAGCGACAATTTACCTAAAATTTGTTATTTTTGCCGCACCTACAGTGCAGCTGAGAGATATGCAGACGGTAGAAGTTGAGCACGTCGCTCAAAAACAAGGATATAGGCACGCGCTGGTTTGCAAACTCAAAAAAGCGCGTGTATTCCCCTATTTTAGCCTCAGGGAAGTCTGCGATACATGCGTCCGCATTCAGTACTTCCGGATGCACCGCAAGCAGGATGAAATAATCGGAGCTGAACTGACGTAGTTCATCCTCGTCCATCTCAGAACGAAACTCCTCTAATTGATGAACCATTTTTCCTAATAGTGCGCACACGTAATTACCTTCGAAGCTACTAGTTTTTTCTTGAACAAGGATTCGTAATATGGAGGAAATAGTATTTTTCACTGTGGTAAACACAGTGAAAATGGGGACTCTTTATATATGGTTTCCCCTTGCCTCGGATGAACGACACGTGGATTCCACTACCTCCATCGTGTGGCTAGAATACCATGAGGTACAAGCACTTTTTCACGTTTCTCGAAAGACACGTGGATGACCTCCCCATTTACCGAGCTATTTTTGAGATATTTTTGGACTAGATACATAGTCCACACTTTAGGCGATGGATATTTGAATTTTTCCCGCCACGCTTGCCGCTGATGTTATTAGTCTAGTATACGCGGCTACAACCCGCGCACACTAGACTGGGGGGACATGATGACGTATAGTCTATATTCGGGTCACGAACCCAAACGATAAACATTACTAACGCCCAAGCCCACCAAGAGTGGGCTATCATAACAATGATTTGGGCCACCACGCTAACGGTTTGGGCTCACGAAAGCCGAAACCCAAAGTTATTTATGGTTTTGATATAGATATCTCTTATTTAAAGGATATATATCAACCGGATATATACCGAAGAGTAAGGAGTACGTATCCAATAAGGATTCCGTGCCTATATAAAGAATATTATAACTCTCGTTAAAGGTACGACTTACAACCCTAACACTTCAATATAACCCTAAAACCCGATTACTTACTCTCACACCGGAGGATAATCATGGGAGACAATCCCACGATAAGCCTAACGGTGTTTGTTTGTTTTCTTAGTGCGCAGGTCTCAAGCATTAAGATCGAATTGGTACAAGAACAGGAACCCAAATAAGAAATGCCCAACTTTTGTATCAACAATCTCAACACCACAAACACGATAATCCCTTAACCTACACTTCGTCACATTCAATTCTAAAAGACCTAAAGACAGTGTGAGTGGTATTACAATGCACGCAAGCTTCCAATTACTACCAAGGATCAAGAAGATCCACCAACAACCAATCAGCACAGCAGAAAAACAAAAGAAACAATGTCAGAGATATACCAATTGAATAAGAGCAATCTGACACAAGAAACCCTAAAAATTATTTTTAGGGTTTTTGACTTTAATTTCAAGAATCTTGAAATTAAAGTTAAAACAGCTAGAATTACCCAATTATAAATGAATAACAACCTGAAATTAGGGTATTGATACGTAAACCCTAATTATGACAAATTTGATTCAAAAATCAAAATAATTCTCTCTGACACACAATTAGACCACAAGAACACTAAATCAAGGTCTAATTGCTACAAGAACCACCAGGATCAAGAAACCCCCAAAAATTGGAAAACCCTAACTTTTAGGAAAAACTCAATTAATTGTTAGATCTACAAGATTCAATAACGATAACACTAAATTCACTCTCACCATAACCAGATCTAAACATATAGACCAAAACCCCCAAATTTTAGAGAATTTTTTAAAATCTTTAAATCTTTTAAAAACACTTTGGTATAGAGCAACCTGGCTCTGATACTATGAAGAAACTTATAAACTAAAGCTAAATCAACACAGATTCAATACATGTAAACCCAACCAACCTCCCCTTGGCTCAATTATTTTTATTAATACTTGTTTAAGCTAAAAAATAGTTGTTTTACAATAAAGAAACAAGAGATAAAACTACGCACAAAATTAGGGTTTCTTTCAAACTCAGAGAACAACAAGTGTGAGAGAAAACACACAGAAAATATGAGAGAATAATGCCAAACTATCACTAAGGGCTACTATATATACTTCTCTTTAGGAATGTGATGAGTGTCTAAATACTTATCATTTTATACTAATCTGAGCTGCCAAAACATACAAAAACAGTCAAATATGTATCAAAATACTTAAAATATCTTAAAGATGTGTTTTATATGTTTCAAATGCAAAGTATGCAAAAACAGATGAAAAACGTACAAAGTTTGCATAATTGGCAGTTTCAGTCCCTCAAGTTTCACAAGTTGTCAAAACTAGTCCCTGGTTATTCCAAAAACTTGAAAAAGTCACCAAAGGTCCTTTTTAATCATAAAGTTACATATTTAGTCCTTTGGTGCAAAGTTTCATAAAATTACAAGTTTAGCCCTCAACTTTGGAAATTGACATAAATGGTCCTTGGGATATAAAAACTTTGAGAAAAATCAATTTTGGTCTTTGTACTAATAATCTTTTGCAGGAATGGTCCTTGGTGTGAAGTTTGGCATAATTACAAAATGGACCCCGAAGTTTCACAAATTGGCAAGTTTAGTCCCTGAAGGTGTAAATTTGGAAATTCTCAAATTTGGTCCTCATATTATCAATACTTAGCAAATTACACCCCTTGGAATATTTTGGAAACTTACCATTTTAACCCCTCTAAAAATCAGAATTACAAAAATGGTCCTTGTGTTTTTAAGTTACTAATACAAACGGACCCTTAGTATTTATACTAACCCAAAACCAATCCACTAAAACTACAAAGCCACCCTTTTATTAAAACCCCAAGCCCATGTGATCCCTGGCCCATCTACACTACCAGCCCACACCCTTTGCAAGTTTGACCCCGGTCAAACTGCAATACCACCCTCACCTTTACCACTCTCCCTCACACAGAACACCCAAACCACCACCACCTCACTGGTTTCAATACCAGCTCACCCACCACCTTTCCAACTCACCCTAGCTAGTCTCCCCAACTCTCCACAACTGTCCAAGACCCATTTATTGCCTTGAAAACCTCTCCACGTAACAAACAGTGCTCCCATGACTTTTGCCACCAAAAAGATATTTAAACGGCTAGGATGATTTAGACCTTATCAACGGTCAAGATGTGGTGGGAAATGACATTGTGGGTCCCACAAACCCTGAAAGTGTCTACAAAAGGGAAAAGATGCAGAGATGGAAGAATATTAGTGTAATTTAGGATTAGTATAATCGTAGTGAGTAAAAACTCCAAACTAGTTGTAATTTTCAATTTCAAAAGCTTGTATCCTGTTATCTTATTGTAATTTAAATTGTATTCAATCTCAATTTCAAGTTTCATTGTGTATCTCAGTTATGCAATTTTTTTCCTTATTTCAAAAATTACAAAATGCTCAACTGTGGTTGTTAGTTGTATTTAAGTCAATTCATAAGCTTATATAAGCTCTGACAAATCTCATATAAGTTTTAGAATACCTTAATTATCAGTCTCACTTTATAAATAGAAAAATACCAAAAATTTAAATAAATAAAGAAAAAATAAAAAATTAGTGCTTGAGGAAGTATAGAAGCTGAGCATGATGGAAAATGGATGGTACCTAGTTTAGAACCTTTTGGGAGGTGATAGGTTGGTGACTTGTTCATGGTTTTGTGTTTCTCAGATTGTCTTCATTTGTAAGCAAATCTTCAATTTTTTGCTTTATTAGTTTTTAATGTTTTTGTAGTGTAAAATTAGTTCAAATAACTTTAATTAACTTTACTTAATCTGTTTCAAGTTTTAAAATCATAGTTATAGTTTAGAATATATAAGTTTTAGTGTAAAAATAGTCTTAAAGGGGTGTTTGGATTAGTTGTTTAAGCCATGTTCATGGCTGCTATTGTTGTTGTTTGTTATTGTAGGGTGTTAGTTTAGGTCTAAATAGGTTTATAAAGTTATAAAACTAGTATCTTATTAAGAGAAAAGTCAAAATCATGTTGTATTTACCTACACAGTTAACTGTGTAGGAATTTGGTACCCATAAGCTCATAATCTAATCACAAGTAGGTATTCTAGTTTAATATAGTCTTATTATAGCTTAATACATCCATATCAGTACTCAGGATCAAATTAGAAACTCATAAAAGTCAAATCTTAAGTTTCCTCAATAAGTCAAAGTGCATGGTTCTCAGGTTTTTCCAAAACTTCAAGCAATTAATTTGAATTTTGTGTTTTAGATTAGGCAGTGAAACTTGTTGTAACTTATAGTCTATCAGCTAGTCTTTGATTTTCCACTATCCTTTCAATTTTGTGAATTTTGTGTGGGGCCCACCATCATCCCAAAGTTACTTGCAGGGCAAAGGGTTCCCCTGTGCACCAGCAGACTCACCCACATCACCACCTTTGGTGGTGATTTGTGGCCACCATAGTGGGCCCCGGACCTCAAAACTTGGACCTTTCAACCCCCTCCTAGTAGGCTTTCAGTATTGACCTCTTGTTTGACCTAGATCATTGTGGACCTCACTTGAATTCAGACTTGAACCTTGTCCCTAATCTGTCTCAGATTCTAAAAAGCCAAGTGCTTATTTTGAGCTTGTTAGCTTATTCAGTGTACCCCAAGTGCTTAATCTTACTCAAACTAGTTCACACAACTTATTTGGACTAGATTCCACCATAGTGGGTCCCACACAAGCTCAGTTGAGCTTATTTGCTTGTTTGGTCAAACAAAGTCAACTGTGGAGGTAATAAGCTTCCACAGTGCTTAATTTTAGCTTATAAAATTATTGTTTTTACAAAAGTTGTTTATTTTTAGGTATGATTTAGTTTTGTAAAAGAAAAATCCAGAAAATACAATATAAAAATAAGTGATAGTTTCTATTTAATTTAATTTAATTTTAATTTTCATTTTTAGATTTTTATTAAGTAATTTGTAATTTTATATTTTTATTAATTTCCTTTTAGGTTAAAGTATTTTTAATAATTTTCTCAGATTTTTAATTTGTCATTTAGTATTTATTAGAATTAAAAGTAGTTTTATTAATAATTAATCAATAAATAAGTTTTAAATAGCATAATTAATTTTTATAAAGCAACACCTAGATTTTATATTTTTTATAGCTTTTATAAGTCATAAAATAGTTTTATAAATTTTTCCATAATTTTCTAAGTTAGTTTAGTATTATTTGTAATTTAAAATAGTTTAAATAGTTTAATTAATATAAATAGTTTTTAATTAATAAAAAGCTCATAAAAAGACAAAAAGATTTATTTTTATTTTTTATACTTTCTTCAAGTTCATTTTTAAGTTTAGAAATTATTTTTACAAGTTTTTAGTTTAATTTGTAGTATTTATAATTTTTAGTTTGATTTAAATTAGGTTTAATTAAATAGTTAAATAGTTTTTTAATTAATAATAAATAATAAAATAATCTGAAAAATAATTTTCTTTTTAATTTAATTTTCTTTTAAGTTTAAGTTTATAGAATTGTCATTTTTAACCACTGTAGTTTATTTTTCTTAAAACTCACCTTTTTCTCAGTACGCAGTCGCGTCTGATTTTAATTTGGTGTACGTTTAAACGTTTTAGATATCTAGGTTTTACGTAATCGTTCTAATAGTTTATTTAAGTTATAAAACCCTAGTGTAATCACTCACACACACACTTATACCTTTCCTGTTCATATTCACTGATCACAGATTCGTTTTTAATAAAACATCGCACACCTCGTTGGGACATTACGACCCGGGGAAACACTATACTCCACGGAAGCATTTGCCTCAGCTGTTTGACTATTATACTTGACCATTCATAAGTGGTTGACCAATAATTATCTGACCGTTTGAGGCGAATCAAAATTTGGCGCCGCTGCCAGGGAGGTTGTGCGCTTATCTTAAACGATTTTGCGTATTAGTGATTCTGGATATACATCTATTGTATATTTACCATCTTTTATCTATATTTTTATAAAACAAAACACAAAAATATTCACCTTTACACCCCTACCTATTTGATTCTTCATTTCTCATCCCCAAAACCCTTTGATTCTACCTTCTTCCACTTGTCCCATAATTGATTCTAATGGTATATCTCGATGACGATTTCTTTAAACAAAGGGCCTTTAAAAGCAAAGTTGAAAAACTTATGGCCTTGTCAAAAATGTCGAGATGTCAAGTTGATTATGATGGACCTTCGATTCCTATTCCCTCTCCGGTGAGGGAAAGAGATCATGAAACCGAGGTGACAAAGGACCCTGTACCTTCCTCTGATGATGGAAGTGCTAAATATGTCCAACCTACGGTTGTCCAAAAATCTAAGCTCACAATTGATCCTAGCCTTTCACGATATAAGGTTATAAGGTCATCAAGCAAACGTATAGAGCTTAGGGCAATTACTGAAAAGAACGATTTGCCTAATCTTCACAATTATCAAAAACAAAACCCGAGACCATAACGGAAGTGGTGGAAATTCCTAGCTCTCAGAGCACACCACTTGTCCCACCTCCGGCTTTTATTCCTTGTGTTGGTTGTGGTGAGCCACTTTTCGGTTTTCCATGTCGTTGGTGTACATGTGAACAATGTGGTAATGATATTCGAGACGGGAGTTGTTTGTTTTGTGGATCGAGTAATTCATTTGCTTATGATCCTAATCAAAACTCATTCAACGACTCCTCAAATTTTTCCAACTACCCATCACATTCATACGAGCAAGAATCATATTATCCAAATCTCAATGATGCTTCGTATCAAAATACACCAAGCCAGACTCAACAGTTTAACTGTTGTGAGTACTGTGGAGGTCCACACTTTAGCTCTGATTGTCAAACAAGGAATCCATTTCCTTGTAACAATTACGACTATTCGTTTCAAGACCCACCTCCACAGTTCCAAATGAACCAAGCAACTCCTCAAAACCAGTAAGACCCTTGTCTAGAGGTTCTTGAGAAACTTAAAAACATTAAGGAGGAGTTAGCTAATATGTCGTTTCACAATGCACCAAGTTTTTCTTGTGTACATTGTGGGAGTCCTCATGATGATTTCCACTGTCAACCGTATTATAAACCTGAACATTGTTCTAGTTCTAATACATCCGGTTTTGACACATTCACGCCCCCACAGTTTCCACTCATTCCAAATTCTCGTGATAAATCTATCACGGAATTACGTGTAGAAAAACGAGATGTTAGAAACGGAGAAAGCATGGAGGAATTAATAGTCAAAGAGCATGCAGCTAAAATACGTGCCGCATTTTGCAATGCTGCTCTCCTCGATGAGGATGATGAAAGTGATGATACCTCATCATGTTCATCAGTTGAGACTTCTTCCATGGATATACAGGGAGAAAAGAATATAACTGAATCACCAGCAGTAGAAATAATGGAACTTGTAGACTCCATTACTGCTAGTCATTCTCATCTCCCTGAGTCTGATGTTATCACACCCGAGGTTCCCACTCACTCTCTGAGCATGGGGGACGAGCATCTTGACACTATTCCTGCAAAGGAATCGGACGAATTCATAAAGTCTAGTGTTGAGAACCTTGTCTCAATCCCAAGTGAGTCACAGGGAATTCTTGATCATGTGTGTGATATTCCTCCCCCTCTTGTCTTTCCAAATGATCATATTGAGATATTCTCTGATTCTGATGAGAACTATTCTTTATCTTGTGGAGACATAAGTTATGTGGGGAAATTGCCTTCTGAGCTTGTCAACTCAGAAGAAGAGAATGAGGAAGAAATTATCCAAGACGAAGCTCTTCGTCTTACATTATTAAATGCTAATCTTCTCATTTCTAGAATCGAGGCTTTTAATGAAAAGCCTATTTCATCTCCTATCCCCGTCAAGGATAGTGAGGTTTTGATCAATGATTCTATTCCTGAATTGCAAACGTTCTATTTTGATCTTTCGGGAGAGAAGATAAGTGGTTTCACCACTTCTCATACTTATAATTCTCTTCCCGTATATGAATCATTTACTATTGAGGAGTTCCCCAATGAACTCACTCAAATCAATCCCGAATATGAATCATTCACCTTTGAGGAGTTCTTCGATGAACTCACTCATATCATATCTCCACCGGAGTATGATAGTTTCTATTTTGATCTAGACATACCCATAATATGTCTTGATCAAACGAGCTTAAAAGAGGAGATTCATGAAAAAATGAATTCTCCTATTGAAGATGAGGAGTTAATCATGATTTTCATCATGACTTTCTTTCTTTTCTTCATATATCCTGTTCCTTATCCTGTTCTTCACTCCTTCGGGAATGAAGACATTATCTTTAACCCCGGCATTCTCATTTATAAATTATGAGCTGGGTACTTATCTCATCGGTGTGGAACTTTCACGTGCTTCAAATGTTTATCCAAACGTCTTGAATGAAAGTCCGATGTAGATTGTCTCTTCCACTTACTTCCCCATGGACAAATGAATTCGGGGTCGAGTCAAGCTAGCGACTCGGTAAATAAAAACAGTAGCATGTACATAGGTTTTCACCCATGTTTCACCATAGTGTGGGGGAGATGCCCCACATGTTGTATATATATATATATATATATATATATATCCTCTAAAAAAATGTAAATATAGTGATAGCTTCTATTTAAGAAGTTTTATCTAAAAAATAATTGTATGTATATGCATCTTAAATAAAGGCTATAGAATATTTTCTTCTTACGTTCTAAGTGTTGGTTTAACACCCGGTACTTTGAATATTGAGGACAATATTCAGTTCTAAGTGTGGGGGGAGATTCGTTATTCTAACGAATTTAAACACATGTTCCATCAAGAACCCCCATTTTAGCCAAAATTTTAAAAATTTTTCTCACTTAGAACGCAATAAATGGTTATCAGTCCACCATGTCTAACCCACATAAGGATTGGCTAATCCAGGAGCAAACGGTTCTTGGTAAAGATAACTCAAACCCGTTTATGGCTTGCAATTTGCCCAAAATTGTATGGTACCTCAACTCGCCATATCCCATAAAGCGAATGAGTTGGCTAGCCCGCAAGATTATGGCTTGTGGTAAAGGCAGTGGAAAATCCATAATTGGTAATCAGCTCACCAAGATGTTGACTATTCCATCAAGAGTTGGCTAGTCCAGAAGCAAACGGCTTTTGGTAAAGACTAATCAAATCCGTTGATAGCTGGTGGTTTGCTCAAAATCACACGGTTATTAGGTGTACCACAGTTCTCACACCTGGCTACTCCAGAAGTGATGGCTTTTGGTAAAGAGTTTTTCAAATCCATTAAGTTTTTCTCAAAAGATTGCTATGGACTAGCAATAGTTTAGTGTGAGGGATTGATGAGTATCTAAATACTCAATATTTTATACTAATCTGAGCTGCCAAAACATACAAAAACAGTCAAATATGTATCAAAATACTTAAAATATCTTAAAGATGTGTTTTATATGTTTCAAATGCAAAATATGCAAAAACAGATGAAAAACGTACAAAGTTTGCATAATTGGCAGTTTCAGTCCCTCAAGTTTCACAAGTTATCAAAACTAGTCCCTGGTTATTCTAAAAACTTGAAAAAGTCACCAAAGGTCCTTTTTAATCATAAAGTTACATATTTAGTCCTTTGGTGCAAAGTTTCATAAAATTACAAGTTTAGCCCCTCAACTTTGGAAATTGACATAAATGGTCCTTGGGATATAAAAACTTTGAGAAAAATCAATTTTGGTCCTTGTACTAATAATCTTTTGCAGGAATGGTCCTTGGTGTGAAGTTTGGCATAATTACAAAATGGTCCCTGAAGTTTCACAAATTGGCAAGTTTAGTCCCTGAAGGTGTAAATTTGGAAATTCTCAAATTTGGTCCTCATATTATCAATACTTAGCAAATTACACCCCTTGGAATATTTTGGAAACTTACCATTTTAACCCCTCTAAAAATTAGAATTACAAAAATGGTCCTTGTGTTTTTAAGTTACTAATACAAACGGACCCTTAGTATTTATACTAACCCAAAACCAATCCACTAAAACTACAAACCCACCCTTTTATTAAAACCCCAAGCCCATGTGATCCCTGGCCCATCTACACTACCAGCCCACACCCTTTGCAAGTTTGACCCCGGTCAAACTGCAATACCACCCTCACCTTTACCACTCTCCCTCACACAGAACACCCAAACCACCACCACCTCACTGGTTTCAATACCAGCTCACCCACCACCTTTCCAACTCACCCTAGCTAGTCTCCCCAACTCTCCACAACTGTCCAAGACCCATTTATTGCCTTGAAAACCTCTCCACGCAATAAACAGTGCTCCCATGACTTTTGCCGCCAAAAAGATATTTAAACGGCTAGGATGATTTAGACCTTATCAACGGTCAAGATGTGGTGGGAAATGACACTGTGGGTCCCACAAACCCTAAAAGTGTCTACAAAAGGGAAAAGATGCAGAGATGGAAGAATATTAGTGTAATTTAGGATTAGTATAATCGTAGTGAGTAAAAACTCCAAACTAGTTGTAATTTTCAATTTCAAAAGCTTGTATCCTGTTATCTTATTGTAATTTAAACTGTATTCAATCTCAATTTCAAGTTTCATTGTGTATCTCAGTTATGCAATTTTTTTCCTTATTTCAAAAATTACAAAATGCTCAACTGTGGTTGTTAGTTGTATTTAAGTCAATTCATAAGCTTATATAAGCTCTGACAAAGCTCATATAAGTTTTAGAATACCTTAATTATCAGTCTTAATTTATAAATAGAAAAATACCAAAAATTCAAATAAATAAAGAAAAAATAAAAAATTAGTGCTTGAGGAAGTATAGAAGCTGAGCATGATGGAAAATGGATGGTACCTGGTTTAGAACCTTTTGGGAGGTGATAGGTTGGTGACTTGTTCATGGTTCTGTATTTCTCAGATTGTCTTCATTTGTAAGCAAATCTTCAATTTTTTGATTTATTAGTTTTTAATGTTTTTGTAGTGTAAAATTAGTTCAAATAACTTTAATTAACTTTACTTAATCTATTTCAAGTTTTAAAATCATAGTTATAGTTTAGAATATATAAGTTTTAGTGTAAAAATAGTCTTAAAGGGGTGTTTGGATTAGTTGTTTAAGCCATGTTCATGGCTGCTATTGTTGTTGTTTGTTATTGTAGGGTGTTAGTTTAGGTCTAAATAGGTTTATAAAGTTATAAAACTAGTATCTTATTAAGAGAAAAGTCAAAATCATGTTGTATTTACCTACACAGTTAACTGTGTAGGAATTTGGTACCCATAAGCTCATAATCTAATCACAAGTAGGTATTCTAGTTTAATATAGTCTTATTATAGCTTAATACATCCATATCAGTACTCAGGATCAAATTAGAAACTCATAAAAGTCAAATCTTAAGTTTCCTCAATAAGTCAAAGTGCATGGTTCTCAGGTTTTTCCAAAACTTCAAGCAATTAATTTGAATTTTGTGTTTTAGATTAGGCAGTGAAACTTGTTGTAACTTATAGTCTATCAGCTAGTCTTTGATTTTCCACTATCCTTTCAATTTTGTGAATTTTGTGTGGGGCCCACCATCATCCCAAAGTTACTTGCAGGGCAAAGGGTTCCCCTGTGCACCAGCAGACTCACCCACATCACCACCTTTGGTGGTGATTTGTGGCCACCATAGTGGGCCCCGGACCTCAAAACTTGGACCTTTCAACCCCCTCCTAGTAGGCTTTCAGTATTGACCTCTTGTTTGACCTAGATCATTGTGGACCCCACTTGAATTCAGACTTGAACCTTGTCCCTAATCTGTCTCAGATTCCAAAAAGCCAAGTGCTTATTTTGAGCTTGTTAGCTTATTCAGTGTACCCCAAGTGCTTAATCTTACTCAAACTAGTTCACACAACTTATTTGGACTAGATTCCACCATAGTGGGTCCCACACAAGCTCAGTTGAGCTTATTTGCTTGTTTGGTCAAACAAAGTCAACTGTGGAGGTAATAAGCTTCCACAGTGCTTAATTTTAGCTTATAAAATTATTGTTTTTACAAAAGTTGTTTATTTTTAGGTATAATTTAGTTTTGTAAAATAAAAATCCAGAAAATACAATATAAAAATAAGTGATAGTTTCTATTTAATTTAATTTAATTTTAATTTTCATTTTTAGATTTTTTATTAAGTAATTTGTAATTTTATATTTTTATTAATTTCCTTTTAGGTTAAAGTATTTTTAATAATTTTCTCAGATTTTTAATTTGTCATTTAGTATTTATTAGAATTAAAAGTAGTTTTATTAATAATTAATCAATAAATAAGTTTTAAATAGCATAATTAATTTTGATAAAGCAACACCTAGATTTTATATTTTTTATAGCTTTTATAAGTCATAAAATAGTTTTATAAATTTTTCCATAATTTTCTAAGTTAGTTTAGTGTTATTTGTAATTTAAAATAGTTTAAATAGTTTAATTAATATAAATAGTTTTTAATTAATAAAAAGCTCATAAAAAGAGAAAAAGATTTATTTTTATTTTTTATACTTTCTTCAAGTTCATTTTTAAGTTTAGAAATTATTTTTACAAGTTTTTAGTTTAATTTGTAGTATTTATAATTTTTAGTTTGATTTAAATTAGGTTTAATTAAATAGTTAAATAGTTTTTTAATTAATAATAAATAATCAAATAATCTAAAAAATAATTTTCTTTTTAATTTAATTTTCTTTTAAGTTTAAGTTTATAGAATTGTCATTTTTAACCCCTGTAGTTTATTTTTCTTAAAAGTCACCTTTTTCTCAGTACGCAGTCGCGTCTGATTTTAATTTCGTGTACGTTTAAACGTTTTAGATATCTAGGTTTTACGTAATCGTTCTAATAGTTTATTTAAGTTATAAAACCCTAGTGTAATCACTCACACACACACTTATACCTTTCTTGTTCATATTCACTGATCACAGATTCGTTTCTAATAAAACATCGCACACCTCATTGGGACATTACGACCCAGGGAAACACTATACTCCACGGAAGCATTTGCCTCAGCTGTTTGACTATTATACTTGACCATTCACAAGTGGTTGACCAATAATTATCTGACCGTCTGAGGCGAATCAGAATGTTACAATTAAGCCCTCATAGTCTTCAAGAGTCAGCAACTTTAGTCCTTTAAGATTTGGGCAGATACACTTATAGCTCAGAATATTGATGATATATATTGAGGCCCATGTGGTTGAGCTAAAGCTTACTTCTTCTAACATCAATATATAATTATTTCTTACATATTACTCCTAGTAACTGTTAGCTATAATGTGCAGCCATTACAGCTAGGTTTACCCTGGGTCCCTTTGATCTCGACACAGATTGCCAAGCTACAAGAAGGTGGTACTTAAAATTGCTGGCCGGAGAATAAGTGGCTTAACCATGGATCAAAGGATTCTGAGCCTTCGCATAAAGTTTTAAACTTTAAAGGGTTGTGTGTGTTCTTTCTTATCAGTGGAGTGTCAATGGCAGCTGCTCTTTTCATATTCATGTTATGGTTTATTAGGTCCATGAAAAGTTGCTTTCTACGTTTGGGCATTTGGAGACATATGATATTAAATTGTTTCTTACAGAATTTCTTATCATATTTAATGGAAGATAAAACTAAAGTACAATTTTCGTCTTTCAGTATTATTATGTTCTGCTTATTTAGTGTGTAGGCTAGTATCATACTAATTCATGGCATGTGTCCTACCATAATTTGTTGCGTCTCTATTCTATAATTAGCATGTTAAAACGACGGCTTCTCTATGGTATTTGGTTTACACTCGACTTTGTTAGAAGAACTGACTTTCTATGCTGAATAAATTATATGTGGTTAAAAGACGATACAAGCGATTGAAAACATGAGATAGAAGTGGTATTAAAAGGATGGTCTGATTGAAGGTTGTAAAAGAATAAAAGTTGATCTTTAGCAAATGCAGCTTGTGAAACAAATCAGCAAACGATAAGAATCAGCATTAAGAACGAAAGGCTATTTCTAGTGCGCTGCAATTGAAATCGTGAAAAATCATTCTAATATCTTTAACTATGTTTATCGATCATTTCAGTTCGAGAAGCTAAAAAAAAAGATTGAAGACACATAATCTCTATCGAGAAGCAAAAATTAGATTGTCGCCTGTCAGACAACCATGTAGCCATGCCAAGACCCATCAGATGTGCTGGCAACGATCCTCTACTGAGCCACGGCCGAGACCATAAGGCTCGGTTAATCACGCTCTAGCTACATGGTCATGATGCATCAGACGTGGTTTCTGTCTCTTGAGGAATCAAGAATACAGAGGTAGCTACATGGTCATGATGCATCAGACGTGGTTTCTGTCTCTTGAGGAATCAAGAATACAGAGGTACGAACCTATAGAAGAGATCCTTCAAGTATGGTCGTGATGGTTGGTTTGTCCACCCCCATTTTAAACACCATTTCATTTCCATTTTTGGCCGATGTGGGATGAGACTTGGTTCTTTTCTTTGAGAAACTGATGATAAGTGAGCATTTATTTACATCATGGGTGACATTAATGTGATACCATTTGAGTTTATGAACCGATCATTTGAGTTTTTCATGTCACCAATTCTGTTGCATAACGCTTCAGCTAAACCAAGTTGGCCAGCTTTTCAGTAACGATGTATCATTGCGTTCCACGAGACCACATCTTTGATGGGATTGTGATCAAAGACTAATTGAGCTGACTTTACATCGCCTATCTTGGAATAGCAAGTGATCATAGAATTCCATGTAACTGAATTCTTTTCCCGCATACTATGAAACAGACTTTGCACGTCTTTCCCGAACCCATGCTAGCTAAGAGCTGAAATCATTGCATTATTAGCCACAACATCCTTATGAGGCATTTTATTGTACACTCTCTTTGCGGAACTCAAATCTCCTACCTTTGCATAAAACTCCAACAACCCCGTTTGCAAAACCACGTCATGACCAACATTCCACTTAAAATTCTAGCAAAAAAGCGCTTTACCTAATCGTGTAACATAAAACTCGCACAACACTGAATAATCAAAGAAAGCACACTTTCACTCGGGTTCACACCGCTCCACCTAATTTCATTACACAAATTCAATTAAGTTATCAGCATTAATCAAATAACAAACTTACTATACCCATAAATCAAAACATTCCACGATACCTCATTTTTAACTGTGTTCTTATCAAACAAAAACCGCGCAGACTCCACATCGCCTATCCTAAAATAACACGAAACCATCGAGTAACTGTACGAATCTTTTATCACCGTACTATCAAACAACCCTCTTGCGTACCGAAATCATAACATTACACGTGCGTCGAGAATCCTCACTGATGTTTGACTCAATATATAATTATTTCTTACATGTTACTCCTAGTAACCGTTTGCTATAATGTGCAGCCATTACACCTAGGTTTACCCTGGGTCCCTTTGATCTCAACACAGATTGCCAAGCTACAAGAAGGTGGTACTTAATATTGCTGGTCGGAGAATAAGTGGCTTAACCCAGGATCAAAGGATTCTGAGCCTTCACATAAAGTTTTAAACTTTAAAGGGTTGCGTGTGTTCTATTTCTTATAAGTGGAGTCTCAATGGCAGCTGCTCTTTTCATATTCATGATATGGTTTATTAGGTCCATGAAAAGTTGCTTTCTATGTTTGGGCATGTGGAGACATATGGTATTAAATTGTTTCTTATAGAATTTCTTATCATATTTAATGGAAGATAAAACTAAAGTACAATTTTCGTCTTTCAGTATTATTATGTTCTGCTTATTTTATTTGTAGGTTAGTATCATAATAAGTCATGGGCATGTGTCCTACCATAATTTGTTGCGTCTCTATTTTATAATTAGCATGTTAAAACGACGGCTTCTCTATGGTATTTGGTTTACACTCGACTTTGTTAGAAGAACCGACTTTCTATGCTGCATAAATTATAAGAGGTTAAAAGATGATACAAGCGATTGAAAAAATGAGATAGAAGTGGTATTAAAAGGATGGTCTGATTGAAGCTTGTAAAAGAATAAAAGTTGATCTTAACAAATGCAGCTTGTGAAACAAATCAGCAAACGATAAGAATCAGCATTAAGAACGAAAGGCTATTTCTGTAGTGCGCTGCAAGTGAAATCGTGAAAAATCATTCTAATATCTTTAGCTATGTTTATCGATCACTTCAGTTCGAGAAGCTAAAAAAAAGATTGTCGTCTGTCAGACAACCATGTAGCCATGCCAAGACCCATCAGATAGGCTGGCAACGATCCTCTACTAAGCCATGGCCGAGACCAAAAGGCTCGGTTAATCACGCTCTTCGCTATGTTTATTGACTAATATCATGACTAGATTTTTAATTGTATAAAGCAGAATTAGTAAAAAGTTGTTTTCTTGCTGAATGCAGTCAGCGTCAGCGTCACTCATTGTAACAAAAAAAGACTTGAAGACACATAATCTCTATGAGCAAAAAAGAGATTGTTGCCTGTCAGACAACCATGTAGCCATGCCAAGACCCATCAGGTGAGCTGGCAACGATCCTCTACTGAGCCACGGCCGAGACCATAAGGCTCGGTTAATCACGCTCTAGCTACATGGTCAAAAAGAGATTGTTGCCTGTCAGACAACCATGTAGCCATGCCAAGACCCATCAGGTGAGCTGGCAACGATCCTCTACTGAGCCACGGCCGAGACCATAAGGCTCGGTTAATCACGCTCTAGCTACATGGTCATGATGCATCAACCAGACGTGGTTTACTGTCTCTTGAGGAATCGAGAATACAGAGGTACGAACCTATAAAAGAGATCCTTCAAGTATGGTCGTGATGGTTGGTTTGTCCACCCCCATTTTAAACACCATTTCATTTCCATATTTGGCCGATGTGGGATGAGACTTGGTTGATGCATGGTCCTGGCTCATTAACCAGTCATGGTTTTCCATCTCTTGAGGAATCAAGAATACCGAGGTACGAACCTATAGAACAGATCCTGTTCAGGTAAGGTCGTGCCTGTTGGTTCCCCCCCCCCCCCCTTTTTGGCCGATGTGGGATGATACTTGGTTCTTTTCTTTGAGAAATTGACAATAAGTGAGAATTTATTTACATCACGGGTGACATTGTGATACCTTTTGTGTTTATGAACTGATCATTTGAGTTTTCATGTCACCAATTCTGTTGAATAACGCTTCAGCTAAACTAAATTGGCCAGCTTTACAGTAACCATGTGTCATTGCATTCCACATAACCACATCTTAGAAGCAGTTAGAGGCGGTTGTATCCAACAGTCATGACTGTTGGCCAACAGTCGTCGCTCCCTTGACCCAGCAAGGGGGCTCAACCCCCTGACCCCCGTCTTTGTCGTGGTCGAAAACGTATTAACTCAAACGAGTGTGTACTCCACACTTTCCTCACTCGTATTCGAGCTTAATATGTAATCACATTGGTCTCTAGAAAATTACAATTACCTAAAATAGCTAATGACACTAAAATCACCAACAATGTGAGTGTACGTGTGTTGGACCAATTCAATTTTCTGAATTCGTATGTTCATTGGCGTACTGGTATTTCTATGGATCTCTATGGATTTCTAATGTTATTTAAGCAATTAGTAATTATTGGTCTGCATTAATGTTAGATTTGTAAAAAAAAATAATAATAATAATAAAATAAAATAAATAAATAAATAATAATAATAATAATAATAATAATAATAATAATAATAATAATAATAATAAAAGAAAAAGTAACTAACCGGTGATTCTCGCTGATGTTCTGTATATTAATGTTGGAATTAGTAATAGCTTAATTTTCTTTAAATCTGCCATTCTAGTTTCGGAATAAGCAAAATTGGGGAACAACAAACAAGAGTAGCACAACAAAGTTGCATACCTCATTGTACTAAATGTCTTTCGACATTCTATATTGGTGACTCTAAATATTCCTTATTTTGATTAATTTTTTGTTATAGGCCGGTCTTAAGAAGGGTAGTGTTGAATATAAGTTTGAAGTGTGGAAATGACACAAGCAAGTTCATAATAGAGATATTCCCAATTATTTTACTTTTCTCTCCAATGGCTTTATAACATATGCTCAAACTGAATTTGGACTGGTCCAATGGGGTTGTAAGCTATGCATCAATGCTATGCAAGATATAGAGCCTGGGAGGTTTAGGTTATGTTTGGCAACAACATTTTTGAAGCGTTTAAGAGCGACAAGCGGTAAGCATTTGCTTGTTTGACAACACCTCAACAAGCATCTGAAACATAACCAACCGCTCCAATCTTAAATGCTTCATGAAGAAGCAGCAAGCGCCTCAACAAGCTCATAATTTCGTTCTCCAGGTATACAACTATTGATTTAGTGACTACTATGTAAAGGGGCCGAATTTACCCAGCGAGAATCCTCCGTCATTCTTAACAGGTTCCACAAGCAATAGTACAGATGGCTATTCCGCCCCATTTTTACTTACGAATGTTTCAATATTGGGTCCAACCATGTTAACATGAAAACTTTAAATTTTTGTGAAACTGAATCATACACTGCTTGAAACCATTTTTGCTTCCAATCAGAAGAGGAGAAAGCCTTAAGCTTTCTCAATAAAAGATCCAAGAAAAGTCAAATTTATGAAACTAAAGGTCAAAGAATATGAATAACACGAGCGTTTTAATTAAGAAATCAAAATATGATTAAGACAATATTGTGGCAATTAAAACTTTTGTAGAATTCAACTCCAAGAATATGATTGAGGAGAATTAAACAACGCTTAAATCATAAACATGTTTGGAAAGGAAACGTACTCTTACATCTCTTACACATTTGCAACAAGAAAATTAAACCACGATTACAAACGTCTTTAACAACTTAACATTTATTTAACTATGACATGCACTCATCCTTGTTGCAGTTACTCTCAACTTCACCATATAAGCTTAATGATAGACCTGAAAGAGTTCAAAAATAAAACAATGTTAGCGATGATTTGTTGACAAACTCGTGTAAAAGAGAGAACACAGTACCTCGTATATTTTGAAGTACATCAAGAATACGCTATTGGGTTAATCTCAATCTTACCCATTCTCTACCCATTTAGAGGGTCAAACCCGAAGTCAAAGTCAACCATATTAAAAAGTCAACTCTCAGAAATAACTGTCAAATGACAGTTACAAATGAAGCGACACAACTGTTGGATCAAACCATTACAAGTCGAACCAACACAATGCTTCAAACGCATCTTTTCATTCATTATATATAGTTCAAATTCTGTAAACACAATTACTAGATGACAAATTATTATTACAGGTTATAAAAAAGTTATTTAGTGATTATTTCATTTCAATTTCAATTCTGGTATATTGTGATTTGAACGTTAGACCAATAAAGATCCACGTTTGGGCCAACAATTGGTATCAGAGCGGTTTGGATTCACTAACCAAATTCATCATATACCAAGGGTTCAAAATTTGCCCTGAATCAAAGAACAAATTCCCAGAAAACAACTCGGTTTTTTTTTCTATGCAAATTATTATTCGAACCACAATCAAAGTAAAACAATCATTTTGTGATTCGGAAAACCACCATTAATTCTCTGTCGCCTCGTAACAAAGTTACCGGCAACAAAGAAAAGGCACTTTTTTCAATCAATTTGCAATTTTTTTTCTTTTTATTATTTACCGAGAGCAAAAACATCACTGGGATATCATACCGATTCAGAAACAAGAACCGCCATACCATTATAACACGAAGGTCATCATAGAAAGGGGAAATAAAAACTGATTCACAAAGGAACAAACACACCTGTTGTATCCAAGAATCAAATACCCTTCAATTTTGAATCATCACTTGATTCAATGTATATACATGGAGGAAGAATCCCAACAGGAACACCACATATCCGTGAAGAAGAGTGGTTAACCAAAGCCAACAATCGGCGGTCAACCATCTAGAAGAAACCATAGCAGTTATCGGTCTCACTCAAGAGAGCCAGAAGTATTTTTCATCTCACACAGAGATAACAAAGGAAGAAGAAAGAAAGAAGAGGCGTAAAAAAAACGCTAGGGCAAAAAAAGGAACCGGTATATCAATTATTAGGGCAACGTTTTATTAACACCCTCCAGGTTCTATATTTTTCACAATCCACCCTTTTATTTTATTTTATTATATACTTAGAGTATTAATTTTGTTTTACAAATAATATATCTAGTATAGTTTTATTTTTTGATAAGTACTTTAAGAAAAATAACACTTAGTATCTTATCGTATTTTATATAATAACCTAGTGAAATTTACACTGCTTATTATATTTAGAAATATCTTTTACGGAGTAATTAACCTTAGGCTTATTTCATTTTATTTTTTATAATCTTCAAGTTTTTTTTTTAAAACAAACCATTTAAAGTGCGCTAGAAACTTTATAACACAATTAGTGTTAGATTTTAGGAGATTACTTAGTCATTTACTTTATTTTTAAAAATGACAAACGGTGGAAACGGTGGAAATAAAGAGACTGGTGTAAACAACACCAATCCTCAATTTCAATGCCCAATTTTAAAACCAGCGAATTACTCGTTATGGGCAATTCGCATGCAAATTATTTTAGAAGCAAATGGATTATGGGAAACGATTGAGCCAACTGAAAATACTCAATCATCTGATAAGAAAAAAGAAAAAACTGCAATAGCATACCTTTACCAATCCTTACCCGAAGAACAATTAGTTCAAATAACAAAGCACAAAACCCCAAAAGCAATATGGGACGCTTTAAGATCTAGACACTTAGGCGAAGAAAGAGTAGAACAAGCCAGACTTCAAACACTCAGATCAGAAATGGAGATGTTAACTATGAAGGAAGATGAAACCATCGACACCTTTACAGGAAAACTAACAACTCTTGTAAACAAAGTCACTAGTCTAGGACACACAATAAAAGACACAAATTTAGTCAGAAAATTACTAAATGCTGTACCAGATAGGTATCTGCAAATAGTAGCATCTATAGAACAATATTCAGACTTAAACACTATGACATTTGAAGAAGCCATAGGAAGACTTAAAACTTATGAAGAAAGGATTAAGTTTAAGAAGAATAAGGACAATAACGATCAAGATAAGTTATTGTTTACACGTCACAACAATAACATTACTCATGGAAGACACTGTGAAAAATGTGGACAAGAATTGTTGCAAAGGCAAGAAAATAATTTCAAGAAAGAATCAAATAAATTTACTCATGATAAGAGTAAGGTGCTATGCTTCAATTGCAAGGAGTATGGGCATTTTGCAAACAAATGTCCATTAAAGAAAGAAGAACAATCCAATCTCATTGAAGAAGACTTGGAACCAACTTTACTTATGGCAACTATCGAAGAAGCACCAGGAAATTTCATTAACCAAGAAGAATCACGAAGCAAGAATGGAAGGAAATTCCATTCAACTTCAAATTGACAAGTTTCAAATATTCAACAAGGAGCTGGCAGTGAAAGCTTGAATGGTGGTATAACCGAAAGCATAAGTCAACTTGGAATTAAGGAAGATATATACGCTGCAAGAACTCCAATTAGAAGACAAGGTATTGGTGGCATAACCAACCAAAATTATGATCAACCTGGACTTAAGGAAGATCACACAATAATGAAGGTGGGAATAACCAGATACGATCAACATGGACATAATGAAGATCACAGCTCTAAAGATGGAAGTAACCGAAGGAAAATTGATCTACCTGGATATAAGGATGATCACAAGCACTACAAAAAAAATTAAAACAGTCACATGGTGGATTTAACCAGAAGATGAATCAAGAAGACTTAAAGATCTAGGAGATGACGATTGCGATTAAGGGGGAGAATATTGGGTTAATCTCAATCTTACCCATTCTCTACCCATTTAGAGGGTCAAACCCGAAGTGAAAGTCAACCATATTAAAAAGTCAACTCTCAGAAATAACTGTCAAATGACAGTTACAAATGAAGCGACACAACTGTTGGATCGAACCATTACAAGCCGAACCAACACAATGCTTCAAACGCATCTTTTCATTCATTATATATAGTTCAATTTCTGTAAACACAATTACTAGATGACAAATTATTATTACAAGTTATAAAAAAGTTATTTAGTGATTATTTCATTTCAATTTCAATTCTGGTATATTGTGATTTGAACGTTAGACCAATAAAGATCCACGTTTGGGCCAACATACGCTGCAACTCATTGACAACAACTTCAATTTTCATTCGTGGTGGTGGGGAATCCACGGAACACGATACTCCAATCTTGATAATTGCAACCCCTTGTGTAAAAGAGAGAACACAGTACCTCGTATATTTTGAAGTACATCAAGAATACGCTGCAACTCATCGACAACAACTTCAATTTTCATTCGTTGTGGTGGGGAATCCACGGAACACGATACTCCAATCTTGATAATTGCAACCAAAAATTCTTCCACTTTCTTTGCATTTGCTTCCGTACTTTGCAACACAATTGCATCATCATCAATAACATCCATTACATGATCCGGTAATGCCAAGTGAGCAAATTTATGAAGGCTAAGACCTTCAATAAACATGTCATCTGTCGGCTTTTTCGCAGTCATCACCTCTAGTAATACTATCCCAAAACTGTAGACGTCCCCACAACTTGTCATCTCGCTCCCGATGCCATACTCAGCAAATTAAAAAGATCAGCTAGTTTACAAAACCGTAATCTGCAAGTACATATATTAGGGTCATGGAACACAAGAATCATATATTACCTGGAGGTGCATAACCAATTGTTCCTTTAACCCCAGTTGAGCTATTTTGGTTTAAGTCTGTACCAAGTAATCGAGCTAAACCAAAGTCTCCAACATGAGCCACCATATCAGCGTCAAGTCGAATGTTGCTAGGCTTCAAGTCACCATGAACAATCGTTGTTTGGCAGCGATTGTGAAGATAATCAAGCGCGGTTGCGACATCTCTGAGAATATTTATTCTTTGAAGAAGGTTGAGTTTCGATGTATTTGTACTTGAATGAAGCCAATCGTGTACACTTCCATTGGGCATAAACTCGTAAACCAAAGCTTTGAAATCATTGCCTTGAAAATCAACACTTGAACATGAAGTTTTTATCCTCAACAAATTACGGTGTCGAATATTCCGCCATGCTTCACATTCTGCTAGAAAACTTTTCTGAGCTCCTCGTTTTTGAAGTTGTAGAACTTTAATGGCAACAAATCTATCATCATCAGAATTGAGGATTCCTTTATAAACAGAGCTGAACCCACCCTCCCCAATTAAATTCCCGGTAGAGAAGCCATCAGTAGCCTTGAGAAGTTCATTGTATGAAACTTTCAAGAACCGTTCATTCCCTAAAGATTGAGATGGTTGACTGTTGCGTTTCTTCCTACACAAAAGATATATGCAACATAATACAATGAGAAACGTCAGTGCAATCACAATGACTATTATGAAGAAAGGAAACCTTATTTTATGTCTATCCTTTTCCTTGCATTTGGGTAACTCAAGGCCACCACAAAGCCTATTGTTCCCCAAGACCGAAAATGCACTTGCATTGGCAAACACTCCTACAACCGGTACTTCACCCTCAAAATCATTAAAGGATAGGTTCAAATATTCTAAGGAATTCCATTCGTCTAAGAATTGAGGAATTTTACCTGATAAATTATTTTGAGAAATGTCGAGTACCTTCAATCCTCTCAAGGAACTTAATGAAGATGGTATTATGCCTTGGAATAGGTTACCATCTAGGATTAACATTGTAAGGCTAATGCACTCTCCAACGCTACTAGTAATGGTGCCTGACAAATTATTATATGATAAATAGAGCTCGCTCAACATCTTGAGATCTTTAATCTGTGATGGAATTGAACCAGACAAGCTTTTGAGAAAGATCTAAAAAATTGGTTAATGATGGAAGTTGAAGAAGTTGCTTGGGTATGTTTCCACTGAGTCTATTGTTTGAAAGGCTTAACTCATTAAGTTCTTTACAATTCCCAAAGCTTGATGGAATATGGCCTTCTAATTTGTTGGAAAATAAAAAAAGTTTAGTCAACAATGATAGGTTCCGGAACCAACTGGGCTAGCTCAGTTGGCCACCAAGGGTAACCTTGGGGAGGTATCCTTGGAGAGGTTTCAGGTACGAGTCTCACCATGGACCTTCTCACCATGGACGTTCAGGGGCCCGAAAAAATAGAAGCAGGAGTGGGGTTTATCCCCTAAGGATAAAGGTTCGATGCTTGCATACTGCCGAATTCGATGTCACTGTGGGCTCGAATCACTAACTACTAACTCGCCGTTCAAAAAAAAAAACAATGATAGGTTCCGGATGGCATCACGGATAGACCCTAAAAATTGATTATTATATAGATTAAGAACTTGCAGCTTTTGAAGTTTACCAATAGTAGGGGGATTTTTCCTATGAACCGATTAGGTCCTAAATGTAAAGTTGTCAAACCAACTAGACTACCTATACTTGAAGGGAGGATTCCAAATAGATGACTGTCTCCTAACCCGAGAAAGCTGAGTTGAACACAAAGATTACCTATTGATATGGGAAGCACTCCTATAAGGTTGCAATTATAAAGATCCAACATTACTAATCTGGTGTGGTTTTTCATAGAATCAATAAACCTCATGTCATCAGCTTCTCCATGTCCATGGAAGTTATTATTATGTAATCTAATTATATAAATATCTGTTAGTTTTGAAAAATCTATTGTCAACTTCCCACTAAAATTGTTGTTACTCATTTCAAAATATCCTAATTTAGAACAATTAGAAAGAGAAAGTGGAAGAACTTCGGTCAGTTCATTATTCCTTAACTGAATGTCCTGAACATCTGGGAGCTGATTACCAATTTCTGCAGGAAGACTACCAGTGACGTGATTTTAGGTAAGGATATATTAACTAGGAGTGAGAGGTTGAAAATGGAATGAGGGATATTTCCATATAAGTTGCAGCCACCAGAGTAAAATTGTGTCAAGCTTTTCTAAAGACCCAAGGTATCTGGAATGCTCCCACCAAGCGGGTTCACTGCAACAGAGAACAATTTCATTGATGTGATATTCCCCAAGAAAGTTGGAATTCCACCTGCTAAATTATTGTGGGTAATCACAAGACTAGCAAGTTTCGAGAGTAAACTCATCTCCTTGGGTATGCTTCCAACTAGCTTATTTTCAGAGAGCCAAAGCTCTTCGAGGTTAGAACAACCAGAAAAGTTTGTGGGAATGACTCCACAGAACTTGTTTTCCTGAAGATAAAGATGACGTAGCCTAGATAGACGACCAAGTTCATGAGGAATGGTTCCTTGAAAGCTGTTGTTCTAGATACAAAGCTCACGGAAGAAGCTGAGGTTTCCTACATGAGGAGACAACGAGCCTTCTAAGCCTTTCGAATACAATCGTAAAGCAGTCACTCGTTTGTGCCGCTTTCCACATGAAATACCACTCCAGTCACAGAAATGAATGGAATGGTTCCACGACGTTAGAACTTTGTATGGATCTTTGGTGATCTTTGACTTAAATGACAACAGCACGAGATAATCAGTCTCATTACTGCCATAGGAAGCAGAGACGTTGGCAGAAATAAGGCATATTATCACGAGACCATAAAAGAGAAAAGAAATACTAGAGGAAGATGATAAGTAAATTATTGCTTGTGGTGACTTCATTTTTGAAAGTTTACTTAAAATTATAAGAACAAGTATTGGCTTTTTATACTTAGTTTTTGCATGTTAACAGTCTGTGACGTGCGACTTGGTAGTGAAATTAATGGCATCTATAAATTCCTTATCATCTTGACCTTGACCAAGACATTTCATGATTGAGAATACTAACCAAGACATTTCATTCAGAATATACTAACCAATATTAGCAAATAAAATGTATAGATTATAATAACAAAAACTTGAGTATCTATCTATTTTATCTAATAAAACAGAGTTTTGTACAACCCTCTTAATCCATCTAATTAATTTTTTTCTAATATAACTATTAACAGCAATTTGCCACGTGTACAAACATTTGAAAGAGTTTTTGAAATCACTGTTTGAACTAGCCTTTGGAACAACTGCATTTTCTTATGGAACAGCTGTGTCATTAATTGCATGCAATGGTTAATACTAGCAATGTAGTAAATGTCTTTTTAACTAACTGTATAAAAGCATTAAAAATACGCATTTGAACTACTACATGGCTTAAACTTGGAAACAAGCTAGCCAAAATTAATTCCGTTTGAATTTCTTTGCCATTTTGAATAGTAAGTTACAGTTTTTAATTTAGAACATAAAAATGTGAAACAAGTCAAAAACGTTTTCTAAAATACAATTAAAAAAAAGACTTGAAATCATTTATAGAATACATTCAATTGTATAATGTTTCCTCGAATAGCTCAACCTAATTTTGAAATATATTCCAAAAAATCATCTCGTGCATGATAATCTCTTTTCAAATTACGATTCATACTGAAACAATGGATACACATCATGGGTCCCTAACTCCCTATAATAAGAACCTCCACTTCTCCGCCAACAGCACCATTTCCATCTTCGGCGACCCCTTAATAATCTATTTATTTCCTGGAAGACGTCTACTCTCGGCCGTTGATCAACCTTTTGCAGTTGAGCATCTTGACTTGACTTTCCAAGAATATAGGATATGTTGTTTGACGTATCATTACACTAATGATGTTGAGTAGGACATTTTATATCTTCAAGTAAGAAATAAATGTTTTTAAGCTTTTAATTTTATTTTTTGTATTTCATAGATTGTACAGTTCAAAAGTTTGAAGCAAATCTATTTATTTAAACTTCCAACGCTACAACAGTTAAATTATGATGAATCGTCTATCCATGCGTTTATAAATATTCATGGCCATGTATACAAGTTACAAATAATGAATTGGTTAGAACAAAATATTCTTATTCTACATCATGTATTTTTGTGTTCTTGGTTTGTGTACGTTTCATAAGTCATAGATTAGTAAGTCGATTAGTTTTACATTTCAATAGATTCAATAATCAAATGGTATTTGCTTTGAGTTGCGTATGAAGACAATTAGGAAAATGTGTCTTGGAAAAGCAGGAACTCTTTGATGGAGGAAAGTTAAATTCTTTGCTCTAGAGTTATTGATAGAGTGTATATCTCTCCAACATGTTCTCATGTTGATGAAAATCCTATGGTATACCAAAAGGAATTATGTTCACAATTTTAACGTCTTTCATATTATGACTTATGTTTTCAACATCTTAACTTTGTGTAATTTTCTTACATATACGGGTGTGTTCGTCAACAAGTTTATACAAGCTTATAAAAGCTCGAGCTTTTAAAGTAAGCTATTTTATAAATCAAGTTTTGTTTAATACACACGATTATGAACGCGTTTATAAACTATAACTTTCTATAACTTGGCTCAAACAATTTTGTAAATCTCTTTAAGATTGGAGCTTTCATATCACATATTACAAATGTTAAAGGGGTGCTTCTCTACTTCATATGTTCATATCATTACCCTATTGTCACATATAAGTTGAGCATTTGAAAGTCACGGTCCTTTACAATTATGTGCAAGGGATTATATTAGCGAAATTCAAGGGGAATTTTGTATTTGTGACATTTAAGAAACTACTTATTTAAATAAAAGGAGTTTTACCTTTCATTTTACTCTATTCACAATCTACAATCTACATGACCTCGAGTTTAGTAGTGATATTCATGACCACCTAAGAAAAGAACTTGATTTTGGGCATGTTATAGTTCTTAACATTCTATTAGCTTCACATTTTTTGTTGAAAATGAGAATTATATTAGTCTTCACAATTTTTTTTTTTGTTGAAAATGTGAAGTATATATATTAGTCTTTATATTTTCAATGAAGTATTTTGAGTATTTGCTCGACGTAATATTCTTAGCCAAAAGATCCGTGTAAAACCAATTTTTACCATAGAACCAATCAAGCAATCTTAGCCACTCATTTTTTTATCAAAAAAAAAAAAAAAAAAAAAAAAAAAAAAAAAAAAAAACTTTCACACTTTCATAAAAAAAATAAATATCTCGCAAACCGTAAATCGTTATGTGACAAAAAAATACAATCGCGACGACAATTAAATTATCTTTCTATAGACATGCATTGTTATATACTTTCGACGAACTTTTTTTTTCGATGAACTTTTTTTTTTTTCAAAATTTCCGCCCAGAAAAATCATATATGATTTGTAAAAATCATATATGATTCTTTAAAATCAAATCATATATGATTCTTACGAATCATATATTATTTTTTTACGAATCATATATGATTTTTTTACGAATCATATATGATTTTTACAAATCATATATGATTTGATTTTAAAGAATCATATATGATTTTTACAAATCATATCTGATTCGTAAGAATCATATGTGATTTGTAAAAATCAAATCATATGTGATTTTTACGAATCATATATGGTTTTTCTGGGCGGAAATTTAAAAAAAACAAAAGTTCGTCGAAAAAAAAGTTCGTCGAAAGTATATAACAATGCATATCTATAGAAAGATGATTTAATTCTCGTCGCGGTGGTATTTTTTTGTAGCTTGAAGATTTACCGTTTGCAAAATTTGTTGTTTTTTTTTTTAAAAAAAAGTGAAAAACAAAAATGGGTGGCTATGATTGATTCATTGGTTATATGACAAATATGAGTTTTATATTGATCTCAGCTCAGTATTCTTAAGATTATTAGTTTTGAACTTTTGATAAACACATTTACTTAAAAAAAATGTTTATATGAATTTTACATGTCAAGTCCTACTTAAGTGAAAGTATTTCTTTTGACTATGAGAGAGTCTGTTAGTTTTGCATTTTAATCCTTAATAGGGTAGTATATACAAGTCCTATTCAACCAAATAACTAAGAACCCAAGACCTCTAGAATTTTCCAAGTTAATCATATTTGTTAACATGCTTTAATTATCAGATGAGTTTTGATCTTCGTATGTAGTTTCTTTCATTACCATTACGAGGAGTTTAATAGTATAAAGTATACATAATAATGAAACCGATATAATCAACGAAAGCCATTTTGGAAAACGCATTCTTATTGCAATGAGGAAAATCTCACCATGTGATAAACGACTGCCGTTAAAGATAGTAAGGAAGCATTTTCATGTGTCCATTTCTTTCCATATGACGATCAATAAATACCAGGTCAAACTCTCTAGCCACTCTCAGTTTTCACACAGGATTATTTTTATGTTCATGTGTCTCACGTTAGGAGCAAAAAATGATTGAAGATGGTAGTTTGTAGCCAAGAAAGCTAAAATGTGTTTAACTGTCGACTTTTTGAATCTTTCGATTGTCTACATATAATTGATTATTAAAGATCAACAAGATAAACATTCACTAATAAAAGTAGAAGCAACAAGACGCCCACAACAGTTCCGACTTCCGAGAGCATTAAGAAAACCTAGAAAATGTCATTATGCAAACTTTTTGTGATTTTCCAGTTTTCTAATTAATGTGTTTGATATTATACATGTTTCATTACTAACAACTATATATTTTGCAATTGCTTATACTAATGTGGTTCTATTTATCGCCTAACTTCGTATTAACCAAGTTGAAAACTATTTTTGACGTCTCATTAAAATATCCGTGAATTTCATGGGTCTTTTAGCTAGTAAACAATATATAACTAAGATTATCATAAATTCCTTTAGGATAATTCCAAAAATGGCCCGGTTGCCCAAAGGCTGAGACTATATAATTATATATAGACTACAACTTTTGTTTTTCCTTATTTAGACCAATTGCTTTAGCAACTTGAAATTAGCCAACCATATGACACCAAGTGTCTGGCATGAGGGCCGCCAGTTGCCCAAAAATACAGCAGCTGCCCAAAAAGTACACAAGTTGCCCTACCTTGTAATTCATAAAGTCACACTTGTCACTTGCATATTTTAGTTGCCTAAAAAGTACTTGCTGCCCTGGTCTAGTTAAGGAAACACAAATTTTGTAGTATATATAATCTCATCAATTGGGCAACCGGTGCATTTTTGGCATTATCTCATTCCTTTATTATATTTGTTGTTGAGACATGACATCTAGTGTAATACAAGTTTTAGTACATCTCCACATCATCGCGCCACATCAACATATCAACTTGCATACGAAACCTTTACAATACATTGAACTTAACATATATAGTTTAATAGATTACCACATCATTAAATATTTTATTAAGAACCAAATTTCATAAGCTAATTAAGATCTAAAAAAATATATTAAACAGTTGCTTTGCATAAAAGCATATGACACGAGAGGTGTTTACGATACGAAAAAAAATAAAAATAAAAATAAAAATAAAAACCTTACAAAATAGTAATATAGAGCACCAATGCATGTATATCTATACTTTAAATATAAAAGATAATGCAATGAATGGGTTTTCAAAAAAACTAAATGGTCATGGCCCACCTTTACCGTATAAAAGTTGGTTGTTCAGAGACACACTTATTAAATGTATGGTGATGGCAATACCTACAATATGGATTGTACCATATAAGTGAGCTATTGTGCATTTGTCATGTAACCCCAGTGTGGATGCCCTAACCTACATGACACGTAAATTGTGAAGAGATTGGCATCTACAAATTCCTTATCAGCTTAAGCAAGACTAAAATTTGATTGATACATAACATTAATTATGCAGATGGCCTAACCTACATGATACGTAAATCGTGAAGAGATTGTCATCTACAAATTCCTTATCAGCTTGAGCAAGACTAAAATTTGATTGCTATAACATTAATTATGCAACCCAAGTAGCACAACTAGCATCACCTGTACATGGTCTATAACCCAAGTAGCACAATTAGCATCACCTGTATCCACAAATTCCTTCTCTGCTCGATGATAATAACGTTTTCCATGTGTAATCACAAAAGACTTTTAAAAAGACTTGAGATATGGAAGACTACACTTATCTTGCATATAAAGTGGTTGCAAGTATAATAATAATAAAATGTAAAATGATGTAAAAGATATTTAATTTAGCAGCGTATCAAATAGATGTGTTAAACAAAATTCAAAAGCTAAACCCTTGTTGCTAAACACTTTTTTTTCAAATAAGTTCGTCGAACACTGTTTCTTATTAAGTTTCCTAAGCACAATTACTGATGCCCATAACATGGATATATGGTTTCATAAAGTAGTAACAAATAACAACAAACAATTAGTAGAAACAAAATCAATGAACGAATGTGAATGGCAACAACATATATAATAAGTAGATGATGCGATACATACTGTGTTGTGTGTGTAAGTTTGGGGTTTACATGATCCACTACAAGAAAAAATGGCACAAGTGGTGACAGGAAAATCTTTATTGCATATGTTTTCAACGATAATTTACAAAAGAAAAGAAAGAAAAACTTGTTTGACAATGATTGTAGAATCCCTATTTGGTAAATCTACTTCCACCAATGTATCAAGCATCCAAATTTCAGCTACACACCATCTCGAGCCTCAACGTAATCTTTATCCCCAGTCCCCTACAAAAAAATAGTAAATTCAAAGTACATAAAATACTACTTATGAGTATACCAAAATACATGCACCCAAACTCACACAAACCCACTTATTAAAACAAAAACCAAACCATACAAAGGACAAAATCAATTTAAATTTTTTACTGCATACCTTAAATTCATGTGATAAAACAACCAATATAGAAGCAGCCACCAATCAAAAGCCAAAAAACGAAGCACACATATACAGAAGCAAAACAATATACTTAACTTTATAAGTCCAACTAGTATTAGGTTAACACGATAATATAATGGCAACAAGGCACAAATTGTCATCGGCACAAAAGCTTGCAGCTGTTATCGGCATTTCATGATGGATTCAATTTCTAATAACACTAACATTAAGCGACTAAGTCTACATACTTTCATACAGATTCACTGCACTACTGGCCTTACTTTGGAATCACTTCGCATTGTGTTGCGACTAGCGGCTGCAATTGTGAGCTTATAATCTCGACATTGCTCCGTATGAAGATAACGAAACATGAAGGACCAAACTTGGTCGTTAGATAGTTAATAACCGCAAGTTAGTTGTGGCGGTTAAGTTAGTTAGTTATTAGTTTGGTAGTTATTGGTAGTTACAGAAATTCGGTTACAAACCGAATAGACACAACGAAGGGACACACCCATTCGTTTCATATATATATGTAAACATGTAACAGATACAAGGTTAGACGAAATAAAGTTATTCAGTTTATTTGCAATTCATTTTTCGACTCACTTTGGGACAACAATTGGTATCAGAGCCTTTCCTTGTTACACGCTCGTTTTTAGATACCAAGAAACCATATACAAAGAAGACATGCTGTAACTTTGTTTCAGCAGGAGAACACGACGCTTAAAGAAAGAAAGAAACGTTGCCTGGATAACTAGGAATGCAAGGAAGATAGTATACGATCGGACTTGTGTAGGAGTTGCAAACGTAAGCATCAAACGAAATTGGTGGACGTTTTTTGTTGTGATCTTTTGAACGCGACAACAAAAACAAGAGAAAGGAACAATATTGTTATCGAATACCTTGTTGGTGACTGAAATAACGTGACAACAAGAAGAGGAGACCCTTTGTTGCAAAGTAACGCAACTTGGAAGAAGAGATACGATGTCAAAGAGAAAGGAACTTTGTGTAAGAAGAAACCGGTTGACAAAGAAACACAAAGAAAAGGAACGTGTTATAAACGCAGAAGTTAAGATTGCTTGTGAACAAGGTTGAAAAGATACCGAGAGAAGAAAACAATCTAGAATTGTTTATGAGAAGGAAAACGTTAGCAATACGAGAACAACAACAATAGCGAACAAGAAAACAAACTAATCATTTGTTTTTGAAGATAAATACCGACGGGTATTTGAAGATTGTTGTAGATACGGTGTGGAACAAAAAGGAGAACAAGAAGGAGTATTGTGGAACACGTTTTGGAAGAGGAACAAGCAACAGCAACAACAACGACAAACAAAAACTAGCAAATTGTTTTGTCGTGGAAAAATACCGAGTGGTATTAGAAGAAAAACAAACTTTCTGTTTGTTGTGAATAAATACCGAAAGGTATTTAAGGAACTTTTGTGAAAAGAACTTGGACTTCGAAAAAAAACAAAAAAACAACAAAAACTTGTTACCGAGAACACTTAAAGTGTTTGGAAAGGAAGCCGAGAACAAAGAAGGTCTAGGCCACGTTTTGTTCCAAGTCGACACAAAAGGAAAAGAAAGACAACGTGGCAAGTGTGGTATAACAAGAAGAATAAGGTCGTTTGGTTTATTGAAGGAAAGAAAACATTTCGACAACAATTAGAAGGAGACAAAAAGTTTTTCTTTACAAAGTTGATTTTGGTGACAAGAAATAAACAACGACAAAGCAACAACAACACGTCGGTGAACGAGGGAAAGAAAAAGGCGTAGTTGGTATAACAATTAAAGTACCGACGCACAAGAGGGAATACATTTGTGTTCAACACAACAACGAGGTCACAAATTCGAATTTATGGATTTCAATTATATTAAGATAGTATAGAAGTTTATTTTTGTACTATTAGGAAATCCCGAGAACTACTTATTGATCCCGTACTATTAGGATTCCCAGAAAACTATTTTTGTTCCCGTAGTAGTAGGAAATACCATACTAAGTTAGAAATTCCCATAAGATTAGAAGGTTAAGATTATAAGCACTTTTAAGATGTCGGGTGACGATACAACTAACACATCGACAACACTAAAACCTGTAACACCTATTCTACAATACCAATGCCCTAAGTTAAAAAACACAAACTATACAGTTTGGGCTATACAGATTAAGGTTATACTAGAAGTACATGGTTTATGGGAAATGATAGAACCTAAGGAAAACACGCAAGTAGATGATAAGAAGGATAAGGCAACGACTGCCCTTCGATATCAACCGTTGACCGAAGATGTGATTTTACAAGTAGCAAGTTGTAAGACGGCAAAGGAATTATGGGAATCGTTAAAAAAGAGACATGTTGGAGAAGAGAGAGTATAACAAGCACGGTTATAATCATTAATCATTGATGATTGGATTTCAAACACTTCAGATGAAGGATGATGAAATGGTGGATGCATTTACGGATAAATTAAACGGTTACGCCACTAAGGCTAAAGAATTAGGGAAAACTTTGGATGAATCATTTTTAGTACGAAAATTATTAGATTCCACACTAGATAAGTTCATTCAAATAGTAGCATCCATAGAACAGACAAATGATCTCGACGATATTACCTTAGATGAGATCAGAGGAAAATTAAAGGCATTCGAGGAAAGGATAAAACTCCAAAAGGGAGGACAAGTGGAAAGCCAGGAAAACTTATTATTCACACAAGGTGAACACTCTAGAAAAGGAAGACAATTTACCAAACACGGAGATAGATCAAACTTCTCACGAGGAAACTGGCATAGTAATAGAAATAAAAATAACTCGAATGAAGAAAGCACAACTCACAAAGATAAGTCAAATAAGAATAGACGTGAGTGGGATATAAGAAAGGTAAAATGTTTCAATTGTGGGAAACTTGGACATATTAAGAAAGACTGCAGAAAACCATTGACAACTCAGGAACAATCAAACCTTATCTTAGAAGACTATCAACCATCACTATTAATGACTACACACGAAACTGAACATGAAGAAGTTTTGTTAAACGAAGGACAAATTCAACCCAAAAAATATGATACAACTTATGCTAGCATATGGTATTTAGATAATGGTGCAAGTAACCATATGACGGGAACCAAGAGTCATTTTAGAGATATTGACGAAAGCACCACTGTACGCATTCGTTTTGGAGATGGATCATATGTAGAGATAAAGGGTAGAGGTTTTAGGATGTAGGAACCAAGAACAAAAGATAGTCTCATATGTTTACTACATTCCAAACCTCAAGAGCAACATACTTAGTCTAGGACAACTTACGGAGATAGGTTGTAAGATCATCATGGATGGAAACAAACTGACTTTGTATGACAAGAATAAGAAGTTGTTGATGAAAGTAGAAAGATCTAAGAATCGACTTTACAGTATTAGATTACAAATAAAAGCACCTATATGTCTCTTAGCAAATGTAGATAACCAAGCATGGTTATGGCACGCTAGATTAGGTCATCTGAACTTTGACGACATCAACAAGATGACAAGAAAGGGTCTAGTAGAAGGAATACCAAGAATAAATAGGACAAATTTGTGATGCATGTTTATTAGGAAAACACAGTAGAACACCATTTCCAAATCAAGCTAAATTCAGATCAAAAAACCCGTTGGACTTAGTATATGGAGATCTCTGTGATCTCATAAGTCCAGCCACACACTCTGGAAAGAAACTCATTTTCTTGTTAGTAGACGATTGTACACGTTTCATGTGGGCCTACTTTCTGACATCGAATGACATCGAAAGATCAGGCATTTAGCACTTTCAAGGAATTTAGACAACAGATTAAAATGGAGATGAGAATGAAGTTAAGAATGCTAAGAACAGATAGAGAAGGTGAATTTACATCTAATGAATTCACCAAATACTGTAAGGAGAATGGAATAGCAAGACAGTTGACAGCACCATACTCACAACAACAAAATGGAGTAGTGGAGAGAAGAAATGGGACAGTGTTATCAACTACGAGGAGTATGATGAAAGCAATGAAGTTACCTTTAACTTTTTGGGCAGAAGCAGTCAAACACGCCATTTACATACTCAACAGGGTACCTACAAGAGCCCTGGTAGATAAAACACCATATGAGGCACTCTACAACAGAAAACCGAATATGGAAAACCTAAGAATATTCGGATGCACAACTTATGCCAAGATAACAATACCTCACTTGAAGAAGCTGGATGACAGAAGCATACCAATGATTTACTTAGGAGTAGAGGAAGGATCAAAAGCATGTAGGTTATATGATCCAATAGGAAAGAAGAAACATGTTAGTAGTGATGTAAAGTTTATGGAAATGAAACCGTAGGATTGGGATAATAATGGAGAACAAACTAGTATACAAGACTCATTTTGGGCAAGTTTTGTAGTAGAAGGAGTTGACAATGAGAATTGTACACCAGTCAACTTAGAAAACAATGATAACACCTATCATGAACAGGATCGGATTCCAGATCCTGATTCACCAATTACCCCAACAACATACACTTACAACCCACACTCTGAAGAAGAAGAGGAGGAGGAGGAGGAGGAAGAAGAAGAAGAAGAAGAAGAAGAAGAAGAAGAAAAAGAAGAAGAAGAAGAAGAAGAAGAAGAAGAAGAAGAAGAAGAAGAAGAAGAAGCTACTGTGAGCTCATTAGAAAGCTCAGATCATAGATTTGATGATACACTAGTACGAGGTTTCAAAGAGATAAAGGAAATATATAAGAATGCACATGTAGTTGAGAGTGAAAGTCTACTATTTACGAAAGAGAAACCACGTAACTATAAGGAATCATCGGTAGATAAGAGATGGATTGAATCAATGGAAGCAGAACTGGATTCAAGTAATAAGCATCACACATGGACTCTTACAAATTTGCCTATAGATTAGAAAGCAATAGGACTCAAATGGGTTTATAAGACAAGAAGGGATACACAAGGAAAGATCATCAAATACAAGGCACGATTAGTAGCAAAAGGTTATGTACAAGAACAAGGAATACACTTCAATGAAGTATTTGCACCAGTTGCTAGGATAGAGACAGTTCGGTTAATATTAGCACTAGCAGCATATCATGGTTGACAAGTACATCACTTAGATGTAAAATCAGCATTTTTATATGGAGATTTGAAGGAAGAAGTCTATGTTACACAACCTGAAGGATTTATTCAACAAGAAAACTCAGGAAAAGTCTACAAGCTCACTAAAGCTTTGTACGGCTTAAGACAAGCACCAAGAGCTTGGAATGTGAAACTTGATCAAACCTTGAAGTCATTAAATTTTAAGAAATGTAATCTCGAACAAGCAGTTTACACGAAGAGAAGCAAGACTTCTACACTTATAGTTGGAGTATATGTATATGATTTGATAATCACGGGCACTCCAAGGAAGGAAATAGACTTGTTCAAATCCCAGATGGAAGAAAAATTTGAAATGAGCGACTTAGGATTGTTAGCTTATTACCTTGGGATAGAAGTTACACAGACAAGAAAAGAGATTACAATCAAGCCAACAGGATATATTAACAAGATCGGGAAAGAAACAAGTATGATGGACAATAATGATACGAAGATACCAATGGATCTCGGCACTAAGTTGGTCAAGGCGGAAGATAGAAACTCAATTGACGCAACTTAATACCGAAGCTTAATTGGAAGTCTCAGGTACTTACTACATACAAGACAAGATCTTAGTTACTCAGTCGGACTACTCAGCAGATTTATGCAAGACCAGAAGGATCATCACCTGAAGGCAGTGAAACAAGTAATCCGATACATCAAAGGAACAAAGGAGCATGGCATAATATACAAGAAAGAAGGCGGCTGCAAGATTATAGGTTACAACGACAATAGTTATGGAATCAACACCGATCAAGGAAAAGGAACTACTAGCATAGTATTTTATTTTGGAGAATCACCTATTACCTGGTGTACTCAGAAGCAACCAACCAACAGTGGCGCTCTCATCATGTGAATCAGAATTCATGACGGCAACTGGAGCAGCATGTCAAGCCTTATGGTTAAAACGACTACTCAATGAATTAACTAGATGGGAAGAGAAAAGGATAACGCTGAAGATTGACAACATTTCAGTAATAGCACTCGTAAGGAACCCAGTTTTTCTTGGAAGAAGCAAGCACATCGACAGTCGCTATCATTTCATTCGTGAATGCATAGAGAATGGACACATCAATGTGGAACACGTCAGTGGAGAATTACAAAGAGGAGATATTTTAACGAAAGCTTTACCAAGACTAAAGTTTGTGACTATGCGACAAATGCTCGGAGTTCAAAACTTAGGACGAAGCAATGATAAAGATTAAGGACGAGAATGTGAGCTGATAATCTCGACATTGCTCCGTATGAAGATAACGAAACATGAAGGACCAAACTTGGTCGTTAGATAGTTAATAACCGCAAGTTAGTTATGGCGGTTAAGTTAGTTAGTTAGTTATTAGTTTGGTATTTATTGGTAGTTACAGAAATTCGGTTACAAACCGAATAGACACAACGAAGGGACACACCCATTCGTTTCATATATATATGTAAACATGTAACAAATACAAGGTTAGACGAAATAAAGTTATTCAGTTTATTTGCAATTCATTTTTCGAATCACTTTGGGACAACAGCAATTGATAATCACCGCAAGGGATTTGAAGTTTTACCAACATCACAGCAGCTGGTTCACTTCTTCATTGACCTCAGTTTGAACACCGAAGCAAAGAAGATTACAAGAACGTCTGACTTCAAAAGAAAGCATCTTCCAGTGGGATGGGGTACGCTCTTCTCAATTCTCAATTGTTGCTTAACGGGGAAAGAAACTGGGATTGATGCTGGCAAACTAACGGTGTACTAGATGATATATGGAGTCGTAAACCTATGCCATTTCGACTATGCTTCTCTTATCTGGATTGAGCTAGTTGAATTGGTTGAAGAGAAGGAGGAGTCAAAGAAGAAGGAGGGTCGTATATACGGTTTGTCAGGTTTATTAAGCTGTTAATCAAAAGCTTGATGGCCAACAACCTACTGTCGGAGACAACTTTACGCACAACTTGCAACCTGATGGAAAGGCCACTACAAAAGAGCCATTTCTTTTGCTTTCTTGAAAATATTGTAATCCCACCACCACCACACAACCAGCACCACCACCCTCTCCCGCCACCACATCCCCTCTTTTTTTTTACTTTCCAAAACCGAACGTGTTGAATGTAAAGAGTAATTGATGTTTCGGTTCTATTGCCCATATTATCAATTCAAAGCTAGGATTTTGTTGCTTGTTCCTTGAATCAGGCAAAAAAGCTACAAATCTAATTCCATGTTTCTAGTAAATCAGAAATATAACCATTTTTCTACATGAAACTAAGATGATCCAACCCCTTGATAAGAATGTGTGGAAGATATCAAACATCTTTTTATAAATCTAATCCAATTATTATACTTGTATAAAAAGATCAATTTCATGTAGCAACTGTACGTGTTTCATTGTTTTGTAATCATATTTGCTCTACTTATTGTATTTTGAAAGCTTTCGAAATATTACTTGAAACAATCCTAGCTAATCTGAATTTTTAAAGCCTATTTTCTATTCGTGTTCTGAACGCGTTCTTATATAGGCATTTTGCGCAGAGCAATCCCAACTTTTAAGCATTATCGAGTTTGTGTTTCATTTTCATGGAACTTTAAGATTGCATCTATCTACAGTTAGGCATAAACTATCATGTGCTCGAACACTTGAACTTCATACTGAATCATGTTTAATTAGAGCTTAACAATCCAGTTCGCATATCTTAGCTCTGTGGGTTGTAATTTTAACAATTTAACATGCTCAAAACCACACCAACATGCAGTGCAGAGCCTCCTACTGTAATTTTCTCAACAGCTGAGGTGCCATTGTGGAGTGTCATTGTTTGCTAACAATATACATGTTCTTTATGCAAAAAGATAGTAATTCCCAACCACATCCAAATAAACTACAAGATATAGTGTAGGCAACTTACCAGAAGAAACTACAAGATATAACGTAATCTTTGGTGTTACTGATACTTTATATAATTGTATTCCAACCACAGCAAATGGCAACATAAATATGATACACCAGATTATAAACATCAGCCCAGACTTTATTAATGTTCTGCAAATAAGGTTCACACAACACAGTAAACAAAAAAATCACGAACAGTTAACGGGCAAGGGAAAACACCAAGCCCCAGAAAAGCAATGACATTAACAGCAGCAAATACAAGATATAATGGTCTGGTAGCAAAAATTCTAGATAAGCTTATTTCTTGATGAGTTCCTCGTCTTCATACTCACTCCAGCAGCCATTCAGGATTGACCTGGGAGAGCCACAGCAGCTACTTCCCTTAGTGAAGCCATAATACATCATTGAACCACCTTCAGCCAGATCTTCAAAGCTTGATTCTTTAGAGTATATACCTCAACATTCAGATTGCTGAGATCCTTCAAGTCAGTTCCATGGACCAATACAGAAAACTCAGATGGCTGGAAGCAAGTCAAGACACTTTCCAGCAAAAGGGTCAGATACATGGATGATCGGAATGTGGAACCTTCAGCTTCAAAGCTAGCATAACTGAATCCATCTTCAGGTGCTATGTAGATGGTAGAAATAGAGTCCTCTTTGATAGCATTCATTGAGTACCCACATGGGTCAAAGTAAAAATCGCAAATTTGAGACTCAGGTAAAATCTTTCTTATACCAGAAACTTCAGTCTTCGAAGCTGCATTACTACCGCACAGTTTATATCCACCTCACGGCTTAGTCACAAACCGAATGTGTACCGTGCCAATATTGAACTGCTACTATACTAGGAAACCCCCTCCCTCATATGCGTAAAATGCATCAGTGGTATGTAGATCACAAACAAATTAGGGAATTTAGGCCAATTTCTGGCACACACTCTTTGTATCTAAGAACTTTTGGTAATACCATCTATGAGCATAAAAATCCTAAAGCTTGCAACTTTGTGCAAATTCAACCATCAACATAAAACTAGCATTCGATTATAGTTTACTGTATGCAAATACCATATTCATTTATGCAAAAGTAGTCTATTCTAACAGCTACTACATAGGGCGAAACTTGTGATCTAACCTAGTAGTAAAAGGGAGTGCCTTTTACGCGATAAAACTTAATTCATGTTACTGAAGGCGATGAACCCAGTGGGAGCAACGATCCCAATGTTGAGTGTTTAGTTTCTCATAGGCTCGTGTTATAGGTCTGTGAGTGATAGATGGGTTTCCCATCATTGACTGGTGATGACTGGTACTGGTTCCAACTTGCAGAAGCTCTGTGGGTCAAAATGGGCTTGCGGGTTGTTGGCGAGTCTGTTTCTTTTTCAGCAGTTGCCACAGCAACTGTCATCCTTGACTTGATCCTCTTGTGGTGCTAATAACTGGGCCACAGGAAAACAAGAACTAAATGATGGAATAGCATTCACATTAGGTGAGTTTCAACCCGTTTACCTGAAAATGGGTTGCATTGGGTTCTCTTTTGGATTAATTTCGTATATTACTCTACTTTCATGATTAATTTCATATCTACCCAAACCCGTTTACCCTAACGCACGTTGTTTTGAAAAGTAAAAAAAGGTAAATTACATGGATATTCCCTGTGGTTTTACTAGAATTTTACATTTAGTCCCTAAGTTTTAGAAACTACACTGATAGTCCTTGTGGTTCTTAAATAAGCACACCTTTGTTCCTTAACACTATTAACACTTTTAAAATGATAGCAATACCCTTTGGGCACGTTTGGTAGAGGGAAATTCAAAGAAATGAAATAAGTAAAAGAATTGAAATCCAGATAATTGAAATCATAAAAGAAATTGAAATGGATTCCACTGTTTGGTACCAACATAGACACGAACCAAGAAATGAACAAAATTTACATTATTATTATTATTATTATTATTATTATTATTATTATTATTATTATTATTGTTATTATTTATTTATTTATTTATTTATTATTATTATTATTATTATTATTATTATTTAGTTGTGGAAACAATTCATTTCTTTACCAAAAGGATGGGAAATCAACTCTCCACAAAATACAAATGAACCAAATCCTATGAGTTACAATTCTCTACCTTTTTATTTCTTTGAGGTACCAAACATAAGAAATGAATTGATTTCCATTTTCTCATCCTCAACTTTTTGTACCAAGCATGCTCTAAGTTTTTGCCCAAATACCTGTTAACCAAATCTTTTATAACTCTCTACCAAATTTCCAAACACCTCCCATCTTAGCCTTATCTAATTATTATTATTGTTGTTGCTGCTGTTGTTGTTGTAACACTAAGAAAGATAAAATAAACATACTAGTAGCTTAACATTATTGATAATACATGAACTTGAAAATATAAAAACCCATTGAAACATAGTAATATAAATAAAGAAAATGATATAAAAATAAGATTCTCATCTTGACGAATATCATAAGTAACAATTACAAGTACTATACAAACCAATTATTGTGCATGTTAAAAACTAATCACACTGATTGTTTTTCTCATATATATATATATATATATATATATATATATATATATATATATATATATATGTATGTATATGTGTGTGTGTATGTATGTATGTATGTATGTATGTATGTATACCTTTTTTTATATCTATACCAATAGTTTCATATGAACCAATACTATATGAGAGGTGACTTGCACACTCTAATTTTTGATTGTCACACTCCAATCCTTGCAGTAAATAGTTGTACATATATAACAGGATACTGATGAGGTGAAAAGTATACCGCTTTTAAGGGGTCATTTAAGCCCGAATTCGAGATTATTTGATCAATTATTGTCCTAAATCATTCATTTTGTCATTTTAGGTACTTTTGAGGAGAAATCTGGAAAAGGAAGCGTTTTGGACGTTTTTTGAGCATAAAAGTGAAGAAAACGGCAAAGTCACAAAATTCCTTGCTGGAACAGTACCTGACGACGTCAAGCTACAACAAGTGACGGCGTCAAGAGTGGCAAAAGATGTGGATGTGGAAATTATAACGTGACGGCCCAGAGTGTTTTATTTGTTATTGGCCTGACGACGTCACAAAGGCCGTCAGGGTCCAAATACTAGTGACGGCCCAGAGCTTATTTCTACATGACGGTGTCAGAAGTGGATCTAGGCAATAAGAATTTCAACTTGGCGGCGAGTTGACGGCGTCAGAGGCTAATACATGACGCCGTCAGGATGCTTAGTCTATATATATTTTTCCAATTTTTTATTGTAATGTGTGGAACTTTTGTGGAACAAGTTGTGTAAAAACCCTAGGTCGAATTTCCTGCATATTGAAGGGGTTTCAAACCCTTCTTTCTTCCATGTTTGAATAAAGATAAGTACTTCAATAATCATTCAATATGTCTATGTATTGTTTGATTATATCTTATGTTTATCTTTCTTTTAACAAGTTAGGCTAGGCTTTTATTGTGTTTGCTTAGATGTAGTGAAACATAGATGTTGATTATTGGTTGATTGTTTGTCTATAATTGTTACGGATGATTGTATTCGATGTTAGGCTTAAGAAAACTGGCAGACTTCCATTGGTAACTTGCTTGAACGTCTTAAGAAACATGATCGGAGGTGTACTACGATTTTTGGTTGTATTTAATGCATAAGTGAATTCTAATGATCCCATGTTAGGAGCTTTTAACGGCTCGACATAGGAGTGAAGTAGGATCTTATAGAGTTAGGGAATATTGTACACGGCCCTACGTCTAGTATTAAGGAATATAACCCGTCATCCATGCAATTGTAACAAGCTAATCAACCGGTAAAAGATATCTAGGGAGTAATAAAATCTAAGTAAACACAACTTTTCTCATTATTGTTTCCACCACATTAGTAAATTAGTTTAATTATCATTTCTTTTATTTTATTTTGATTGCATCATTAGTTAATTGGGTTAGTTGGCTAGCAACTAATTCCGCCCACTCTTTCAGAACCCGAGATTTTACTTGCTTTCATAAAATATAAAAATACAAAAAGAATCATCCCTCACCTCTATACCTAGTTTAGTAGGCTTTCTAATCCTAGCGACACTATTCCTGACTTGAACAATCAATCCCCCCGTACTTGTCACTATACTATACTAAAACGAGCAGGTACACTGCCTGGTGGGGGTTGTAAGCTTCTCAAGATCCCTTGAGAGGTAAAACCTGTTGCGATGGCGCAATTCCCACGTATCAAGTTTTTGGCGCCGCAGCCCGGGGAATAGTTATTGTCTAGGTTAGAATTTCTTTTTATTAGGTCTACTTGCTCTATTCCTTTCTAGTAATATTTTTATTTTTATTTTTAGGTTTTCTTTAGTCTATCTTTTTCTTTGTGCCTTTGTTAGTAAATTAAGTTCATTGACTATTCCGTTAGCCATTATGGAGAACGCGAATCCACCATACTACCAACCACGAAATTCACCCACTCCAAATGACATTTTGATGTTTAAACAACATGAAGATGAACCTATCTATGATGCATGGACTCGTTTTAAATATTTACTCCGAAAAGTCCCTCATCATAATTTTGATCTGTGGTCCCAAATTGAAATATTTTACCATCGTGTCGACCACTATACCAAAATGGACATTGACCATACCGCAGATGGGGACCTTTGGGGATTAAGTGCTGAAGAAGCATGGGAAGCCATAGAGAATTGTGCCATACTCGCTAAGAAGATGGATAACCTAACAAACGTTGTTACGGATCAATTGATAGCAAGTTTAAGGGAACAAGCAAGAAGTTTGTTTGGGGATAATAAGTCTATAGATGAGATACCTAGGTGCATGGAGTGGTTTAATTCCACTATAATACAAGATGAACACATTGGTAATCTAGATACAATGGAGGATGAGGTGGATAATCCAAGCCCACAAAGTACCCCACAAGTCCTACCATAATTTGAGGCATACATACTACCTGTGACTTACCCGGAAGAAGTAGAAGAGACTATAGGAACCCCAATAGAGGTAGAACCCTTGTACCAAACACCATTAGAGGATATAGGTTTGAATACTTGTAGTGATAACCTTACTCTTACTTCTAGGGAATTACCTAGTGTTGATGAACCGGAACCTCAATCTTCACACAACTTTCCATCCTTAGATATACATCTAGGAGATAAAAGAGGAGCCAACCCACCCATCAACCCATGTAGTCCGGGTAGTTTTACGTTGAAGGTGGTAGACTTTAAACCATGTAGAGAGGAAGCCAATATAGGAGTGGAACATAACCTTACATGCTTACATCACCCATGTATGATTGATCATAAGAAACATTATGGGTTTAAACCGGGTTTAGTAGGTCAAGATGGATCCCCAACTAGGAGTCTCTCGAAGTTGATAGAAAATGATCCCTTTTTAGGAGAAACCTTCAACTCACCCATTGACCCGATTGAACTATGTAAGGTTATGATAAAAGGAGCACACCCTTTTGAGCATATAATTCATTCACCACTCTTTCCTCATGAGGTATACTTCCACCGAGATGGTGTGTATCGCTACTATCACCCGCACTTAATCCTAGGTGTAGAGAAAACCTCCCCTATTTCCGTTAAATAAGGGTAGAGTCAGGCTCATGACTCGAACAAAAATAAGCGCTTCTTGGGAGGCAACCCAATCCATGTTTTAAATTGTTTGATGTTTTTATTTTATTTATTTGTTTGTTTGATTTTATTTGTTTCCGTATGCGTGTTTTATTTTTATTGTTGGTAGATCATTTTTCAAAGTAAATTGTGAAAATGCTTTATTTTGTTTTTAACTTCGTCTTAATTACATATAAAGGTATTTTGCAAAAGCTAAGTGTAAGGGGAAACCCAAATTTGTTTATAAGAACGAAAATGATCATGATTCGCCACAATATTAAATGAGCATGTGTATTAGTAATTGTTTGAGTCAAATGCTTGTATCGAGTCATAATGATGTTTTGCAGGATTTTCCAGGAAATAAGGCATGAGTTTTTCCAGAAATTTTCCGGAAACTTAACAAAAGATTTTTCCAGGAACATTCTGACGGTGTCAGGAGTTAAAACCTGACGGCGTCAGGTACCAAAATTCTGAAAAATTTTGCGAGTTTTGTTTAAACCGGAGTCTTAAAGTTTTTGTTGATTCTTTAGTTTTATAAACTCCAGGAAATCTGCAAACATTCATTCCACAAGCATTATATCTTAAATTGCTTTCTAGGATTTGTTAGTATATATAGATTGCCGCCGATTTTACGCGAGGTTGCCTTGATTGTTTTCTCAGGTTTAACATGTTATGTTGGAACCATAGTTTTACTATTTTATGAAGTCTCGGTCATTTGTAATAATGCTAGGTTGCTTAGTTATTATTTACTATCATTTACATTTAGTATTAAGTTTACTAGGCTTAAGAATGAGGTCCATGGGCCTCAAGCCCATACGTTTCATGTAAAGGGAAGGAGTAGGAATGTTGCCCTAGCTCCTTTCCTATAAATACTAGTCTTAGGCCTCTTGTAAACTTGGTTGGTTATTTGGAAACATTAAGGAAACTCTTGCATTTCACTTTCTCAAATTTCTTATAATCATCCCACTCTCATTCTCATCTCATTTCTCTTATCATTATACTTGTGTTTACTAAATGGTGACCTAACAAGTGGTATCATTCGCTAGAGGAAGGTGTAGTTCTTGTTTTCATTGATTTCTTTCTTACAAATTCGTTTTTTTTATCGAATTTCTTGTGAAATTTTAAACTTTTGTTTTGTTTCTTGGTTTTTCTCACATCTTTGCTTACAAACTTGTGTTTAAAATCAAAACAAACCATAAAGTTCCAAACTTTTACAAAAATATTCGATTTTGCTTCATTGTACTTTTATCGAAAACTTTACAAATTTGAAATTTTTCTTAAAGTTGTCTACTTTCTTTAAGATCTACTCATTTTATACACAAAAGTACAAGAATCTTGAAATAAAAACGAGTTTTATGATTGCTTTCTTTGAAAAACAAAAATTACACATTATCGAGAACCTACAAGTTCCCTTCTTCGAGATCTTCTCAAAGTGCACTACCTCGACTTCGTTTGTGTGGACTCGGTATTTTCTTTCTTGTATAAGAAAGTTAAGTACTTCAACTTTTGGGAAAGTTTTCAAAATTGTATAATTTCGAAAACTGAGTTTCGCAAATTTTGTGAATTTTCGAGAAAAACTTATATTTTTTCGAAATCACAAAAGTTATCGAGAAACTGATTTAAAAGTTTCGAAATATTTTTTTCGATAACCAGCAAAATATTGAAATCTTTTTTCGATAAACCTGCAAAGTTTCGAAATCCTTGTTTCTCGATAAAATCTTCAAAGTTCTCGATACTTTGACAAAGTTTCTCGATAATCTGACACAGTTTCGCAAACCCTAGTTGTGCCAAGTTTCTCGATAATTGGTTTATTCTAGACTTTCCACAAGATCCATTTCTACACAAGTGTTCTAAGATGTCTCAGCCACCGAATCACTACTTTCCTCATGTTCAACAACAAACACCTCAGCAACAACAACCTCAGCAGTATCAGCAACAACATTACCTTCCGCACCAGATGAATCAACAACCTCCTAAATACAATCCACAACAACATTACCTAATGATGCAACAACAGCTCATTCCTCAACAACTACCATATCAAGTGCCACTACAAAACACTCAGTTTTCCTCCAAACTACCTCACTGGTTTGACAGAATGTGTGAAGTTATTACAACTCAACAATCCCGACATGAGGCAGGATCACTTGAGACACCTCCAATGCTAACACCTGGTAACTATGTGCAATGGTCAAGTCGATTCTTACGCTTTCTTGAACTTAAGAAACCTCATGGGCACTTCTTAAAGCAAGTGATACTTGAAGGACCATTTGAGTGGCCAACAAGATTTGAAGCTGGTGACCCTAACGCTGATCCTCCACGTCCTCCTGGTGATAGACCCCTTCCAGAAACTGCACTCACTGAAGAACAGAAACTACATCGTGAAGCTGATCAGTATGCAATGGCTTATATACTTCAAGGTATACCCAATCCGATCTATCGCAGTGTCGATGCTCAGAAAACAGCCAAAGCAATGTGGGAACACGTTCATCTCCTCATGGAAGGCACTCAATTGAACAAAGATGACATGGAATCCAAGCTTTACATGGAATACACTGACATCACAATTGAACCTGGAGAGTCACTTGAATCCTACTATCATCGTTTCACAAATGTGGTTAATGATCTGGAACGTCACAAAATCACTGTACCAAGGATCGCTGTGAACTCCAAATTTGTGGGTAGTCTTGGCCCTGATTGGCATAAATATGTGACATTTGTTCGTCAAACGAAGAATCTTCATGATGCTCCATATGGGTTGTTGTATGATTTTCTGAAACACCATGAACCTGAAGTGGAAAAAGATAGAGCTCTACGAGGAGGATACACACCAACATCAACACCAAATTCTTTGGCTCTCGTAGCTCAATCTCCCTATGCTCCACCACCAATGTCAAATCATGCATATGTTCAAGAGCAGAACTACTTCAGTTATCCACAATCTTCCACCTCGAACCAAATGGTCCCTTATGATTCATCTCCACAAGATTCTTCTACTCTACTTGTTCCATCAAACAACAATGATGCTGTGTACTACTCCAACTCCAATGATGATGACGATGATGACTTTCATACGTTGAATCAGGGACTTGCTCTTATTGCTCGTGCATTCAGCAAATTCTCCAACAAAACTAACAACCGTCAACGTTCATCTTCAAACACAAGAAATCAAGCTGTTGTTAATGATGGAAGAGTGGAAATTCAGAATCGTAGCTATGGTCGATCTGGTTCAGGAAGCTCTTCAGGAAATTATGGGAATGGTCAAAGGTTTAGTAACAATACCGGGTTCAGAAACAACTCAGCATCTCCTCAACAAAGGTCTGACTCAGTTGCTACAAGGAACTCCAGCTCAGGGAATGCAGTTTGGTGCTACAATTGCAATGAACAAAGTCATATAGCTACAGCATGTCCCAAACCGAGAACTCGGGGAAGTAAGTTTCACAAGCAAGCATTACTCATGGCTCTTCAAGATGAAAAAGATGGACATTTCCCTGAACAGGACAACAACTTCATGGCAAATGTGAACAACGATGATGACATGGAAGATCTGGAAGCCAATGCTGCTGTGATGCTTATGGCCAACATGCAGGAACTTAAGCTCAATGATTCAGGTCCAGTGTATGACACTGACGGCTTGTCTCAGGTACATGACCTCAATGCATGCTTTATTAATGAAATAGTCTCACCTTCTGTTTATGAATCAGATATGGCGCAAGTTGTTCCATCTACATCATCTTCATCCTCTCAAACAGATGAACAAATAAGCACAGTTGTCATATTTGATGATGACACAGTTGTCTCATTTGATGATCCTATTGAGAACGATAAATATGATCAGTTAGAACAACATGAACCATCATTTGATCCAGACCCTGACCTCATATTGTTATCTAAACAACTGGATGCTCAACAATTGCAAATAATAAAATGCAACGAGAAAAACAAAGCTTTAAAAGAACAAAATGCGTCATTTGCAAGAGACATTGAGTGTTATAAAATTCAGCTTTCAAATCAAGAAGAAAAGATTAAACACACTAAAAGTTTTGAAAAAGCTTTTCAAGATTCTTACAACAAAGAACAAGATCTTCAATGCAAAATACAAGATTTAATTGAGTCACACGGAAAGTTGATTTCGAAACTTGAAAGTGAGAAGGGTGAATTGAAACAACAAGTTGAATGTCTTCAAACTGAACTTTCAAAAACAGAAACAAAATTGTCAAGTTGTCAAAAAGATTTTCATGAACATAAAATACGGAAAAGGAAGTATATAGACAACTTACTCGGTGATATTGTTGATCTTGAAAAACAACTCAAAGAATTTCGTCACATTGTTTACAAACACGGGAACTCTGTCACAATAATTCAGAAATTTACTTTAAAACCGAGACCCAATTGCGGATATGCACTTGGTGATTACAATTCAATGTTTCTACACACGGCATTCAAAGAAATTCCTAAAATTTACAGTATGGATTATTTTCTTGATAATACGATTGTGCGTGCTGTTGTTTTTGATACTGAGGAAGAAGAAGAACTTGAAGACGAGAGTCGATCCAAAATGAGTCAAGTTCAATATTGGACACCATATGACTATTCAAAAGCTCCTCCAATTTCAAAATCTTTTGTTACTCAAAAAGAATTACCTGAGAAATCATGGTTTATTGAAGAGTCATATGTTTCATCTCACAATGTGGCTCCTGTCCCAAATGTAGCACAAATAAATGGTCCTTTACCATCATCCGGTGTACTTACACCTTTACCAAAATGTCGTGTCTTAAATTATTTCAAAACCTTTATGGAAGACATCGATATTTTGGAGGAAACAATTGAACGCAATTCAGAAATAAAAATTGAAACTTTTCAATCCGCTTACGAGCGAGAAAAGAGAGATATTTTTCAAAAACAAATGAAACCAATTGTTCAACACCTTCGTCTATGTGCTACACGTTGGGATCAGGAACTTCAAAAGGAGGTCAAAAATATGATAAACGTTTTTGATACTGCTGAAAATGAGATTTTGGTCCAAAAGTTACAAACTAAAGTTTTCAAAAATGATGCTGATCGACTCTTGGAACAAGTTCTCTGTGCTGATATTTTGTCTGTTATCATGAATGATCTTTATAATTCTGGTACTTCTATGCTTAAGCATGATCATTGTGTTGATAATAATTTGTTGAATGAGGAAATTGAGACACTTAAACTGGAAAATGAAAAGTTGAGAATTAAAAATGATGATGTGACAAAACAATTTTCAAAAGAAATTTGTCAACTCAATCAAAGGCTTGAATGGTGTCAAGCTAAAAGTCTTGAAAGGGAATTGAAATTTCAAAGTCAAAATGTTTCAAACTCTTGTCAGATTTGCAAAAACAACGAGTCTTTAAAAGGTCGATGTTTCCAATATGAGAAAGAAATTGCGGATTTAAAAATTGAAAACGCCGAATGGCAACAAAACCGCGACGACATCAAATATTGCAATGGTTTACTTGAGTCTGAAATTCAGGACAAAAATCACATCATCATTGATTTGAAAGAGAAAGTTAAGCTACTTCAAAAAGGAAAAATGGTTGACACCACGGTGATAGCATCAGGAATGTATCAAATAAACAAAACTGATAAAGGAATGGTTGTTCAAAACACTAATGTTGATAACTCCACTTCTACAGGACTAGTCTCCACTTCTAGCGTTAGCAGACCCAAGCGAAAAAGTAAAAAGAAGAATAGGATCTTGCAACGTAAGAGAGGACACCTAGAAGCTCAAGAAGTAGAAGACCAACTTAGGAATTTGAATAAAACTCATGTTGCATCAGATTTAGATTCTAATCTGGCAAATTGTAATCAAAATCTAAATGTAACGAATGATAAACCTTTGAATGTTTTGAATATTAATGCATCTTGTGTGTTTTGTCGTAAAAATGTATCATCTGGTGATCATACAAAATGTTTAGCTAATCCTCTTCTCAATCGTCATAAGAAACGTAGGACACGCATTCCTTTTAGGCCCACTAATGCCTCTAAGTCTAACTTAGGAAAGCCGTCTTCTACGGTTTCTAATGATGTCCCAGTTACCCCCATAGGTGCCGAGAACAAATCTAGGACTGAGCCAACTACTAGTGCATTTAACATTAAGAAAGCAAAAACTAGTTGGAATTGGCAACGTTGGTTACAACACAAACCAGACTTTAAATGGATTCCTAAATTGTTGAATATATGTGTTACTAACCAACAGGAACCCGCATTGTCTTTGGGTTCCACCCTTACTTCTGTTCCACCCGTGTCTTCTTCTGGTGATGCAGGTGGTACAGATCGTTCTCTGGATTGTTGATAGCGGATGCACCCGACATATGACAGGCAATCTTAAACTGTTGAAAAACTTTGTCTCAAAGTTCATTGGCACTGTCAGATTCGGGAATGATCATTACGCACTTATCATGGGATATGGTGACTTTATCAGCGGGAACATTGAAATCAGTCGTGTTTACTATGTGGAAGGCCTTGGACACAACCTTTTCTCTGTTGGTCAATTCTGTGATGGGGATCTAGAAGTTGCATTTCGTGAGAAAACTTGCTTTGTTCGTGACTTACAAGGAAACGATCTAATGTCTGGCTCACGCGGCTCCAATCTTTATACAATCTCAATGTCATATATGATTGCAACATCTCCGATATGTCTTCTCTCCAAAGCTGAATCGACTAAATCTTGGTTGTGGCACAAACGTCTTTCGCACTTGAATTTCAGAACCATGACTGACCTTGCTCGTTTTAAACTTGTCGATGGATTTCCAAGATTCCGCTTCACCAAAGATCACTTATGTCCAGCCTGTGAACAAGGCAAAAGTACTCGTGCTCATTTTCCATCTAAACCTGAGCAAAGTACGAATCATGTCTTACAACTGCTACATATGGATTTGTGTGGACCGATGCGTGTTCAAAGTATCAACGGTAAACGCTACATACTCGTAATTGTGGATGACTTCTCCAGATGGACTTGGGTTTATTTCCTACGAAGTAAAGATCAGGCTCCTTCTATGATCATCACCTTTCTCACTAAAATTCAAGTTCAGTTACGCAACACGGTACGAATCATCAGAACTGACAATGGAACTGAATTCAAAAATCAGACACTTCGGTCTTACTATGAGAAAGTGGGAATTGAACATCAAACGTCTATACCTAGAAGCCCAGAACAGAATGGTGTGGTTGAAAGACGCAACAGGACGTTAGTGGAAGCTGCTAGAACTATGTTGATTAATGCTCAATTACCAGATTACTTATGGGCAGAAGCTGTTTCAACCGCATGTTATACTCAAAACCGTTGTATGATCACAAAACGCCATCGCAAAACACCATATCAAATTGTTCACAAAAGGAAACCGAACATCGATTACTTTCATGTATTTGGAGCACTTTGCTATCCGAAAAATGATCGTGATGATTTAGGTAAACTCAAAGCTAAGGCTGACATCGGAGTGTTCGTTGGATATTGTGAAAATTCCAAAGGTTTTCGGATATGGAATCGTCGTACAAGAGAAATTCAAGAAACCATTCACGCTAATTTCGATGAACTCACCCAAATGGCTTCTGAGCAACACAGCTTAGGACCCGAATTTAACCGTCTTAACTCTCCGGCATCTTCAGCTGAACCATTGCCACTTAACCGCAAAGAATTAGAAACCTTGTTTGCTCCACTATTTGATGACACAATTGAATACCATCCTACTGAGGTCTCACCAAATTCCGCTGCTCAACCTGATCACATTCCAGTACCAGACTCACGTCAACAAACTTCTACAAGTGTTGAAAGAGACGGTCCTCCAATTGTATCACCATCTACAGCAGAACAAACTGGTTCTACTTCTCTCCATCTAGCTGAAGACCCAACACCACAATCAGTTCCACAATCAGTAGAGCATGATCCTGATGCGTTCATTAATCCGTTTGCACCAGCTACTACAGTTCCTGATATAGCTGAGTCGTCAACACGCAACTTGGATCCTGCCAACATGCGAGATACGTATCAACTACACCCTTCAACACATAAATGGACTCGTGATCATCCACTAGTTCATATTATTGGCCATCCAGATGCACCTGTTATGACAAGACAACGACTTCACACCGATGGAGAAACTTGCATCTACGCACTCACAGTTTGTCATGAAGAACCCAAGAACATTAAAGATGCAATGACTTATGACAACTGGATTGAATCTATGCAAGAGGAATTTCAGCAATTCATAAGATTAGAAGTCTGGGAATTAGTTGAAAGACCTGACGGAGTCTTTGTCATCGGGTTAAAATGGATCTGGAAGAATAAGCTTGACGCAGAAGGGACAGTCATCCGCAACAAATCACGCCTGGTAGCGAAAGGATACTCTCAACTTGAAGGTCTTGACTTTGCTGAATCCTTTGCTCCAGTGGCACGACATGAAGCTGTTCGGATCTTTTTGGCTTATGCTGCTCATAGGAATATGGTGGTTTACCAGATGGATGTGAAAACAGCATTTCTGAATGGAGAACTCCGTGAAGAAGTTTATGTCAGTCAACCTGAAGGCTTCGTTGATCCTGAGCGTCCTAATCATGTCTACCGACTCAAAAAGGCTCTCTACGGACTCAAGCAAGCCCCACGGGCATGGTATGACAAACTGTCCACTTTCTTACTGGCCAATAAATTTTTTAAAGGATCGGTGGATCCTACACTGTTTACAAAAACCTACGGGGTGGACTTACTTGTTGTTCAAATATATGTCGATGACATCATTTTTGCCTCAACAAAACGAAGTTACTCTAATGATTTTGCAAAATTAATGAAAGATAATTTTGAAATGTCCATGATGGGTGAACTTACGTTCTTTCTAGGATTACAAGTTCATCAATCACCCCGTGGTATTTTTATAAATCAGTCCAAATATGCTCTCAAAATTCTTAAGAAACATGGAATGATGTCTTGTGATACTTTTAATACACCAATGGGCTATACCACAAAACTAGATGCTGATTTACATGGGACTCCTGTTGACCCTACCAAATACCGAAGTATGATTGGGTCTCTCATGTATCTCACATCTAGTAGACCTGATATAGTTTTTGCTGTCTACATGTGCTCTCGCTATCAGTCCAGACCAACTGAAAAACACCTCAGTGAGGTCAAAAGAATCCTTCGATACATTAAGGGAACCATTAACTTGGGAATCTGGTATCCGAAGGATTCTAGTTTTGAACTAATTGCTTTTTCAGATGCTGATCATGCAGGATGTTTAGACACACGCAAAAGTACATCTGGTGGATTACAGTTTCTCGGAGACAAACTTGTGTCATGGCAATCTAAGAAGCAGGACTGCACTTCACTGTCATCTACAGAATCTGAATACGTAGCCATGTCTGCTTGTTGCGCTCAAGTCATTTGGATGAGATCACAACTTAAAGATTATGGCTACCTATTCAACAAGATTCCTATCTACTGTGATTCAAAGAGTGCAATTGCTATCTCCTGCAACATTGTGCATCATTGCAAATCCAAACACATCGATCTCCGATATCATTTCATCAAAGATCATGTGGAAAGGGGTACAGTTGAACTTTATTTTGTTGGAACTGAGTACCAATTGGCAGACTTACTTACCAAATCTCTGGCACCATCCAGGTTTGCTAGTTTAGTTCACCAAATTGGTATGAGATGTTTGACACCAGAGGATCTGGAAAAGTTTTTAAAATACCACTGATTGTCAAACATCACAACTATCTTTTGTATAATAGTTTGTCTTTTCTTTCTTTCCTATAAACTAATCAAAACACAAAAAGATTTTCCATATTTTACTTAAAAAAAAATAAATAAATAAATAAAAATGCAAGTATATCGCTTCCATTCAACACCTTGTTCATACTTTACAAGTGTTGAGGGGGAGTCACGCTTAAATCTTTTACCAATTTTAATTGGTATACTTGCATGTTTCTCGTGTTTTACGGTTCTTCAGAATGTGTGGACGATTTCTTTTACATCACGTTGTCTCATTTGTTGAAAGTCTTCATAAGTTAGGTTTACTAATTCATATCTCAATGTTACTTATGTTTGCAAGTAACTTTAGGACACAAGTTTGTTTATCTAAAAGTCTAAGGACCTAAATTGTCAAAAAACTCAAAGATTCTTTTCTTTTTCTTAAACAAACAAACCGTATAACTCAAAACCTCACACAGATTCAAATAATATACTCTTAAACCCTTTCTTCTATACGAACGGCCCTTAATCATTCGAGTAATCCACGACCTTGATCATAAAATTGTAAGTTCCTGTGTAATCACTAGGGTATAATATACATAGGATCTTGGTTAATTGGATTTTCAACGGCTCGATCTCATGTTCTCATGATTTCGAGAACTAGGGTTAGGATTTCGAAAATTGCTCTTGACATGTTGTGGTGCTTAATTCTTGATAGGATTTTGTTACTTAGCTTGTTTCTAACACTTTCTTATCATTTATTTTTCATTCCATCATGTTTACTTTATTTTTCGAATTCATAAGAATGGGTCGAATTGGGTTTGTAAGGTCCTATGTGTATTTGTTTGATTTTAGTGGTGGGATTTGCTTAGTAGGTCTCATATTTGCATGATTAATCTAGCTAGGATGTTTCTAACTCTTGTACATGATTCTCGATAAACCTTGTATGCCTCGTTCGTGATGAAATATCGAGATATACGTGTCTCAAGTGTAGTCTATTGTGCTATGTGTCTTGTTATGCATCATACTTGTAGTTGGGATATGCTAGAACTCTGTAATACTCACTTGTTTTATATTCGTGAAGTTATCGAAATACATGTTCTAGTGCATTATCGCAATCTTTGTGTTTTTACCTTAAACATGTTTAAACTACCTTGGTGACAGGCCAAAATCATTGGAATAAAACTTTGTGAAGGAAAAGTACGTATGACTTCAATTAAATTCGAGTCAATTCTTGTATAAGAATTTTCTCGAAAAACTGTGCTTTATCGAAATCTTCTCAAAATTATCGAGAACCTTAAGTTTTTCGATAAATATTGTTCACAGCCCAAAGTTTTCGAAAATATCATTTTTTTCGAAATCTTTCTGAGAACTTTATTTTTTTCGAAATCTTCAGTTTCTCGAAAAAATTGTTTTATCGAGAAAAATTGTGATTTCTCGATAAATTTGAGTTTTTATCGAAAAAGTCATTTTTCTCGAAAAGTTTCATCAGTTTTCTCGATAACCTCAATGTTTTTCGAAAAAGATAAAAGATCTCGATAAATGTCAATAATGTGGAATTTTTTTCGAGAAGTCAAATTTCTCGATAAAGCTCCACTATTACATTTTGTCGAAATCTATCTCAATGATATTTTCTCGAAATCTTGTTTGGTTTTATCTATGTTACCTTGGTGTGATTCATTAGTGTTGTGTGATGTAATTGTGAATTGTGCTTGTCATGTTGTGATTATTTGCTATATGCATTATTTGACTCATAACTAAATGACGCATTTGTACTTAAATTGTCTCAAGTAGATATCTGTATCCAAACTCTAAACTGTGCTAACACATAACAAATTTGGATGTTTGGTTTATGGTGATACTTTTCAGATAAACATGGCTGAACACAATGAGAACGTTGCTGAACAAACTCTTCCATTACTCACCTTGGATGACATCACTCCCGAGAACTACAATGTCACAATTGGCAACAACAATCCCAGAGTCGATTTCAACAAGTTGAATATCACAGAGAAATCATGCAAGATTGTGAAAGATATCCTACTGGCACATCCATGCAAACCACTTCTCACCTGCTCTACTTCAGTTCCACTGTTCTACCTTCATCAATTCTGGCTTACTGCTCGGGCCAATTTGGATGATGTGTCTTTCACTGTTACCTTAGATAGCCAAGATTACTCTGTAGATCATGACATTCTTCGTACAGCCCTTCTCATGCCACAAACTGACAACGAATTTGCTCCGATACTACCTGACCTGGAACTTCTTGACTTCTTCATTGAATTAGGATATGAGGTTGATGATGATGAACCTCTAATCAAGCTTTCCAAATTTAATGTCAAGTATATCCCTCAGCCTTGGAGAACATTCTGTCTGTTGGTTGTTAGATCTATATCTGGAAGGAAAAGTGGTCATGAACATCCAAGGCTCGAACACCTACAAACATTCTGGGGAATGGTGACTCTGACACCGATTGACTTTGCAGTTCCTATCATGAATGATATCGTCTACAGTATTCAGACCGACCGTGTGAAGACTATGATACCATTCACAAGATTCACCAAGCTTATCATTGAACATCTCTGCAAAAGTTCTCCAGAATTCATTAAAAGGATGGCTGATCCTAATGAGCCGAAGCACCTCTTCGAGGACGACTTCACCACCTCATTCATCAAATCGACCACTTCCTCAACCAAGATCAAAGGAATGAGGATTCCCGAATACCTTCTGAATGACAATATTAAGAAAAGGGCGAACTTCAAGTTGTATGATCTGGCTTACAAAGGGGAACTGGAAGAAGCAACTATAAAGACTCGTAGCAAAGGATGTGTAAAGTCTGGGAGTACCACGAGCACCACTGAATCACCTCATACAAGATCTAAATCTGCTACAATGGCAAAACCCAAGACTACTACCACACCTAAACCTACATCCAAACCTAAACCTGCTACCAAACCAAAGAAGAAGGCAACTCCTGAGTACTTTATTCGGGATGAACCTACTCCTCCACCTTCTGACACCGAGTCCGAGTTTGATACTGAATCTGATGAAGAAGAACCAGACTATGAACTGAGATACAGAGCACCTGATGAAGGATTTCCTGCAACAGAGATTGCCGTTCAACAAAGTCTTGTAACTTATGAAGAAGAGACAAGGAAAAGAAAAGGAGTCACTATCAATGAGCCGAATGATGATGAAGATGAACCAATCGTTGAACCATTAGTCGATAAACGCAAACTAAAGAGTATAGTTGTCGACACTAGAGCTGAAGAAAAGCAGCTTAGGAAAGAACAGAGGAAAGCAAGTCTTGAAAGCCGACTTCTATCACACCCTCCAACACCACCACCTATCGATCAGTCAGAACATGTAGGGGCTACAAGCAGTATGGTTCCTCCAACAACGTCAGAATCAGCTCCACAACCTGATGACAACGTTAAGGATACAGACAAGACTGAAGATGTCCACATGACTGAGACTGCTACTTTAAAGGAGAATGTTGGCGGTCAAGAGAACTTAGCTACGGATCAGGAACATGAATATCTTATTACTCCAGAGTTTCTTGCACGAGAAGCAGAGGAAGCAGAGGAACGTCGTCGAAAGGAAAATGAAGAGAAGAACGCGTTCGACACCAACATGTTTCTTAAGTTATCTTCTCAGCAGACTTCCTCAGCACAACCTCCACCTCCTCAAGACTCTCCACCAAAGGATCCGACTCCTCCCGCTTCTTCTTCAAACTCTCACAACGAGTCATCGTCCGAATCATCACCCGAGCACTCATCTCCCACACCTTCTGAAACCGCATCTAAACAGCATTCGATCAATGAACCAAAACAACAAGTTGATCTTCAGGAGCAAGTGAACAAACTCACCGACATGGTTACCAAACTTACTAAACAAGTTGAGGAATTCCAGGATTCTACGCAGCTGATCGACAAGTATTTGAAATCTGATTACGAAGGATTTATCAGAACTGCAACACATGATTTTCTCACTGAAAATCTGGTTGAGATGATCACTCCTGAGATAGCAAACCTTCTCAAACCAATCAATGACAACTTGGATCACAGAATTAGAAGTGTAACAAGGAAAATGTTGTCTACTACACCATTCACGCTTCACACCGCAAAATCTTCTACTGTGGCTCCAACCGTCCAAGAATTGTCCTTCAATGACATGCTTGTCAAACTCTTCGACAACCTTGCCACCAAAACCACACAGAAAGCTGAAGAAAAAGGCCTGTATGATGCTATGGTAGCTTATATGTCAAAAGAGTCATGCAAAGATGCTGCTGGAACCAGAAAACGGACAAGAAAAGATGACGATCCTGACCCAAACTCCAAAGGCAAGAAACCTAAGTCTGGAACAGGTCCCTCATCCTCTCTACAACCACAAAAGGACTCCACTCCTCCTGGAACTCAACAACAACCCTCAACTACTGGTAAAGGTCAAACCGAAGATGAAGAAATTTTCATGGAACAAACTGATGACTTCCAAGATCATCATGACACCGATTACCGTGCTCCACCTACTCATGATTCTCATGCTGGTCCATCATCACCGTCCAAAGCCAAAGACAAAGATGCTACATCCAAGTCTAAGAAATCCAAGAAGAAAACACGTCATTCATGGCTCGACAATGATGACAATCCTCAGAATGATTGGCTGACAGAAATGGTCCAAGCTCAACCTCCTCTGGAAGAAGAAGAACCTCTTCCTGGTAACACTCTTCAGTTCACCCAGGTCATTATGAAGGATCTTCACATCAACAAACTCACAAAGGCGGAGCTTAGGAGAATCAATAGGGATGCACAAGAATTCCTCAAGAAAAGATCTGGAAACAAAGTCGAATACGAATATCACATGCAGAATATAGCTAGTGCAATGTCTGCCGACTTTGACTGGTTAAATCCTGAAGTGAATATCGATCTAAGTTCCAAGAATCATGAAAAACCTTACTTCACCGACTGGACCAAACCATTACCGTTGAAAGGATTTCCTGACAAACCGAAGATACCTTACAGCTTCTTCTTCAACAAAGATCTTCGTAACATCCAGCTCACTCAAGAGATATCCAAGAAGAAATATGCTTCCTCACTCACAATCTCAGTACCAGCCGCTAGATACGAAATTCCAGCCATTGAAGAAACCACTCGTATTTTCAGCAACTCCATCGTAGCTTACGACAGAGATGCTCTACACGGAATTCAACATTGGCCTGATCGTCGTCGTCTCGGTTATACAAGCAGATTAGGAGAGACATCATTGGAAAATGTGAAGCAGAAATCAAAGATCATCGCTATCTTGGAGATTCAGCAGTCAAAACGGTTTAACTACATTTTCATGCGTGAAATTGTTGTTAAACGACAAGATGAAAAGAAGTACAAGTTCTCCGAAGCCGACTTTCCCAACCTTAATCTCAATGACATTGAAGATATGTATCTTGAAAAGGTTCAGAGAAGAATGCGCAGATTCGATAGAGACGTTCAGTACAACTTCATGGCATCGCTACTTCTTTACATCCGACGACTGATTGTTCAAGAAAGAGTGGAAGATCTTCAGCTTGGAGTGGAAAGTTACCAACAAAAGATCAATTTGACAAAGCCACAATTCTACTTTGATGGTCTCTATGACACACCACAGTTTACTCTCATCCAAGAACCATTTGGTTTCACCTACATCAACAGCAAAAAGCTACAAAGCTTCATGAGGTTCGATGAAGTACACAAATTCTGTGATGTTACACTCAAATCAGTTCGTGATGGGCTTGTCAAAAGATTGAATGATGATCGCCGTAAGATAGCTAAGGGGGAACAACCTAGATGGAAATCCAGCTCCAGAAGACAAGTTCGTAACTTTGTCTTAAAGATTGAAGAACGGTTATTTCGACGGGAACAGATCAGATGACTGGAAAGCTACATCGGTGCCAGACCATCGTTTCCTGTCAGAAACTTCGAAAGACCAGAACCTAAGTTCACTAACTTCAATGCTCCACTTCCAGACGAAGAATAACTTGGTACATTTGGTCATATTTTTTCATTATCAATTGTTTCATTGATTGAATCATTTTTCCATTATGGCTTGTGCACGCATTACAGTGCACAACCCGATCTTGTAAAGAAAGGACCCTGAGGTACGCTTCAGTGCCTCAATCCTAAACATAAGGAGCGAAGGCTTCTTACTTTTGAGTAGAATTAATCAAACATTTATGATTTTTCATAATTCTGCTCAAAAGGACAAGTATTTCACCTCAATAAGACCTAATCACTTGTTGAGGGGGAGCACTTGTCAAAACAAAAATACTTTGCTCTAAATCAAAAGTTCTTGTTGAATCTCCCCGTAAGACTCAAAAGGCATATTTTAATCTTAGAGTTTGTCAAAAACACCATTTTGTATGCTATTTTTGAGGGGGAGAAAATGTAAAAGTGATTAAAACATACGAAGTCAAAGCTTTAAGTTGTATCATGTGCGAGCTAGACTCAGTATTAACCCAGGAATTGACGAGATAATACAAGTTAGTAACATCGAAAGGACTTATCCTCGACGGGTAATAACATCAAGTTAGTTACTAGAGCTAGTAGTCACCTAAAAGCTGACTATGTATCTCTTTAACTAGCCACGTAAGCGTGTCTCGAAAAGGATATGTCTTAGTAGAAAAGTACCGTCTCGAGAAACTTTCTGTGGACTTGATCAGGCCGGGTAATAATTTCAAGCTAGTTTAACTAGTGATGTAAGCGTGTCTCGAATCGGTCGTGTTCACGGAAAGTGGATCAATTCAAAAGTGCTTGCTCCTCCCGCATGTGCAAATTTATTTAAACACTTATGAGCACATGTGCAGGGGGAGCCCTTCAAAAGTGTACACAAAACTCTCAAAGTGTTAACCAAAAGATTTGATTATCACAAACACTTTGAGAGATTTTCTATCAAAGGTTTCTTGGCTACTGTCGGAGTTATAAGGTGTTTAAGATAGGAATATCCGTCCTATGATCCGCCAGAGCCAGAGGGATCTACCCAAGGACATCTCCAATAGTTAGAATTAGAAGTCCTTAGGTATGATATGAAAAAAAGGAGAAATTAATGAAAGGGAAAGAAGGAGTTGAAGAATTAAAAAGAAAAGCAAAGTAAAGGGTGAAAAGAAATAGCCCTCCATATGTTCAACCTTAGGGCAGACACCGGGTTCAATACGTATGCTACTGGTTGTTGCAAAAGACAACACCGGTATTGAAGACAAAGTCGTCATGGACCCAGTGACGCAATGCACTAAACCTTCTTAACCACTCAAGTTCTCTTAAAAGGACTTGTTTCATTCTCACGGGGAACCCGCGTAACCTATCGACCTATCTCTTAGAGACGGTTGATATTGAAGCAGGAGACACCTCCCCAGTCTCCGCATAGGAAACCTAGGTGTGCACTTATAGAGTCTAGAGCCATGAGATACATCAAAGATCTCTTAGGAACACTTAGTATTCTGCAACTGGTGTTCTACATCAATGAGCATCAGTTGTAAACTATCGAGTCCTTCGCAGATCTTAGCAATCTGCCGAGAACGTTTATGAGAGGATTACTTAGGTATTTCTCAATGATTGAACGGAAATCCTGCCAGGGTCAACATCAAACAGCCCTGACAGCAGGTCACTTCGGTAACCCCACAAGGGTTACGCTTAGTGTTTGCGGTGGTTCCATTACGGTCTACAGTCGTGGAGTGATCCCCAGCGACTCACCCAGTCATTGAGCTACTTAGTAGGTCTCGTAAGCTCCTTCGGGAGTATCTGATATGGGAACGGCCTGGATAAGGATTAGAAGGAGTCTTCACAATATGCTGTTGATGAGCTCTAATTCCTTATCCGTAAGTACCGGTGATTTATTGCTAACTGTCTACTCGCAGGTACCTCACTTCCATGATGACGGATTCCACATGCTCATACATGCATCTTGCTATCATCAAAAGCTCCCTCAAAGATCAAAGCAACACAAAGTTCAAAGTAAGATTCTACGCCAAAAGGAAGAATCTACAAAGTATAAAGACCAAAGATCTTAAGTGAAAGAAAGGGACTACGTGCATGTATAAGTCAGAATTCAAAAGATGTATGAGCATGTTGGAATGGCAGACAACCACCACAGACGTAGGAGTGACGAACGGCAGATTACTTCATAACATAATCACTACAACATCATCAAAGAACAAAGACAAAGAGCAAAGTATATCCATCATTATTCTTATCATTTCTGAAGACGTCTGAAGCTATGAAAGTCAAAGATTACGACAAAGACGTCAAGCAACCATGATGACCGACCCTTAGGGGGAGATTGTTGGAACCATAGTTTTACTATTTTATGAAGTCTCGGTCATTTGTAATAATGCTAGGTTGCTTAGTTATTATTTACTATCATTTACATTTAGTATTAAGTTTACTAGGCTTAAGAATGAGGTCCATGGGCCTCAAGCCCATACGTTTCATGTAAAGGGAAGGAGTAGGAATGTTGCCCTAGCTCCTTTCCTATAAATACTAGTCTTAGGCCTCTTGTAAACTTGGTTGGTTATTTGGAAACATTAAGGAAACTCTTGCATTTCACTTTCTCAAATTTCTTATAATCATCCCACTCTCATTCTCATCTCATTTCTCTTATCATTATACTTGTGTTTACTAAATGGTGACCTAACATGTTATATATGACAAGAAGATGATTTATATTTCTGGAAGGGAAGCTTTCAACGTTCATTTTCTTGGAGGAAGATCTAACCTTGTTGGCACACTATCCACATCGAACGAATCAGGGGAGTATTTGTTTTCATTCTTTTACCCATTTTACTTTTACATCCTTTAATTGAACATTGGGGACAATGTTCATCCTAAGTGTAAGGGGAGGGTAAATGATGACACATTATAGGATACTATTGCACTTGAGTTTGTTTGTTTGATGGTAGGTGTGTAATAAAACTAAGAGAAATACTTGATAGTGTAATTTTAGCGCCAAATTTAAAATTTTTTACAACATTTAGGAGTGAAACTTTAGCCTTAACAAGCGTCTCATGGATAGGAGTTGTATGACTAGCACAAAACCGTAACATTCAGAAAAATTTTCCACCCAAATATGCGAGGTTCGCCTTTAGATTTGATAGGAAAAGCATTTATTATTAGTGCTTATTAGTGTACCGGTAGTATTTAGATTCTAGAACTTGCGTTAGTGATGCATCCCGAGACCGCTAGTGAGACTACATTCGTGTAGTAGGATTTACTACATGATAAGAGGCATTAGGATCACCCTTGTGTTTAAACCCGTATCATAATTACTTGACCATTTAAGTCATATCACTTGACTAGTAAAGTCAATTAATTTTTCCCACACCTTAGCGTTGTACTCATTTTTAGTACACGATACCCCTAGTACACCCCTCCGAGCCTATCCTTTCATTTCTAACTTTAAGCATTTTACTTAAAGGAAGAATTTGTTACAACCCACCCAAATGTGCAACCAAATCGCCTAAGCCTTCCTTGTATGCACTCATCTTTAGTGCATTATTGTTACATGTTTAAACCCTTAGTTAATTATCTAATTGATTACATGGTTGCTAAGTCGAGTCATATCTTGTACATATTGTTTTGTGACGATTGGGACTCATGGGTAAAGTACTAGTGTTTCGGAGTAATGGGGAAGAACATCATATATTACCCCCATATGTGCATTAATCTTAAAAAGTACTCTAAGTGTTTTGATTATCTTGATTCGAGTCACTAGAGTAGTTTATTGTAAAGTATGTAAAAATTCAAGTGTAAGGGGAATGTACATTCCCTATGATGTATTATTTTGGATGGTATGGTAAAAGTGTATGCACAAAAAAAAAAAAAAAAAAAAAAAAAAAAAAAAAAAAAAGAAAAAACAGAAAAAGAAAAGAAAAAAAACATACGGACTACCATCCCGTTTCATTCTATGGTTGTTTTATGTTTTTGTTATTTTTGCTTTATTAGCCTAAGCCGAGTTGAGTCTTGGCTTAGCAACGCCATATTGTACATGTAATTAACCAAGATGATTAACTCGCCACTACTAAATATTGCCTTTATCCAACAAAACCGTGTTTTCCATATCCCTACACCTAACGTTATAACCCTTTAAAAGACCTCTTTGATAGTTTATCTTAGGTGCTTACGCCAAGTGGTGGAGGTTTGATCCTTTCCCAAGCCTACGGTAATCTATTTGCTATGACAGGTAGTGAGAGTTCCATTTCCTTATTGTGATATATACTTTATTACACCCGAGATATATGAGTATCTAAACACTATTTGTGAGGTGCTAGTGTATGACCTCCATGCTTGTTTTTGGTTTTTAGTGGAACGATTATTTGTTGTAATTACTTTTATATTAGTGTTAAATGACCCCTAACTTAAATTTTGATTAGAATAAAAGCGCATTTGCTTTAGGACAAGCAAATCTCAAGTTTAAGGGTATTTGATAAGGCAAAAAGTGTATTGCTTTTAAGGGGTCATTTAAGCCCTAATTCGAGATTATTTGATCAATTATAGCCCTAAATCGTTTCTTTTGTCATTTTAGGTACTTTTGAGGAGAAATCTGGAAAAGGAAGCGTTTTGGACGTTTTGGAGTATAAAAGTGAAGAAAACGGCAAAGTCTCAAAATTCCTTGCTGGAACAGTACCTGAAGACGTCAAGCTACAACAAGTGATGGCGTCAAGAGTGGCAAAAGAGGTGGATGTGGAAATTATAACGTGACGGCCCAGAGTGTTTTCTTTATTATTGGCCTGACGGCGTCACCAAGGCCGTCAGAGTCCAAATACTAGTGACGGCCCAGAGCTTATTTCTACACGACGGCGTCAGAAGTGGATCTAGGCAATACGAATTTCAACTTGGCGGCGAGTTGACGGCGTCAGAGGCTAATACATGACGCTGTCAGGATGCTTAGTCTATATATATTTTTCCAATTTTTCATTGTAATGTGTGGAACTTTTGTGGAACAAGTTGTGTAAAAACCCTAGGTCGAATTTCCTGCATATTGAAGGGGTTTCAAACCTTTTTTCTTCCATGTTTGAATAAAAATAAGTAGTTCAATAATCCTTCAATATGTCTATATATTGTTTGATTCTATCTTATGTTTATCTTTCTTTTAACATGTTAGGCTAGGCTTTTATTGTGTTTGCTTAGATGTAGTGAAACCTAGATGTTGATTATTGGTTGATTGTTTGTCTATAATTGTTACGGATGATTGTATTCGATGTTAGGCTTAAGAAAACTGGCAGACTTCCATTGGTAACTTGCTTGAACGTCTTAAGAAACATGATCGGAGGTGTACTACGATTTTTGGTTGTATTTAATGCATAAGTGAATTCTAATGATCCCATGTTAGGAGCTTTTAACGGCTCGACATAGGAGTGAAGTAGGATCTTATAGAGTTAGGGAATATTGTACACGACCCTACGTCTAGTATTAAGGAATATAACCCGTCATCCATGCAATTGTAACAAGCTAATCAACCGGTAAAAGATATCTAGGGAGTAATGAAATCTAAGTAAAAACAACTTTTCTCATTATTGTTTCCACCACATTAGTAAATTAATTTAATTTTCATTTCTTTTATTTTATTTTAATTGCATCATTAGTTAATTGGGTTAATTGGCTAGCAACTAATTCCGCCTACTCCTTCAGAACCCGATATTTTACTTGCTTTCATAAAATATAAAAATACAAAAAGAATCATCCCTCACCTCTAGACCTAGTTTAATAGGCTTTCTAATCCTAGCGACACTATTCCTGAGTTGAATGATCAATCCCCCAGTACTTGTCACTATACTATACTACAACGATCAGGTACACTGCTTGGTGGGGGTTGTAAGCTTCTCAAGATCCCTTGAGAGGTAAAACCTGTTGCGAGGGCGCAACTCCCACGTATCAGATATTTACTGTACTTGTATAGTAGAATATGTCAATCAAATTTTGAAGTGTGCAAATCATCTCCCTTTAAAAGATGATAAATATAATGTTACAAAAAATTGAATTACGCATTGAAGAATCTAAATACATATTATATAAACTTAAAAATTAAGATACATATTTTAAGGGTATGAAATATGAATATTATATATATTTATTTAAAAATTAAGATATATATTTTAAAGATATACAACAAAGGCTTTATCGAAAAATACAGAACCAGCAGTGTAAAAATGCTACTTCTTAAATAGTTGATACTACTTATTTTAATTATATTACTACGTTTCAAAGGGTTTTTATATTTTTAGGTTCACGTATTAGCAATAATGTTAAGCTACTAGTATTTTTTTTCTTAGTGTTTTAAAAATAGAAATAAAAAATAGATAAGGCTAAAAATGAGAGGTGTTATGATATTTGGTAGATAGTTATAAATTTTTTGGTTAAAGGGTGTTTGGGCAAAAACTAAAGGGTTTTTTCTCATTTTAAAAGTGTTAATGGCCAAGGGTGTGCTTATCAAAGAACCACAAGGACTAACACTGTAATTTCTAAAACTTAAGGAATAAAAGGGAATTCTGGTAAAACCACAGGGACCATCCATGTAATTTACCTATAAAAAAAAGAGGGGATTTGATGGTGGTACTTGTGTGATGGTAGAGGGTGGTGGTGCTGGTTGTGTGGTGGAAAGGGTGGTGGTGTGATGGTGTTGAGATTACACTATTTTCAAAAAAAACAAAAGAAAGTAATTGTGGAAAGAAGATGAGGGTAAATTAGTCATATCGCATGCCTTTGATCTTGACTGACGGAGATTTTTAACGACCGTTAGTGAAAGGGACATTATTTGCACAAAAGTGAAAACCACAAGGACAGTTTTCGAAGTTTTATGTTTTGAGGGACATCTTTGCGAAAATGGGAAACCACAAGGACATAAATTGTAGTTTACCCTGAAAAAACCTCATCCGTCTACTTATTTATCTAAAGGGATATCTTGGCTACAAGTAAAATAATCAATTGGCTACAATTCTTCACCAAAATCACACAAAAAAATATTCAGGTGCCCACAAAAATGACTCAGGGACCGACAAAAAGACTCAGTAATCCACAATTTGTAGCACAAAATTGTAGAAAGTTGGCTACAAAAAATTGTAGCTTGGCTCTGGGCTTATTGGGGCTTGAGCCTTTAAAATAAGTCGGCTTATAAATAAGTCTCATTTGTCATACAGGCTTATGGAGGCTTATGGCTTATAAATTAAGTCATAAGCCTCCATAAGCCCAAGCCTATAGAAAAGGGCTTATAGGGGCTTAAGGCTAGTTAAATTACGTAAATACTCTTAAAAATATAATGAATTATCATGTAAAAGCTAGAAATATATGTGAATTTAATTTGATGTATTTTTATGTGATTTTACATTAATAAGCTTAATCTCCAAGTAATTTACCAAACAACTTTATAAAAATATAAGCTTCAACTTTTGGCTTATAATATAAGCCCTAACCCAAACCTCAATCCATTACGCCAAACATACTCGGTCTATATTCCCTTATCTAAAAGTTTGAAAACAGACTATTATGCTTTTCTAACTTTCCGCTCCTCTAAAATAAAATGAAAACATATCTTATAAGTTTTCTAATCTTTTTCCAACCACCCACTCCCAAAAAAGATCTCCCCAATTAAAAAGACTTGTTGTGAAATTGAAATGTGTGGGGTTTAAACTTGGACAAGTACAGTACTTAACTAGATATAAATTATTGAGTAAATATCATAAATCGTCCATGTGGTTTACCGGGTCAATCAAAAATCGTCTATGTGGTTTATTTTCCTCAGGTTTGGTCCCTGTGGTTTTGAACCCATATGGGTTTGGTCCCTTGATCAAGATTTCCGTTAGTGTTACCGTTCATAACATGCACACAAAAGTAAAATGACGAGATTGCCCCCATTCTTCTCTTTGAATTTCTTTTTTATTTATAATCCACTTTTATTATTTATATTTTATACTAGTAACAAAAAAATGATATGACATCTCTTATATTGTACATCACAGTTTCGTACCAACCAAGTACCTTCCCAACCTTCTTCCACCATCATTTTTCTCAAACAACTTATTCTTATATATACTAAAACCCAAATGTTTGGGCCGTTAAAACTACGTTTTTTACACCGTTGTTACGGGATTGTTACGGGATAAATTGTGGCTGAAAAAGAATTGGTACAAATTGGTACAAACTATTACTATGCATCGTACTTAAAAAGGTACATATTGGGTCATTTTTTATTTCAATTCTGTCCCGTTCTTCTACTACTATTCATTAGGAAATCCACTATTCATTAGAAAAACCCCCGTTTTCCCTACTGTTCACCTCCATTTCATCGCTGCAATGGTCCTTTTGTGTCTTCACTGCATATCATCAAAAGCACAAAGTAATTTGACCCCCAAAAAACACACACTAATTTTATCATACAAAAAACACTAATTTCATCACCCATCAAAGCCCACACAATAATTTATCATCAAAGTCCCAAAAACGGAGACACGACAACACAGATCCAATACACCATCAATGAATTGAAGATTTTAATGTCGGATCGGATCATCAGTTGCTGCTATTCACCCACAACCACTGTTATGAGGTATTGGTTTTGAAGATCAATGTAACGAACCCTAATTCTATTTTTCTAAGATTATCAGTTTTTAGGGTTTAATCATACCGGATTCATTTCAGCATTTAATTATACTTAAATTTTTGTTCCATATGAGCAAGGGGATCGATAATCAGGTGATAATCAAGGAAGACCCATTTTTCTTATGTAGTTATAGTTAATCTGATTTTGTTTTATTCGTTTTTTTCGTGGTAAAAAATTGTTTTACTTCGACTTATTGGTTCTTCAACTATATAAAAAATGACTGTTTTTTTGTGAGATTATATATGTGGATTTCAACCTCACTTGCGTGTCAGTAAAAAATGAATCTTTTTTAAAAGCTTGATTCAATATGGGATAAAAGTGTTGTTTGAATGGTATTAAAAATGTGAATTTTAACATTTTTTTTTGCCATCTACGTGTTTCAGATTGGTTATTCAAAATGGTTTATGCTTATTGTCTTTTCGTGCTGCAAATAAGTAGTTTGATAGTATTAGGGATTTTGATATGCTGTTCAGGAAATGGACTAGGTAACTTCGATGATATGTTTTACGGTTTAATGATTTATCAAAGTGCAATCAACAAATAAGTAGTTAAACGCAATTGTAAATCTAGGATGTTATGTTTGCGGTGATTTTAAACAAGTAGGTCATCAAGATTGTAACCTAATTTAGATTCTCCTTTTTGTTAAAGAAGTTGTATGCTTTCTCATCTTAGTCTTATGTTCAGGGTTCATCCGGGATTCAGGTGTGCTAGGATTACGTAACTGGCCACTGTGTTTGTGCTCGATGTCATTATGCCTATACAAAAAGATGAAGAGACTACAACCATTCAGAAGAAAAGTAAAGACATGTATCTTTTATATGACTCACACGACCTACCTACACTAATTAATACAAATTTAAATGTATATACTTCTTTTTTTACATTCTATATAGTGTAAACCAACACCAAGTTGTTAAACTTTTTACAGGTTTTAGATGTCAAACATTAGTACTATTTATAATGTAGCTGATATATATTAGATTTCATTTAGGTTGGAGGCGAATGATATGCTTTGCTGCATAAGTTCCCGCAGTTTGGTTTTCAGCTTTTGAAACTTACATTTAATCTTTTTAACCTTCTATTCTTTAGGTAACAGAGTCTGAGTTGTGTTGTGCACATAAAAGCTATTTGATAACGTAAGCTATTTAAATATTTGGCTTTTTTCGCATAAAAGCTAACAATTACGTTTATGCAATTGTAAATCTAGGATGTTATGCTTGCGTTAATTTTAAACAGGTAGGTGTTCAAGATTGTAACCTAATTTAGATTCTGTTTTTGTTAAAAAAAATTGTATGCTTTCTCATCTTACTGTTGTTTGCAGGCTTGATCCGGGATTCAGGTGTGCTGGGATTACTTAGCTGGACATTGTATTCGTACTCGATGTGATTTTAGGAATACAAAAAGATGGAGAGACTACAACCATTCAGAAGAAAAATAAAGGCAGGTATCTTTTATATGACTCACACAAATTACCTACACTAATTAATACAGACCTAAATGTATATACTTCTTATTTTTACATTCTATATAGTGTAAATCAACAACAAGTTGTTAAACTTTTTACAGGTTTTAGATGTCAAACATTTGTAGTACTTATACTATAGGCGATATATAGCAGATTTTATTCTCGTTTGGAGGCAAATGCTATGCTTTGCTGCATAAGTTCCCGTAGTTTGGTTTCCAACTTTTGAAACTTGCATTTAATCCTTTAAACTTCTATTCTTTAGGTAACACAGTCTGAGTTGTGTTGTGCGCATAAAAGTTATTTCATAACGAAAACTATTTGAATATTTGGCTTTTTTTTGCCCATAAAAAGTAACAATGAGGTTTACGTTATGTTATTTTGCTGCAATTATACACCGCATAGTTTCACAGATGCATATCTTCTTTGCAAGTGAAAACAAGCCGTTCATGTGTATTGTTACTCTCATACGTACTACACCAGTACACTATCTCCCCTTATGATTGAAAATTGATGGTAAAATATATGAGTATTTGCGCACACCATTTTAATTTGATCCACAAACTACCGTTTTCATTGTCCTATTGCACTTACACAGGTTCACAAGGTTTACTATTTCTGAAAACATTTTAACTTTCATCCATAAAGAGACACACTTGGTAACATTGATGTTTACTCATAGACATGTTCGTAAAAGAAAAAAAATTATTGATTTACATATCCTTTTACACACAACAGTGAATCAATAACAAATCAACCATTTTTTACACACACACAAATTAACGCCTTTTATTAATAAGCGCGATATCTTACAACAACAGATACAAAGATTAAAAACAACGTCCATGACCATAATATTACACATAGATATAATCCTACATAGACTTTTATTTAGAAACACATGGCCATCTAAAACCACTGAAAAACCTCCTAATCATATTGTTCCATTGTCACGACATGGCGTCGCTTCTCGGTACGTGTTTCACGTACTAGATCAAAAAGAACAACCAACGCAGCCAACAACTGAAAATCCTTGGATTGTGCTTCTTGCAAACATTGATCCCACTAACAGCTACAGGATCAAACCGACTAAAACTTCCACCCTCTTAAAGCAACTCCCTTTTTTCCCGATTCTGCCATGAACATCATCACATTTCTCACTTAAAGGATAATAAGCCCTTCATTATCCGCCGCCTCATGCAGAAACAGTAATCGTATAGCATGGTGCAGCTTATCAGAACTACATGCTTCTTTCAGTTCATCAAACTTAGGAGTCAAGCTCATTTTTTGTTTGCACACATTTTCCCAGACAATTACTCACGTATAAGCTACACTCATATGTGTGTAGCCACTCGTTATATAGGCAAGAGATGAAGATATACAGCCAAGAGTTGGTCAGAATCATCCTTTACCTAACCACCACATGATACCATTTAAAAAAAATGTCATCACATCTTACTGCTTTATTCTCAAAGTGATTTCTATTTTCAGAGTGAAAAAAGAAACTTCTTCATTTACCAGATACATCTTTACATAGGCAGTTTAAAAAAAATATAAGCAAAGACAAAATACATGATAAAATAAACTTAAAAAAAAGTTATATGTGTGTATGTATATATATATATATATATATATATACACAGAAAAAACAATACAATAAATACAGGGAGCAAACCCGTAGAACAAAGTATACACCTATTGGACAACTTTATAAATTACAAAGGGTTTTCAAACACTTCAGTCATGTTTTTACTTCCCAGGATAAATATACTTATTTGTTTTTTACGTATGCAGACACGATGGAAACTTCAGTGGTGTCAAAAGCAACGAGCACAAGCCGCAAAGAAAAAGAACGGAGACTGTTTGGCAAAACATCATCTTTTCAATCTGTTTGCATTAGAATAAACATGTATGATTAACCTACACTTTTTCCCAAAGTTTTTATTCATATACGCATGTGCTTCATGTTTATCTTATGCTTTTTGGGTTTGTCTGCATCAACAGCTTTTCTCTATATGCAAACAACATCTGCTGCACAAGAGCCAGTAAAAAAAACTACCTTCCTGAGCTGTTAAATGTTATTTTTTGCGACATAAATCTAATGAAGCATGTGATCTATGTGTCACAAAATAGCATTTAACAGCCCAGAAAGATTGCTTTTTTTAGAGACAATTCTTTTTCTTTATTGTTGGTATGTATAATCTACCACTTAGTTACTTTCATATAATCATCAATGTATACGACTATTTTTATAATATCTTAGAACCAATACCATTAGAACTAAAAACATCAAATGGAAACTCAGAAAAAAGGTTACAACCATTACCTAGATTAACATAAACACTAGCTTTTATTAAATAAAATATCTTACACTCAGCTAGCAAAGCATACAGCATACCATAACGACAACACTCATACTAAAATCCAACACATCTACATAAACACAGACCATTACCAACATGAGGCTCCTTAAGTTGTGTGCAGACGCTGACAAATCCATTAGGTCCTTAAGTTTCTGAATAAACACATCGTGCATTCCGAGCATTTAACTCCAACTGAGCTCCCAAGATACACATTTGTGCGACCTTTTGATCATCGTTTGCTTGTATTTCTCTCAAATATTCTGCCGTTTTATGAGCGTAAGTATTCCCAACTATTTCTAGCTCTTGAATAAAAATACTCCTCTCACGTGTAACACTGAGCAATCTACCGCATAGTTCGTTCATCTATCGTGTCATTTGAATGTCCTCACCGGCAGCTTTACAACAATACAGCACCAGCATCTCAGACCAATTATTCGAATTAGCTTCTACTCTAAGGCGGTCACACTTAGGACGTCTAGACATACAGTTTTTTTTACGGTCTTTATAACAACTTAGCAGGCACCTTCTAAAAATAAATTGTAGACTTACTCTGTAGGACCTTAGATTTCACAACTTTATCACACCAATATAGAAGCAAAGATGAAGTAGAGATTGAAAGATGGTGACTTGATATGTATATAAGTATTTCGTGTATAGAGAGAGAGAGATGGAAATGAGAGCTTTTATTCAAAGAGAAACACACACAAATACACACACAAGCACACCTTACAAATGAGAGGTAAGGTGCCTTTTATAGTTCCATACATAGGCTTTCAATGGGCTTGGGCTTGGACTTGGTTACATGATTAGATAACAAGGCTTATGAAACATAGCACATGACATATTAGCTTGCCAAGTCCAAGGCCCAATGACTAAATTATTACTAATCTTAACAAATGACACAAAGTTACAATATGAGAATGACCATCACTTCATAATACATATTTTCAATGCTAACAATCTCCCCCTAAGGGGTGGTCATTCAAATGATGCTCCACGTGAGTGGGTCTTCCGTGTTCTTTGTCTTTGACTTTGTGTGTCGTTGTAGAGTAGTCTTTAGTCCTTGTTCCTTCAAGCTTTGTGATATTTGATAACTGATTTTTCATCGTTCTTTGTTCCTTTGAGATGTGGAGTTATCTGCCTTTCGTCACTTCTGCGTCTGTGGTGGTTGTTTGCCATTCCAACATGCTCATACGTCTTTAGTCTTTGATATTCATATGCACGTAATTCCCTTTCTTTCACTTTGATCATTAGTCTTTATACTTTGTAGATTCTTCTTTTTTGGCGTAGAATCTTTCTTTGAACTTTGTGTTGTTTAGATCTTTGAGGGAGCTTTCTTTAACTTCCAGATGTATGTATGAGCATGTGGAATCTGTCGCCATGGAGATGAAGTGTCCCTACATATAAACAGTTAGCAATAAAACATCCGGTATTTACAGATAAGAATTAGAGATCGTCAACAGCATAGTGTGAAGACTCCTTCTAACCCTTACCAAGGCCGTTCCCATGTCAGATACTCTCGAGAGAGCTTACAAGACCTACTAAGTAGCTCAATGACTGGGTGAGTCGCTGGGGATCACTCCACGACTGTAGACCATTTGAAACCACCGCGAACACTAAGCGTAATCCATAAAGAATTACCGAAGTGACCTGCTGTCAGGGCTGTTTGATATTAACCCTGGCAGGAATTTCCATTCAATCATTGAGAATCACAAAAGTGAATCCTCTCATAAATGTTCTGGCAGATTGTTAAGATCTGCGTAGGACTCTAAAGTTTACATCTGGCGTCCATAATGATGAACAACCAGTGTAGCAATATCATGTGTTCCTATGAGATCTTTTGATGAATCTCGGGGCTCTAGACTCGATAAGTGCACATTTGGTTTCCTATGCGGCAGTGTTGCAAAAATCGGCCGAATCGGCCGATTAATTGGCGAGTAATCGATAATCGGTCTGTGACCTTGGAGAGAATTACACCGAAATCGGCCGAGTCACAAAAATCGGCCGATTAATCGGTAAAAAATCGCTAATCGCCCCCCGACCGCCTCAGTACCGATTCACGATTTTTGCAACATTGCTATGCGGAGATTAGGGAGAGGTCTCCTGTTTCAATATCAACCATCTCTAAGAGACAGGTCGATAGATTACACCGGTTCCCCGTGAAAATGAAACAAGCTCTTTTAAGAGAACTTGAGTGGTTAAGAAGGTTTAGTGCAGTGCGTCACTGGGTCCATGACGTCTTTGTCTTCAATACCGATGTCACCTTAGTAACAACCAGTAGCATATGAATTGTACCCGGTGTCTGCCCTAAGGTTGAACATTTGGAGGGCTATTTCTTTTCACCCTTTTTCATAACTTTTCTTTTTAATTCTTCAACCCCTTCTTTCTCCTTTCTCATTTTCTCCTTTTTTCAATCATACCTAAGGACTTCTAATTCTAATCTATTGGATTTGTCCTTGGGTAGATCCCTCTGGCTCTGGTGGATCATAGGACGGTTTTCCCTAACCTTAGTCACCTTATAACTCCATGACTATCCTATAATTGATCACATGCCATAAAACCTTTTGTGAAATCTCTCAAAGTGTTTATGAATATAAAACACATTTTGTTGACACTTCGAGAGTTTTGCATTTCTTTTGAAGGACTCCCCCTTCACATGTGCTCATGAATTTTTAAGAAATTTGCACATGCGTGAGGAGTTTGAACTTTTGAATTGATCCACTTTCAGCGAACATGACTGATTCGAGACATGCTTACATCACTAGTTAGACTAGCTTGAAGTTATTACCCGTCCTGGTCAAGTCCAAAGAAAGTCTCTCGATACGGTACATTCTACTCAGACAAGTCCTATTCGAGACACGCTTACATCACTAGTTAGACTAGCTTGAAATTATTACCCGTCCAGGACAAGTCTTTTCGATTACTGACATTTTAAGCTTCGTCAATTCATTGGTACTTACTGAGTCGAGCTCTTTTGGGATTCAGTCACAAACTTTAAACATCTTTGATCACATTTTAATCATGTCTTCTCCTCTTCAAAAATAGCATAGCGTGATATTTTTTATATCAACTGATTAATAAAAAGCGTTTTGGAGAGAAAGACATATTTGATTTTGCATGAAATCGGAACACTTTAGTTGTTTATACTCCCCCTTAATGATGGCATATTTAAAATTACTTAAGGGTTTTGAGAGAGTTATCTTGAGCACTAATTTTGAGGGATTTTGAGAAATCTTTTGAACAATCTTGAAAAAGTGCTCAAGAATTTTGTTTGAAAACAACTTTATGCTTGAAATCTTTTTCGTTTGTTTAGACTCGAACTTTTTGACAAAGATTTCGTCATTGAACGTACGAGTCCTTGATTTGAAAATAATCAGAAGTCATCGTTTAAGTACGGGTTTCATACTGAAGTATACGAAAGCCATGGTGAAGAAACTTTTGAGAAACGATATGTTTTAGAAAAACATTTTAAAGAACTCCCGCTCAAGCATCTGTACATGTCCGTATCATTGTTGAATGATATTTCTAGAAACGTACAGAATATTGATTTATACGAGAGACATGTCGTGAGAAGAATATTTTTGGATTTTATATTGTTTCTGTATTTTTTTGAAAATTTTATATTTTTGTATTTTGTTTTTGTTGGTTTTTCAAATTTTGTATTTTGTTTTTCAAAAATATTTACAGCGAAGCAATTTTGAAATCATTTTTCAAGAGGATTCGAGAAGACGTTCTAGCTCCTCAGGAGTTAGGCTTCGCATGCCAATTCGTCGAACTAAATAGTCAAACCGTTCTTTTGGAAGGGCTTTAGTAAATAGATCGGCGAGTTGGTAATCTGTCTTAACAAAAAATAATTCAACAGTACCCTCTTCCACATTTTCTTTGATGAAATAGTAGTGGACTTTGATATGCTTCGTCTTAGAGTGATGTACGGGATTGCATGAGATGGCTATGGCACTTTTTGAGTCACAATACATAGGTATTCTGTTAAAAGTAAAGCCATAATCTGTGAGTTGTGTCCGCATCTAAAGAACTTGGGCACAACACGCAGATAGAGACACATACTCGGCTTCGGCGGTTGATAGCGCAGTACAATCCTGTTTCTTTGACGACCAGCTTACAAGCTTTTCACCCAAAAATTGTGCTCCACTTGATGTACTCTTTGCTGTAACTTGATCACCAGCATGGTCTGCATCTGAAAATGCGGTTAGATGAAACCCCGAATCCTTCGGATACCAAAGTCCCATGTTAATGGTGCTTCGTAGGTACCGAAAGATCCGTTTTACCTCTTTGAGGTGAAGTTCGGTAGGCTTTGCCTGAAACCGTGCTAACAAGCAAACGGCAAATTGAATATCGGGTCGGCTAGCAGTTAGGTACATGAGAGAACCGATCATGCTCCGATATTTTTGTGGATCGAAGGGTTTCCCAAACAAATCAGCCCCTATTTTTGGTGAAGTGACCATTGGTGTACCAACAGAATCACAATTTTCCATTCCATGTTTTTTCAAAATCTCTATAGTATATTTAGCTTGATTGATAAAAATACCACGAGGGGATTGATGGATTTATAAACCAAGAAAGAATTTTAGTTCCCCCATCATGGACATTTCAAATTTGCTTTTCATGAGATTTTCAAAATGTTTTGAATGGTTAGGATTGGTTGATCCAAAAATAATGTCGTCCACGTAAATTTGAACGATCAAAATGTCATCTTTGAATTTTTTGATAAACAAGGTGTCATCAACCGTTTCTTTTGTGAAATTGTTTTTGAGCAAGAAAGATGATAGTTCGTCATACCACGCTCTTGGAGCTTGTTTTAAACCATAAATTGCTTTCTTAAGCTTGTAGACGTAGTCTGGATGATCTTTGTCGATGAATCCCTCTGGCTGACTCACATACACTTCTTCTTTCAAAGTTCCATTTAAGAAGGCAGTCTTAATATCCATCTGATAGACTGTGATGCTTTTGTGAGCTGCATAGGCTAAGAAAATCCAGACTGCTTCAAGTCTAGCTACAGGCGCGAATGATTCCTCGAAATCTATCCCTTCTTCTTGTGGATAACCTTTAGCCACGAGAAGAGCTTTGTTGCGAATAACAGTCATTTCCTCATCCAGTTTGTTCTTCCACAACCACTTGAGATCAAGAACACGTTTATCAAGTGGTCGTTCAACAAGTTCCCAACTATCATGTAACAGGTATTGAAGAAATTCCTCCTGTATCGCTTCAATCCAAGGGTTTTTTGCCATTGCTTCCCGAATTTTCTTTGGTTCTTTGAGGCTGATTAAGCAAATGTAAATGCACAATTCGAGATCGGTGGCAAGTTGTCTCCTTTTCTGAACTGGCTTTGAAGGTTCACCAATAACATGTTCTATTGGATGGTCTTTTGTCCATTGAAACGTAGAAGGGTACCTTGGGTGTAACAAATGTGTGTTAGATGGTTCTTGTAACCTTGAAGAAGATTCAGCTAAGTCTGTTGCAAACGGGTTTTCAAATATTTCTTCTTCTTCTAACGCATCATTGTTTGAATTATTTGTTGGTTCTTCTTGAAAATTTGTGTTTGGGTTTTGCTCATCAACTCTTGGTAGAAAAATTTCAAGTACTGGAGTTGCTTGAGTAGATGTAGATGATGTTGATGTAGTTGGTGCTTCAACTTCGATTGTTGTGGATGCATCTTGTGATGGTGGTGGTGGTTGATGGTTTTGAGCGGGTGCAGCGGAATGTTGTTGAGATGCATTTGTCGAAGTTCCACCATAGTATTCATCAAACATTAACTCGACGAAATTTTCCAGTTCTTGTTCTGAAGGTTTATCCGTGTTTGTTGACTGAGCTCCTTGAGGTACGAGTCCTGAACTGATGTGTCCCGAAGTCTGAATGTTTGGTGCGGGTCCTAATCCGTTTTGATTAGAAGCCATCGGATTAAACGCAGGTTCTAGAGCGTATCTCTCAGAAGCCATTTGTGAAATCTCGTCAAACTTCACATTCATCGTCTCCATTATTCTTTTCGTTCTTCTATTATACACCCTGAATGCCCTCGAGTTTTCTGAATATCCAATGAAGATTCCAATGTCACCCTTAGCTTTTAATTTTCCTAGATCTTCTCTATCATTCGTCGGATAGCACAAAGCACCAAATACGTGAAGATAAGAGATATTCGGTTTACGGTTGTTCACTAGCTCATATGGGGTTTTATTGAATCTCGGATGGACTAGGGATCGGTTTTGAGTAAAACAAGCAGTGGCAACAGCATCAGCCCATAAGAATAGTGGTGCACTAGAAAAAATTAGCATTGTGCGAGCAGCTTCCATAAGAGTTCGGTTTCTTCTTTCAACTACCCCATTCTGCTGTGAAGTTCTAACAACTGATGTTTGGTGTGTGATTCCAACATCTTCAAGGTAAGTTCTTAACTCCTGGTTTGTAAATTCTGTGCCATTGTCTGTTCTTATAATCCTTACTGGAGCTTGAAGTAGAACTTGAATACGCTTTAGAAGGGTGATGATGATGCCTGGTGCTTCGTCTTTTGATCTCAAAAACTTTACCCAAGTATATCTTGAATAATCATCAACAATAACAAGAATATACTTCTTCCCATTAACGCTTCCTTGTTCGCATGATGGACATAGGTGTTCCTTGGTGTATTTGAACTTAGGAAGTCCGGTGACGATGTTGTCTTTGGCTAACTTGTTGATGGTGTCGAAATTGAGATAGGATAAACGTCTATGCCACAGCCAGGACTTAGTTTCGGTTGCCCTTGTCATAAGACAAATTGGTGATGTAGAAGCCATTTGGTTGATGTCGATAGCATACAAATTTGTACCACGATTACCAGTTAAGAGATCATCACCAACCAAATTTCTTATAAAAACCGTGTTTCTCCTGAATGCAACTTCCAAATCTGCATCACAAAACTGCCTAACTGAAAACAAGTTGTGTCCCAACCCTTCGACGTAGTAAACTCGAGTGATTAAAAAATTCCCAAATTGAAGATCTCCATAACCCTGAATAGCTGCTACATGATCATTTCCAAAGCGTACAGTTCCCATGAATTTCCAGACGAAATTGATCAGCAGCTTTAAATTCCCGGTCATGTGCTTGGAGCAACCCGAGTCGATGATCCAAAGACATATTTCGATAACCTGCCAAGAACAGAAGATTTTGTATTTGGAAACCGTTTTGAATTTGGTTCCATTGGGTTAGGGGTAAAATTCGAATCACATTCATAGAAAGTATCTATTTGACCATTTTGAACAACTTTCAATTTGCCATCCTGAAGAATGAATTCTCTACCCGTTGGTTTCCATACACAATACTTAAGATAGTTCCTAGGCATTCGACTAATAGTGGTAGTCCTAAATCGTGCAACTAATCTTTCTATAGATCTGGATCTAGCACTAGGTCTTTTTGGAACATTCTTCTGTTCAGGCATAACATTCACATTCTTAGAAACACATTCATCGTGAACATCATTAATTAAACATTTCTTACATATTAAACAGACAGAGTCATTACATGCATTAGAAACAGTACGCTCGACATTACATTCAGATGAAACATGTCTCTTATTACAAAGCGATAAATTCCTAGGGTGTTCTTCTACTTCTTCAACTTTATTCTTGCTACTACTCTTAGAAACAGGCGAGACTCTATTGTTCCTTGTATTGCTCCTAGGCTTTAGTCTGCTGCTCCTAGAGGTGCTTTCTAATCCTGTAGAAGGTAAGGCACACACATTAGGATTTATATCGTTGTCCTTTTTAGCATCCCTAGATTCTTTAGAATTAGCCTTTATGCACTTGTCATTTGTCTTAGATGTTGAGGCAGACACACTAGTAGGACTAATCCTAAAAAGGCCAGGTGCTAACACTTTAGGAGTTTCGACAACCGCTTTTCCTTTATCAACAATCTTATCATTTTCACTTTTCTTGGGCAAGGGTGTTGGAGTGACTGGTTTTGTCAAATCCTTTTTCTCATCGACTTTTGGAGCAAACCTTGAAATTGACATTCTTGGTTTTTGAACCGTGTTAGAAACATTTGGTTTCTCCGAAGTCAATGGTTTTGCAAACTTAGTTTCCTCACCCTTTCCTGTTTGACTTTCAAGCTGAGTTCTCAAAAGATCATTTTGCTCTTTCATTTTCTTTAAGTCATGCTCATACGACAATTTGTCATACTTGCATTCTTCCTTCTTTCGATCAAGTTGTTTAAAATATGACACATTTTCTTTTTCAAGCTTTATAAGAGCATTTTTCATATTTTGAAACAATTTCGGAGGTCTCAGCTCTCAGTCTTTCATCGTCTTGAACAGAATATGTTTGTAAAATGATGGACATAATATCAGTAGTCATAACAGCTTCGAAGAGAGAATCATTTAGGTTTTCCAAAACATTGATTTGCTTAAAAGATTCATTAGCCTTCTTTATCAAGGATTTGTGATCTGTGACGAAGTCAGCTGTTTCTTTCAAAAATGCTTGTTCAAAGTGAATTACACGAGCATGAATGTTATTAATTTGAGGAGAAAATTCACTTACAAGAATCTTTTTAAGCTGTAAATGAACCGTGGAATTCTAGTTAATCTCATTAAGTCTCGTTTTAGATTCTAAAGTCGTTTTAAGTTGCCCAACTCTTGTTTTAAGATCATCAAGATATCCTCTGGCAGCACTTGTGTTAAAAGTGTTGTTTGAAGATATCTGTTCCATATTAGAAAGCGATTTAGAAGCAACTACTTTTTTAGAAAACATTTTCGAGAATGGTCGTTTTATGGAAAACACAGATGGTTCTTTTTGTGGAACAAAGTAATACCCGAAAGTTTGTTCAATTTGTTGTAATCAATGGGTTTCAAATCCTTTTGTTTCATTTTAATAATGCTCTCTTCGACATGTTCTATCGTTTGCACAGAATCCCGAACGACGGGAGGATCATGTTTGGTGTAAAAAACACTACCATTATACAAAACATTCTGTTCTTCCTGAGCTTTCTTGAGATTACAAGGATTGTTGTTACCAAGAGCCATTTTGTGTTTCGTATGGTAAATCGGATTAGTTTGGTTTGAAATCATTTTCATTGTTTGACTTGACTGACCCGACTTAACCACTAATTCTTCTAGATGTGCAATTTTGTGTTCTGACTCTACGATTTCTTCCAAAAGTTTATCTTCTTTCATTGCAAAGTCCTTTTTCAACTCATCCCGTTCTTTTTCAAGATTGGTATAAGCTGTTTTTTGTTTTGAAAGTTGGTTTGTTAATTCAGAAATTTCTTGTTTTAAAGAGTTAATGGTTTTTGTTGAACTTATTTCAAGATTAGCAAACTTGTTTTTCCATTCCCTATCTTTAACAAGTAACTTCTTATAACCAATTTCAAATTCTGACTCGCGTTCTTTGTGAATTTGAAAACTTTTTGCATTTTCCTTGTATCTCTCAAGCTCAGTGGTCAATTTCTCATTCGCGGCCTTAACATCGCGATTGACCTTTTCTACTTTCTCGATTTCAATACCACAATTATTTAATAATGATTCAAATAAAGCACGTGTTTCCTCATCATTCTCAGCATGCTGTGAAACAAAGCCTCCATTATGATTCACATCTGGAGTTGCTGAAGAAGTATTGCTACTACTTGGCGTGTCCAGGTATGTATCATAAGTGGGTGCTAGCTTCTCAGAATGTTGTTTCTCATGAGGAGACATATCAAATATATCATTATTGTGACATGTGTTGAAGTTTGATACCTCAGATGGTGCATTGGTGTCATAAACAGGAAGTGTGTTAGAATTCGTGTCATACTTAGCTTCCTGAAGGTTCGCCATGAATATGCAGTTCGCATCGATATCCTCTCTATCTTCCATGTCATCCATAAGAGCCATAAAGTCATTCTCCTCTGCATTCAACTGAAACCCTGCCTTTGTCTTTTGTGCCAACATCACTGCTTTCTGCAAGTACTCTAGATCTTTCTTGTTCGGCTTAGTAGGACAGTTCCTGCCATATGACCTACACCCTGGTAGTTGAAACACTTTACCGGATTACCTTGATTCACATTTCCATTATTCCCAACAACTGGAGCTGCAATATTCCTATTCTGATTACCCATTGCCTGATTACCAACATTCTGACCCCTCTGATTTCCAACAGCCTGACCCATCTGATTCCCTCCATACTGACCATACTGATTCCCTGCATACTGACCTGCATTCTGATTATGCATATTCTGATTACCCATGTTAAATCCAGTAGCATATCCTTGCTGATTCCCATAAACTCCAACCATTTAGCCTTCGTTGCCCATATTGAAACTCGGCTGAGCGATCTGCCGGTTGCGAGTGTTCGATGAAATCCTTTGGTTGTTGTTTGTTGGTGTAGAATAGCGTCCTTGGAATGCCTTTGAAAGAAAAGCAAACGCTTGTGTCAATGCTGCAGTAGTTTCATCATTTTCAGTGAATTCTGGTTCTTGGAATTGTGGGTATTGCTGTTGTGGAATAAGATGTTGTTGTTGCTGTGGGTAGAACTGTTGTTGATAGACCGGTGTTGGTTGTTGAATGTAGGATGGTTGCATATAGTTGTGGGTGGAAGATGATGATGGTTGTTGTTGTGTGTTCACTGGGATAGGTGTTGGTGTATCAGCCATTAATGCTAGAGGATCATGCTTTTTAGCTAGTAATTCAGCTCTTACTTCATTAGCTTCATCTTGATTTTGCTTCAAGAAGTCATACACCTGATCATAAGTCACTTCATGCAAATTCTTTGTCTGATAAACAATAGTGACATATCTTCCCCATTCTGGTTGTAACTCATTCAAAAAAATGGTGTTGTTAGCAATATTTGTCTGACTGAGGTTGTGTCTTGATAAATCATTCATGATCTTACTGAATCTGTGGTAGTACGTCTCTATGGATTCACCAGGAATTGAAGTAAACTTGCGAAGTTCCTTAAGCAATTGTGTTTCCATTTCCTGTTTCCCGATGTCTGTCCCATACATTAACCTCTTGACTCTTTCCCAGACTGCATGAGCACTTACTTCACTGTCAACAGTAGCATAGATGGTTTCAGGTAAACCAAGAATGACGAAATGAAATGCCTGATCATCAGCTTCAATCGGTTTTTTGTCTTCCACAGTGTATTCAGTCTCATTCTGTTCTCTGTAGTATGGTTGTCCTGGGGGGTACCATTTGGATCACCAGGGTCTAGTACTTGTGATGGTTTGAAGGGTCCATCCACAATGGATTTGATGAGAATATTTCCATTTGTTTTGCTCTTAAGATAGCGCATCATACGACTAGCCCACTGTGAGTATCCACCCTTTGACAGCATGGGAGGTCGGTTTTTGGCACCGGCTGCATGAATGTCTTGCTGAGTTGCCATTGATGGTTTGTAGATGGATAAAGTTGATTCTTGGATCGTTTCAACGAAATAGGAGTTGTGTTTTGAGTAAGTTGATGCAAGTTTTTATGGTGAAAATTTTGACTTAAAACCTTAAAACCTCAATAACTTCTTCTCGGAGCATTTTTAGGCCTCGAAACTTCGCCTAAATTGATAAACCATTTAGCGTGTTGTTCTCCTCTGTCTCACGGTCGTTTTGACAGCTGATTCGTCGAAAACGGAGTTACGGTTCAAAAGTTATGGCCGTTTGAAGTTTGGTCGTCAAAAACCTCACTTTTGTCAAAATTCTCGAAACTTAGCTGTGCTCTCGAAACTTTGGATTTGTGAAACTTTGGGATTGCGAAATCCTTGTGATTGCGAAACTTTGAGTGATCTCGAAAAATTTTGAATTTTCAAAAATTTCCACAGTGTTCTCGAAAATCTTGATTTTTTCGAAAAGTTAGCAGTGTTCTCGAAAATTTTGATATTTTCGAAAATTTTGCAAAGTTCTCAAAAATTGTGATTTTTTCGAAAACCCAATCACACAAACAAATTTCGAAATTATACAATTTCGAAATTTAGCCACAAGTCGAAGTAATTTCTTTCTTATACAAGAGAGAAAATACCGAGTATCCAACGGTGAGCACGAACGGAGCCTTTTCTTGTGATTTCGAAAACTAGTCAAAAAGGGATTTCGAAATTAGGTAGTGATTTCAAAATATTGGCAGATTTTTGAATAAGCTTAAAGCACACCCAAATGACGTTTGAAATCCAAGATTCTTATACTTCTAGGCTAAAAAACACCAAAACTTGAAGAAAGTTCAAAACTTGATGATTTTTATGAAACTTTTCCGTGATCTAGAAAACAAGTACAAACACCAAATCGAATTTTTAATCTTGAAATTTCAAAAAGATTTAAACTTTCTTGTTATGAAAGGTTTATAACACTAGTTTGTAATCAAAAAAGTGTTAAAAACACAAAACAAACAAGAAAAGTAATGATTTTTTTTAAACAAAAACGTGATAAAAGCTTAAAAAACACGAAACAAACAACCCCTCAACCCTCCTAAATCATTGTTAGGCGATTGATACCACTTGTAGGACCTTAGATTTCACAACTTTATCACACCAATATAGAAGCAAAGATGAAGTAGAGATTGAAAGATGGTGACTTGATATGTATATAAGTATTTCGTGTATAGAGAGAGAGAGAGATGGAAATGAGAGCTTTTATTCAAAGAGAAACACACACAAATACACACACAAACACACCTTACAAATGAGAGGTAAGGTGCCTTATATAGTTCCATACATAGGCTTTCTATGGGCTTGGGCTTTGGACTTGGTTACATGATTGGATAACAAGGATTATCAAACATAGCACATAACATATTAGCTTGCCAAGTCCAAGGCCCAATGACTAAACTATTACTAATCTTAACAAACGACACAAAGTTACAATATGAGAATGACCATCACTTCATAATACATATTTTTAATGCTAACAATCTCCCCCTAAGGGGTGGTCATTCGAATGATGCTCCACGTGAGTGGGTCTTCCGTGTTCTTTGTCTTTAACTTTGTGTGTCGTTGTAGAATAGTCTTTAGTCTTTGTTCCTTCATGCTTTGTGATCTTTGATAACTGATTTTCATTGTTCTTGTTCCTTTGTGATGTGGAGTTATCTGCCTTTCGTCACTTCTGCGTCTGTGGTGGTTGTTCGCCATTCCAACATGCTCATACATCTTTGGACTTTGATATTCATATGCACGTAGTTCCCTTTCTTTCACTTTGATCTTTAGTCTTTATACTTTGTAGATTCTTCCTTTTGGCGTAGAATCTTTCTTCAAACTTTGTGTTGTATAGATCTTTGAGGGAGCTTTCTTTAACTTCCAGATATATGTATGAGCATGTGGAATCTGTCGCCATGGAGATGAAGTGTCCCTGCATATAAACAGTTAGCAATAAAACATCCGGTACTTACAGATAAGAATTAGTGATCGTCAACAGTATAGTGTGAAGACTCCTTCTAACCCTTACCAAGGCCGTTCCCATGTCAGGTACTCTCGACAGAGCTTACAAGACCTACTAAGTAGCTCAATGACTGGGTGAGTCGCTGGGGATCACTCCACGACTGTAGACCGTTTGAAACCACCGCGAACACTAAGCGTAACCCACAAGAGATTACCGAAGTGACCTGCTGTCAGGGCTGTTTGATGTTGACCCTGGCAGGAATTTCCATTCAATCATTGAGAAACACTTGTGTGAATTCTCTCATAAATGTTCTGGCAGATTGCTAAGATCTGCGTAGGACTCTTAAGTTTACATCTGGCGTCCTTAATGTTGAACAACCAGTGTAGAGATATCATGTGTTCCTATGAGATCTTTTTGATGAATCTCGGGGCTCTAGACTCGATGAGTCCACATTTGGTTTCCTATGCGGAGATTAGGGAGAGGTCTCCTGTTTCAATATCAACCATCTCTAAGAGACAGGTCGATAGATTACACCGGTTCCCCGTGAGAATGAAACAAGCTCTTTTAAGAGAACTTGAGTGGTTAAGAAGGTTTAGTGCAGTGCGTCACTGGGTCCATGACGTCTTTGTCTTCAATACCGGTGTCACCTTAGTAACAACCAGTAGCATACGAATTGTACCCGGTGTCTGCCCTAAGGTTGAATATTTGGAGGGCTATTTCTTTTCACCCTTTTTCATAACTTTTCTTTTTAATTCTTCAACCCCTTCTTTCTCCTTTCTCATTTTCTCCTTTTTTCAATCATACCTAAGGACTTCTAATTCTAATCTATTGGATTTGTCCTTGGGTAGATCTGTGACACCCCCAATTTACCTGTATGGCAGCGGAAAGGAATACCTGGGGGTGACTATCATAGCACCACAGTTACAGTCATATTGAACGACCTAAAGTGTCGTTTGGAAAAATACATCGTTTGATCATTAAAACATTCAGAGTTTACAAAACTTAGGTCCCAAAAGATATTGCCAATTTAGATAAAATAAGTTCAACAAGATCAAACGTTTCATAAGTGCAGAAAATATAAGGTGAGACGCGTCGACTCCGCGACTCCATGAAGGTCCAAATGTATGCAACATGAGCTACCTTAATAACCTGAGAAATACATTGCGAAAAACGGTCAACACGAATGTTGGTGAATAATCATAGGTTTATAAGTAAATCGTATGTACATAAACCACAAGTATAAAGTAAGGTGACAAAATGTCAAAAAAGCTACATTGTCTCTTAAGCTCATGGCCCCGAAGCTAGACGTACTAAAATTGGCCCCAAGGGAGTGGTTACCAGTCACTCAAATATTAGACATGAAATGCATTCGTTTTCCTTATGGAGCAACCCAAACACGAATGGAGGAGTCACCCTCAATAGATCTATTTATTCACTCTCGCTTGGCAATATAATTAACGGTCTATGATAATAAAGGGGACTTGAAGTGGTAGTACTAACAACTTAAGCAATGTATGGAATTTAATACTTGGGCATGTACAAAAATAATTGTGCAATGTATTCTCCCCCGTGGGATTTAAAATCAAATAAGTAATTAAAACGGGGCTATGAGAACTCACCTGGAGTGATAGTACAAAGATGGCACAACGATGGTAAAGTAATCGGGACAATGAGGCAAGAACACTAGCCGCAACCTAAATGAATAATTGTGATCTAATTTAGATCATGCCGTGATGTAATGAATGCACATGCACATGATACCTATACCACTCGTAATTTGGAAATACTCGTTATTGTCATAGTGAAATAGTTTCCATACTTAGGAAAAATAAGTCCAAATATAGAAGTATATAACTTGTCGTATTATATCGTATGAAAATGTTAGCGTTATATTCCTCGTATCGAAAACCTTAAAATAACGTCGTTAAGTAGTATAAATATTCTTTTGGGTCATACGTATTTCATTTCTTAAGAATATAGTCCTTAGTAACGTTTCTAGAAAATATACCATTTAGTACGTAAGTTATTATTTTTATTTGTGACCAAATATATATATATATATATATATATATATATATATATATATATATATATATATATATATATATATATAGTTTTGGTGATCTTAAAACGCGTATAACTTGGTCGTTTTAATTCCGTTTTACTAGTTCTTTATATCCACGGATTCGTTTTAATAAGTACTAATATATTTTTGATAACTCAGCTCCTCTAGGTTACGTTTAACGTCTCTATATGCCCGTCGAAAATTGTCAAACAGCATGCAGTTTTCAGAAAAATAGTTTTCGTCGTTAAATTTACAAAAATCATATCTCCTTCGTTATAAGCTCGTTTTAATCCGTTCTTTCGCCAAAAGTTTCGTTTTTAAAAGTATTTTCTAAATCTTTGGTCAAAAATTACCCCTGAGTTCCTGAGTTTCCCATGATTTCAAAATAGGGACAGTAGGTATATGTAATGTTTCAAAAATCATTTCTAAGGTTCCAATGTAGTTCCATCTTCAATCAAACCACTTTCAATCACCACAAAACTAATCTAATCCTACCATACACCTTCTTAGGGTGTCATGGGTTCCTAAACATCACAAATCAAGTAGATCAAACAAGGATCTAACTATAATCACTTTCTAGGGTTTAAAAGTTAAATATATACAAAAATGGAGAGGTATAAGTCAATATATGCATGAGTTCTTGTAAGAAAATATATAAACATAGTAATAACTTGTAAAAATTATGAAATGAGTTTTGTTAACTTACTTGGAAGATTAATGAAGTTTGGATGGTGAAAACCTAACAATCCTTGAGTTTTTATCTCAAAACTCCAACAAGGACAACTATATGAACAAGATTACACTTTGATCTTTGAAAAATGATGGTTTTTGCTTCTTGGATTACCCTAGGCCGAGCACACCCTTGAGAGAAAAGAGAAGAAAAGTTTTCTTGCACGTTGTAAATAATGAGAAGAAAATATCTATTTTATGACATGTATTATTGTAGTTAGACAACAAGTACTAGTATTTATGAGGTTAGTAGAATTTTTCTTGATGTGTAAGTGATTGGAATGGAGGGGGGGGCGGCAAAGTTGGAGTGTGTAAGGGTTTTGGTGAGACTTTTGTGTGTACATTGTATATATTAGTAGTTTAAAGGTATACCGGGTACCGAGTTAACTAAAAATAAATTTTAACGGAGTTAACCGGGACATAATAAAGTTATAAAAATTATAAAAATATGTTGGGTATAAATATTAAGTGTTTAGATAATTATTGTTTAATTTTTATGAAAACTGTCGTAGTTAAATTAGACGTACGATACGAAATAAATAAATTTCCAAAATACCGGGTAAATTAATATTATAATTTTTATATTATTAAAATGAATAAAAATATATTGGGATAATAGTCGGGAGTGTCGGACATGTTAGTCACATTATAGTTCGCGTATTAGTGTTTATCCAAAATAAACATACGTAAATCGTTAATTATACCAAAAGTATTAATTTAATTATCCTACGAGTGGAATAGTATGCAAGTGCCGAAATGATGATATGCGGACTATTTCTAGTCTGTATGAGATGTCCCAAATGATAAAGCATGAATTCGCTCCTAAACCAATACGGTTACGCGAATTTGAATACTCGTAAACTAAATTTACGATGACATGAGTAATGCACGTGAATAGTGGTTTTCTCTCGGAAATGAATAGTGTCAAGTGAATAGTAAAATTTTTGAATATTTCTCGGAATGTCAAATTGACCTCGAAAACGATAAATAGTGATCGATGAATAGTAAATGATGAATAGTAACTTGTGAATAGTAAATTGTCGAGGTTTGGAAAAAATGACCGGAAATTACGAGTTGTGACAGTCTTCCCCTCTAACAGGAACTTCGTCCCGAAGTTCGGTTTGTGTTGGTCTCTGAAGTAGTATTGGTGAAAAAAAAATGATAATATTTGAGAATTCCAGCGAACTTCCACGATAGGAATTCGACTCTGCTTCAACCGTTCGACCTAACAGTCCATGATTTCTATTGGTTCTTACCAATTTTACGTTTATCTTTGGGTTGGATTCCTTTCCAAATGGGATTATGATTGACTATTCTGAAAGTCATTTCCTGGGATTTGCATAGGAGAAACATAGTTGTGTAATCCGGCTGTTCTTTAACAAGGCTCAAGTCTGACGACCACTAGGCCTACTCTGTCTGAACTATTAAGTGGTCTAGTGTATATCGGTTTTAACTTTCCAAATTTTTCCGAATAATATCATGCCTTTCCTAGGCAGAACTTTCAACATGATCTGGCTACCAACTTGAAGTTTTAATGGTTTACAACTTGTAGAATTTGTAATTGATTCTTGACTTGTAGGAAATTTCTGGTTATTTCATGAATGCCTACTAGACTAGTGAGTTAGGATATTTCCGAGTTTGGTTAGTCAATAGATGATCAGTGCTTCTTCAGGTTTATAAGGTAATATGGGTAATATATGTTGCTGAACTCTGCCAGAACTCAAATCTTATATGTCAGCTGGTCGATTCTAAAATGAATCTTAATTTGTCCAGTATACCAAAGGTTCAATCTCTCGTGTTTACCAAAATTGTATCATGCCTCTCCAAGGCAAAGCTTTCAACTTAGTTCGTTCTCTCGTGTGAATCTAGTTAGTTTGCTGTTCAAGGATACCCAATCCGTATGATGTGCGTCATGTACCAACCTACCTCTACCAGCTTCTCGTTGTTTGTAACTGGTTCTTGACTTGTGAAATTTCCTTTGTTGTTCCATAGTTTAGTTCTAGACCAGTGAATTTAACTTTCCGATTTCGGTCTGTAAATGGGTAATTGGTACTTCGACCATAAAGTGCCTCAAATGGTGTAGTCTCTATGCTCGTGCGATAACTATGGTTGTAAAAGAATCTGATTTATGGTAAATGGTTAGTCCAACCATTTCTAGAGTCAATCACTCATACTCTGAGTATAAATTTCCTATGTTTGAATCGTTCTCTCGTTCTGACCATCGGTCTGAGGATAATAGGCGGTGTTTACGTCTAAATAGGGTTCTGAAGGTAATCTTAAAATGATTGCTAGAAGTCCAAGGTGATTCGATTACCTTTATCAGGAATAATTGAATTGGGTACAACAAAACTTGTGACTAATTCCACAACGTTACGTCTTTCGAACACGGCGTTATACGAAGAAGATAGAATATGGGTAACAATGTTTGATTCTTTGTGTTTTGGTCTAATAGATTGCTAAGACATGTGTCATTCTTTGCCTATTGTGCTTGGTCTCCATTACTGACGTTTGTAATCGTTCTATGGTGTTCTTCCTAATTTCCTTCATCACATATTCCAATATTCCTTATTGTCAAGTCACAAAGCCCTAAATGCATAAGCGATGTAGCATGGTGATTGGTTTTCAAAATTTATCTCGTGATTTTTGAGTTTTTGGTCGAAATCTTTTTCTGAATAAACGAATTTAGAAAATGGAGCAAATGGTTTACTAAATAATATCTTTCTTGATGATTCAAAATTCAATAGTTAGGAAATGTGACGTGGTTTTCAAATAGGTTGTGAATAGGACTGTTTACCAAAGTTTGATGTTTATACATTTCTCATTGTATAATGGTTCAAGTCAATATTGGCTAAAAAGGATCGTATTTATCCAAAATAGGCAATTCAAAATTATTTTCTACGAGATATGTGATTTGTATGGACATAATTTTGAAATCAACGTCATTTAAAAGTGAAAACACTAACAAGGATAAAATAGTAGGATAGGTAATGTTCGCATAAATGCATAGATGTCTAACGTTTAGTTCCTGATATTAGAAAATGCCTATTGGCGATTATCCGACAAAACTACAAGCCTAGGTATACAACCAACTTAAGTCCTGAAATGGTTTATCGTTGAAATTGTCATCATGTTGGCAAAATGAGGGTGTCCATTGATTCTATGTCGATGAATGTCTATTTCATTTCCACATGAAGCTGGGGAGATATGTTTGGGCCTGATGCCTCTCTTGATGTATAGGTGAGGTTATCTAGAATTTCTTGAGGACACAACGCTTTAGGGGAATCTATATCGATATCCATAATTCGAATCAATCATTCTTGCTTTAAACTCACTGCAGGGAAGTTTGCGTTTAGATGAGGCCATGTTTAAATGAATTGCTTTACAGTCTCAATTAGGTGCTTGGATTATTTCTATAGTGTTGTTTAGCGTAACTTCACAATGTGTTCGATCCTGTAGCTCAGTCTTGCTAGTATCTTTGAATGATAGAATTGGACAACTAGGTCAGAGATGGGGGTTCGGATGGTCCAGTGGCATCTTAGAATTGTTGTTGAGTTATAAATTGTCTTGGTGTATACTTCTAGTCTAGGTTAGTAGTTTCGTAACCCTTTTATTGTTTTTCTTGTATCGAGTAATCCTCCTAGTACTTGATAGGGAAAGTCTCTCCTAAAGAAGTCAATGGAAAGTCCAACTTAATGGCTAAGTGAGTGACAGGTGGGGTAAGTATCCAAGGGAAAGTTTGTCAGAAAGAGACATTTATAAAAGAGTTTATTTGTTTAAAACGCTTTTACATGAAGATTGTTATTAGCAATACTTTAAAAAAAAATTATTTACTTCATGACATAATTCTTCCTGAATTATACTTAGGTGATCAGGCTATGTATAGTTGAGGACTAATGATGCGATGCTTGATTTATTCAAAATAGTATTACTTTTCTCAAAAGTTTTAGATGGTGTTCAACGTTTTGTTATTAAAAATGGTATCCTAATATTTCCTTTCAAAGTAACATAAAAATTGTGCCGCATAATAATAGTAAATATCTGGTGTAATGACAGAAAAATCAGTTTATAGTATGGTAACAAAATAGCTTATTTTAGAAATTTGGCAAAACGATTTCCCCATAAGGTAGTAAAATAGTTTGAAACTAATTTCGTTGAATGGTTTATTGGATACACGGGTAAATCCTATGGAATGGTAATAATCTACAAACCTGTCAAAGACGAAATCGGCCTAATTCCCTACTAAGACAATGGTATAATGTTACGTAACGATTGAAAATTGCACAATTGCAATAGGAAATGGAATAAACGAAGGTTACGATTATCACAGAGATAACAAAGATAGTCATTACATTAGATAGGAAAGTGCTTCATATAACTAGGTTACAGCGACGTACTTATGGAAAGTACCAAAAGAAAGTACAACCCTAGAGGGCTCAAACTATGGTTCACATAATTAAAACATAAAATTCTTCTTCCAATTCTGGCTTCCCAACACTGGGCATTCATTCTTGAAGTGTCCCACTACACCACAGCCAAAACATGTTATTGATGGTTTCTGATTATCACCCTCAGTTGAAAACCTGCAATCCCTGGTTTTGTGGGTAACCTTCTTACAGTTGCCACATGGTTCCGGGCAACGGCCTGGGTTATGATGATGTTGACACCCTTCACACTTAGGTAAAATACCCAGGTAATCATTCCTTTCATTTAGACCTGCAGCATAGGGTTTAGCAACTCCCTGTCTCTTGCGTGGTCCTTGTGTGGCATTCTCACCTCGGTTGTTGTTCCACTTCCTTTTATTGTCACTATTGTTTCCTGATTTCTTGGTGCGGGCTATATGTTTCTTTGCTTCGATCGCCATTCCGATAGCTGTAGGCATGGTATCAGGTTCCCATGAGTTGACCAACATACGAATTTCAGGAGAAAGTCCTCCGATGTACCTTTCAAGTTTCTTGCTTTCCGGCTCATCCATTGCAGAGCCTAGTCGAGCAAAATCATAAAAATAAGCAGTATACTTGAGAACATCATCTCCTACCATGGTAAGGTTTAGTGTTTCCTGTTCGATTGCTTGCAATTCGCTTTTCACACAGAACTTCAAACTCATCATCCTTTTTAGTTTCTCCCAAGAGTGTGAGTAAGCAGCATCAACTCCTACTACCTGAACATGCTTAGTCCACCATTTCTGGGCATGCTCCTGAAAAGTGCAAGTGGCGAACTTAACTTTGTCTTCCTTACGGCAGTCGCCACATTGAAAGATTGTTTCTAATTCTTCGAACCATTTGAGAAATTCCTTTGTGTCTATATTTCCGCTAAAGGAGGAGGGATTAAAACCCATAAATTCCACATGAGTAAGTTCCTTGGTGAGGGCGGTAGTTACGTTCCTGGCAATGGATTGTCCAACAGCAGCTTGCGTCATGCTTGGAGTTGTTTGCTTAAGTCTATTTTCATCAAGTCATAAGAGTCCATGAGAATCTATGGGTAATAAGGATCATCCTATTCATAACACATGAATATAATACATGAAGGTTTCGGTCTATATGGACCAATATCATAGATAGCACAACCATTCCCCTATAGTAGAGTCAATACTTGGTGATTCCGTTTCTACAACAATCAAAATACTACAAGTTTCTTTGAACTATGCCACACCTCCCGTGGCTAGGATAATAGTAAAAGCTAGTAAAGATATAAGTCTAGTCTAAAGATTTCCTGTAGTCCTTCTAGGTGAAATCAGGTTTATGGCATCATAAGGTCGAGATAGTCCTGAAGTGGTGTCTGAAGTTGTGCATCGATCAAGTCCTAGATAGTGTAAATTCTAAGCCATTCTTGAGGAACCTGCAGATGTTCCTGTTGAGTCCGTAATCTTGGTATTATCCAAAAGGTGTTATCTAATTCGTGGCAAGTGGAAATGGAAAAAGGGAAATGACAATAGTGGTATTCTAAAAGATGAGAATAACATTGCTGACGATGAAAATCCTAGTGATGGGTTAGGAGATAATGATGATAATAGTAAATGGAATACTACCCTCTTTCGCACAATCTCGCGACATCTAAGAGGTAAAGTTGAAGTATGCACTATGGGACGACCAATAGTGTAATAAGCGGCTGATGGTGGCGGTAGTATCTGAGTAGTAAGCGCCCTACTAGTGAAGAAAAGAAAACATACTATCTCCCTTGCAATAATCATCCTAATAAGTCCATTAAAAATTAAGTCTGAATACTCTACCAAACGGCATTCTATGTATAGGCTGAATGATAGGAGAACCTTATTCCTTTAACAATTCAATGGTGCTAATGGCAGTATACGTGCAACTGGTTGTATAATGGTAGTGGAAGATGACAAGGCATCTTCAATGTCGGAATCCGATAAAAGGATAATAGGGTGAGTATCTGAAGACATGTCACTTGTGAACCAGGTCAATATAATCATATATATATATATATATATATATATATATATATATATATATATATATATATATATATATATATATATATATATATATATATATATATATATATATGAGTATGGGTATAAATAACTCGCACAGTGTGTGCATGAAACAACATGTATAATGAATATGCACCTATGATGAAATGATGAGATGCTATGATGTTGTGGTTATAGTCTAGGGTCCATGATACATCCTAGTTCGCTATAACCTTAGCTCTGATGCCAATCTGTGACACCCCCAATTTACCTGTATGGCAGCGGAATGGAATACCTGGGGGTGACTGTCATAGCACCACAGTTACAGTCATATTGAACGACCTAAAGTGTCGTTTGGAAAAATACATCGTTTGATCATTAAAACATTCAGAGTTTACAAAACTTAGGTCCCAAAAGATATTGCCAATTTAGATAAAATAAGTTCAACAAGATCAAACGTTTCATAAGTGCAGAAAATATAAGGTGAGACGCGTCGACTCCGCGACTCCATGAAGGTCCAAATGTATGCAACATGAGCTACCTTAATAACCTGAGAAATACATTGCGAAAAACGGTCAACACGAATGTTGGTGAATAATCATAGGTTTATAAGTAAATCGTATGTACATAAACCACAAGTATAAAGTAAGGTGACAAAATGTCAAAAAAGCTACATTGTCTCTTAAGCTCATGGCCCCGAAGCTAGACGTACTAAAATTGGCCCCAAGGGAGTGGTTACCAGTCACTCAAATATTAGACATGAAATGCATTCGTTTTCCTTATGGAGCAACCCAAACACGAATGGAGGAGTCACCCTCAATAGATCTATTTATTCACTCTCGCTTGGCAATATAATTAACGGTCCATGATAATAAAGGGGACTTGAAGTGGTAGTACTAACAACTTAAGCAATGTATGGAATTTAATACTTGGGCATGTACAAAAATAATTGTGCAATGTATTCTCCCCCGTGGGATTTAAAATCAAATAAGTAATTAAAACGGGGCTATGAGAACTCACCTGGAGTGATAGTACAAAGATGGCACAACGATGGTAAAGTAATCGGGACAATGAGGCGAGAACACTAGCCGCAACCTAAATGAATAATTGTGATCTAATTTAGATCATGCCGTGATGTAATGAATGCACATGCACATGATACCTATACCACTCGTAACTTGGAAATACTCGTTATTGTCATAGTAAAATAGTTTCCATACTTAGGAAAAATAAGTCGAAATATAGAAGTATATAACTTGTCGTATTATATCGTATGAAAGTGTTAGCGTTATATTCCTCGTATCGAAAACCTTAAAATAATGTCGTTAAGTCGTATAAATATTCTTTTGGGTCATACGTATTTCATTTGTTAAGAATATAGTCCTTAGTAACGTTTCTAGAAAATATACCATTTAGTACGTAAGTTATTATTTTTATTTGTGACCAAATATATATATATATAGTTTTGGTGATCTTAAAACGCGTATAACTTGGTCGTTTTAATTCCGTTTTACTAGTTCTTTATATCCACGGATTCGTTTTAGTAAGTACTAATATATTTTTGATAACTCAGCTCCTCTAGGTTACGTTTAACGTCTCTATATGCCCGTCGAAAATTGTCAAACAGCATGCAGTTTTCAGAAAAATAGTTTTCGTCGTTAAATTTACAAAAATCATATCTCCTTCGTTATATGCTCGTTTTAATCCGTTCTTTCGCCAAAAGTTTCGTTTTTAAAAGTATTTTCTAAATCTTTGGTCAAAAATTACCCCTGAGTTCCTGAGTTTCCCACGATTTCAAAATAGGGACAGTAGGTATATGTAATGTTTCAAAAATCATTTCTATGGTTCCAATCTAGTTCCATCTTCAATCAAACCACTTTCAATCACCACAAAACTAATCTAATCCTACCATACACCTTCTTAGGGTGTCATGGGTTCCTAAACATCACAAACCAAGTAGATCAAACAAGGATCTAACTATAATCACTTTCTAGGGTTTAAAAGTTAAATATATACAAAAATGGAGTGGTATAAGTCAATATATGCATGAGTTCTTGTAAGAAAATATATAAACATAGTAATAACTTGTAAAAATTATGAAATGAGTTTTGTTAACTTACTTGGAAGATTAATGAAGTTTGGATGGTGAAAACCTAACAATCCTTGAGTTTTTATCTCAAAACTCCAACAAGGACAACTATATGAACAAGATTACACTTTGATCTTTGAAAAATGATGGTTTTTGCTTCTTGGATTACCCTAGGCCGAGCACACCCTTGAGAGAAAAGAGAAGAAAAGTTTTCTTGCACCTTGTAAATAATGAGAAGAAAATATCTATTTTATGACATGTATTATTGTAGTTAGACAACAAGTACTAGTATTTATGAGGTTAGTAGAATTTTTCTTGGTGTGTAAGTGATCGGAATGGGGGGGGGGGGGGCAAAGTTGGAGTGTGTAAGGGTTTTGGTGAGACTTTTGTGTGTACATTGTATATATTAGTAGTTTAAAGGTATACCGGGTACCGAGTTAACTAAAAATAAATTTTAACGGAGTTAACCGGGACATAATAAAGTTATAAAAATTATAAAAATATGTTGGGTATAAATATTAAGTGTTTAGATAATTATTGTTTAATTTTTATGAAAACTGTCGTAGTTAAATTAGACGTACGATACGAAATAAATAAATTTCCAAAATACCGGGTAAATTAATATTATAATTTTTATATTATTAAAATGAATAAAAATATATTGGGATAATAGTCGGGAGTGTCGGACATGTTAGTCACACTATAGTTCGCGTATTAGTGTTTATCCAAAATAAACATACGTAAATCGTTAATTATACCAAAAGTATTAATTTAATTATCCTACGAGTGGAATAGTATGCAAGTGCCGAAATGATGATATGCGGACTATTTCTAGTCTGTATGAGATGTCCCAAATGATAAAGCATGAATTCGTTCCTGAACCAATACGGTTACGCGAATTTGAATACTCGTAAACTAAATTTACGATGACATGAGTAATGCACGTGAATAGTGGTTTTCTCTCGGAAATGAATAGTGTCAAGTGAATAGTAAAATTTCTGAATGTTTTTCGGAATGTCAAATTGACCTCGAAAATGATGAATAGTGATCGATGAATAGTAAATGATGAATAATAACTTGTGAATAGTAAATTGTCGAGGTTTGGAAAAAATGACCGGAAATTACGAGTTGTGACAAGATCCCTCCGGCTCTGGCGGATCATAGGACGGTTTTCCCTAACCTTAGTCACCTTATAACTCCATGACTATCCTATAATTGATCACATGCCATAAAACCTTTTGTGAAAATCTCTCAAAGTGTTTATGAATATAAAACACATTTTGTTGACACATCAAGAGTTTTGCATTTCTTTTGAAGCACTCCCCCTTTACATGTGCTCATGAATTTTTAAGAAATTTGCACATGCGTGAGGAGTTTGAACTTTTGAATTGATCCACTTTCAGTGAACATGACCGATTCGAGACACGCTTACATCACTAGTTAGACTAGCTTGAAGTTATTACCCGTCCTGGTCAAGTCCAAAGAAAGTCTCTCGATACGATACATTCTACTCAGACAAGTCCTATTCGAGACACGCTTACATCACTAGTTAGACTAGCTTGAAATTATTACCCGTCCAGGACAAGTCTTTTCGATTACTGACATTTTAAGCTTCGTCAATTCATTGGTACTTACTGAGTCGAGCTCTTTTGAGATTCAGTCACAAACTTTAAACATCTTTGATCACATTTTAATCATGTCTAGAGCCCCGAGATTCATCACAACTTTATCACACCAATATAGAAGCAAAGATGAAGTAGAGATTGAAAGATGGTGACTTGATATGTATATAAGTATTTCGTGTATAGAGAGAGAGAGATGGAAATGAGAGCTTTTATTCAAAGAGAAACACACACAAATACACATACAAGCACACCTTACAAATGAGAGGTAAGGTGCCTTTTATAGTTCCATACATAGGCTTTCAATGGGCTTGGGCTTGGACTTGGTTACATGATTAGATAACAAGGCTTATGAAACATAGCACATGACATATTAGCTTGCCAAGTCCAAGGCCCAATGACTAAATTATTACTAATCTTAACAAACGACACAAAGTTACAATATGAGAATGACCATCACTTCATAATACATATTTTTAATGCTAACATACTCTCTCTTAAATAGCTAAACCATGCATGTAAAAAATCCCACGTCAGTATTTTTTAAATAGGAAAGAACAAATAGGCCACAGTCTAACACATAATTACACCTTGGATATGATTTGCATAGAAACAAAATATACAGATTCGTTGTTGTTTATGCAGATTTTCTTCTCATTCATTTTCAAGAAACACATCACAAATAATTCATCCCACTTTTTATTTTATCTTTTATTAAATCCAATATTTTTTCAATAATATATTAGACAAACATATTGAACACCTTTATTAAAAAAAACCCTGGATGCAGAACCATAAGATGTAAATATATTCTTTTAAGAGAATAGGTTTGATCACCAGTCAACAAAAGAAACAAAAAAAAGTGTACTACTATCATCATATCACCTGCACTTATACAGTATCTCACCTTATCATACAAAACTAACATCCAAATTGTCTACTATTTACGCAGGCCTTTTCCTTCACCCCAACCATTACTACTGAGTAGCAGAAATATGGAGTGATTCTCTTTCAAATGGTACAACCTTTAACTATTTTTATGTCTTTTATCGATTTTTTTTTCTTTGAACAGTTAAGACACACCTAATAGCAATTCAGGCAAGGTGATAGTTAAATTTAATGTAGAATTACCTAAGCTCATGTTTACCCCGAATACAATTTTTTACTGGTGTTTGTTTAACATTGTTAAAACTTGAATAGATGTGTAGTGTCGTAAACTGTATAAGGTGTCCATGAATTTCACTGTTTTCTGTTCTGCAATAAACACCGACAACATGAATCATAAGGGTCCGCATTCATAGCTTATTTCAATCAAACTAAAATAATCAGGTGAAAACTTATGTTAACATAGAGAGACTAATAAAGAACATGAAACTCTTAGCCAGTGTTCTAAAAGGCGCGCCAAGGCGTCGCCAAGGCACAAGGCGTGGCTTCGCTGCCACGAAATGGAGCTTGGCTGCTGATCTAAGCGTGGTGCAAAAAGGCGTGGCACTACTTTTTGAACCAGTTTTTTTTTTTTTTTTTTTTTTTTTTTGGAACCTGGCATTTGGGCTATTTGGTATATGGGTCTGGTAATTATAATAGTAGTCTAAATGTCTAATATAGTACAAGTAACATTATCTAAAATTATAAATACATAAATCTGCAAATATTTTTTTAACTCTTTTGTGACGCCTTAAGAAATGCAAAGGCTCCGCCATGGCGCGTAAGGCTTGAGGTTCGGCCATGCCGCCACGTCACGCCTCACGCCTTTTATAACCTTGCGTCTTAGCTGATAATGCTTAACTACTTGGAACTTTTTTTAGTAATTCCTAAAATTTTGAAGACTCTTGACTTTAAAAGTGATAAACTTTGATAAACCTTGGATAGACAGTATATCTTTTATGTCATTTTTTTTTTAACAGTTAGCACATACCTAATAGCAATTGAGGCAAGGTGATACTTAAATTTAATGTAGAATTACCTAGCCTCATGTTTACCCCGAATATAATTTTTTTACTGTTCTTTGTTTACCATTGTTAAAACTTGAATAAATGTGTATTGTTGTAAACTTTAGAAGGTGTCCATGAATGTCACTGTTTTTTGTTCTGCAATCAACTAAAATACTCAGGTGAAAAATTATGTTAACATATAGAGACTAATAAAGAGCATGAAACTCTTACCTGATAATGCTTACCACCTGGAACTTTTTTTAGTGATTCCTAAACTTTTCAAGACTCTTGACTTTAAAAGTCATAAACTTTGATCAACCTTAAATACACAGTATTCGTTTTATGTGATAATACATAGGTGCTAATAAATCCAGGCTTTTGCCACATGATGCATCTTTCTCCTACACTGTCAAGACTATTATCTAACAAGTTCATGGTGTTAAACTCTTATAATCTTTTTTTTAAATAATAAAAAACAAATAAAACTTTACTATTTCGTCACATTTTATCTCTTAAAAGGAAATTGTTGCCATATTTTACACCAAACTAAAACTTTTGCAATTTAATTTACCTTTACATTAAAAGTTAAATTTCTCTTATGAATCCGATAAAGGCCTCAACTATAAATTTCGTGCTTATGTATAGCCACTACCTTTATTCTAATAGTTGCATTCTTGCAGAAAACCTACATTCCAACACTCCCCTGCCAAATTGCCTTATGCACAAACCAAATAAACAATACATGGGCAGAAAACGACGAGAACAAATGACAAGATTACACCATGCGTTACAACACAGGTATGTTAAGATAATAGATTTTCAATACTTAAAGAACAATGAAGATAACATATAATTAACCATTTGCTTACATATTAAACATCCAATAAGTTAAAACTTAATAACTTATCATGACAAAATACCCACACACCTAACCATTCCTACAAAACCCTTTGCCCAAAAAGCATCTTCATAAATACCAACAGAAAACATATTAATATGGCATCGACTTTAGCTTTGGATGAACGACAGAAGCTCGGCTGCTCGAGTCTGTTTCTTCATAACGTTCACCAAAATCGCTGACACTTCTGTCAGATCTTGGGTTTGCAGCTTGGTTAGCTCTGAAATGCTTTACAAAGTTGAATCAAAAGCAAACAAAAGTTCCAGCTTTCCGAGGACAAAATCCCTCTCAGCCACACGACACCTTATCTCTTGAGCTTTCTTCCTTAGTTTTGACTCATCCAGCAACAAAACACTCACCCCTCTCTCAAACTTTACCACCATCATATCCCTCACAAAACTTGACCCAGCAGCAAGAGCTAGCTCCTTGCAAAAAGGCATAGGAGTTGTCATGTTTATTTTTTTTATTTTTTTGGATTATGAAAGAGTTGATTTTTGTGTGTGTGTGTGTGTGTGTGTATGTGTTTAGATTACAATTGTCTTTCCTTACAATTCTTAATTTTTGTTTATGTGTGATTTAAAAGGATCTTTGCTTTAATTGCACCCCTTGAGCCACTCCCTATGAACAGTAACTCATCATTAATCACCCTGCCACATGCATGAACACACCCCCAACCTTTCACATCCCCTAGCAGTTTGACCAGCCACTGTTCCAGCAAAATCAAATATGCAAAACATAAAAAACAAACTGGGAAAAAAACAATTAATAAAATGGAATAAAATAATAATAATAATACTAATAGAGGGAAGAAAAAAAGGGAAAAAAAAGAAACCTGCATATTACCTGTCTGTCGTGGGGAGCAGGAAAGGCAACAAAAAATAAATTGAAATTTTTATAAATTTCCAACTGTTAAGTCTTTTAATTGTTTTTACATATTCTTTTGTAGGTTTTGGTGCACACAAGAGAGTACTACCTTTATGGCTGAATTCAGATCACTATCCCGTAACAGCTAACTCAATAGTAGCCAACGTTCCTTTCATTGAACGTTTGTTTCACTTTGTGGTGGTTCAAAACTAGAATTGGCACTATTACGTTTAATAGAAATGGACAATCGAGTTGTGTAATTGATGTTCCATCCATGTATTCATGATGTATTTCACTATAATTAGTTTTTTATAATTTGAAATTTTATACTATTTGATATTACTATTACAGCAATTGATATGGAATACATAAATTCTCGCAAAAGCCCTGCTAATTGTTTTCTTTTTTCTTTTTTTTCCACAACACTTTGATCAAAAACAAAAACACTAAGATATACTTAATGAATGGTTAAATATAATTACCTTTGTTACTAACGCTATCAACGTATATCGAACAAAAACATTAAAAAAAATAAAATAAAATAAAAAATAAAAAATTGCTACATCATCTGATCAAATTCCATTTTTAAACCGTTTTTCTCTTCTCATTGTGTAATTACGGGATTATTACAGGCCAAAATATGGCTGAGAAAGACTTGGTATAAAAGTTTACTCTGCATGGTACTTTAAAAGTACATATGTTTCACAATCCTATTGGTGCAAGTACATGGGGTTACTGTGGATCCGTCCCCTTTTTTAACTACTATTCATTACAAAAACCACTTTTCATTACAAAAGACCTGTTATGGCTACTTTTCACCTCCGTTCAATGCCTGTAATGGTTCCTTTGTTGCATTAATCCGGTGACCCAAATCTTCAACACTGGGATGAATAAAGGAGTTGTACCTCTGTTTTAAAACAAACACAATCATCATAAACGAAAAACCATGTGATGTGCACACGTGCGCTTACAAAACACACCCGCAGCATCGCGCGGGCTTCCACGCTCGTAAACATCTATGAACTAATTCTTGGCAAAACAAAAAAAAAAAGTATTAGAACAAGACATTGATTCAAACAAATAATAAATAATCATGTACCATCAGTAAACCATGACCACCATAAAATATCCGAAACACAACTAAACAATCATATCTTCATAACCAATAAAATCATTGCGGTAACTCAAAACCTCAACATAACATACAAAGAAAACAAGAAAAATTATAAACACATACCGCATGCAAAAACAATTAAAAAAATTTAGTCTTTTTCTCCCAAATCTGATAAAAAGATGAAAAAGAAAATGGTTAAAGAAAATAACGGTGATCGAAGGTGGCTGTGAAAATGATAGCAGGATTTCCTTATTATTCATTCATTGATATTGGGCCCTGTTGGGCCGTGATTTTGGACGGCAAGGAAACACGGTGCAAAAGGGATATTATATCCATATATATACTCGACTAAGAAAGAAGGGCCCTAATCCCTGGATCCATTTTATTAATTATTAGTCGACAGGAAGGAAAAGGGTTCTTAGTTCGACAAGGGGCGGTGGAGAAGGATTCGGTAACAGTAGGGAAATAGTTGCCACCGGCGGTGGAGTTCAAGGCCGGAGGTCCAGTGGTTGCGGTTGAAAACTCCGGCTACGGTAGTGAGTCTAGAAGTTGAGTGTGTATGGTAGAGAAGGATTAGAGGTTATGTGTGTTTGTTTGTTTGTTTGTTTGTGGGGGTGAGACCCACTAAAAGTGTAGATAATAATGTAATTGAAAAGACAATTATGCCCTTAGATTAATGGTCAAACTAACAGAAATCTTGGTCAAGGGACCAAACCCGTATAGGTTGAAAATCACAGGGACCAAACCCGAGAAAAATAAACCACATGGATGATTTTTTATTGACCCGATAAACCACATAGACGATTTATGATATTTACTCTAAATTATTGTTACAGTGATATCCATTTATTAGTTGCACAAGATAGTACAACATATACTCTAATATAAAATTTCACCAATTCTAGCAAAAGAGGATCAAGATGGGTCCTGCAACTAGAATATATTACAAAAATATATTACCATACCATTTGCATCAATGGTAATTATTGAATGTATCATAGTTGGTGGTAACACATTATTCAAGTCAACCACATCACAAGACATAAATTCATATGTGTTTACTACTTATGTTTTCATTGTTAGATTTATGTTCCTTATTCCTTGGCTTTCATAGTCCTTATCAAACAAAGGTAACTTTTTTTAATGATAATTTTACTTATTTACTCATTACATACTGATTTTGTTTGTTTTTTATTTGCAAAAGATTAACTATCCCACCATTGAAGGTTTTTATGTGGGCTTCCTTTAGGTTTAGGATTTAATAAATATATAACTCAAGTTTGTTTTGTAATTCCGGTTTTAAATATGGGGATAAGAACTAGTGGTTTCGTACTTTGTAAATCCTTTCTAGTTGGTGGGTTTTTGAAGGTTTCTAATATAAAGTGGTTTCGCTTTGGTATGGGTTTTATATTGAAAAGACAATAAACATTTGTTTGGTTTATTCTTTTGATACGAGGAATGTTTGTTGGAATGGAAATTGATAGTAGACTACTTAGGTGGGTGTGGGTTGGTTTTGCTTTTTTTGTGGGCTATCTTTTTTTCTCTCTATTATATGTGGGATCATTTTTATATAATTTCATATTTTTATTATTTTATTATTTAAATAAACATTTTTGTTTAAGATTTATTATAAAATAAATTTAAATAAATATAATTTATCTATTCTAAACCCACCTCAAATCCAATCCTATACCAAATTCAAATTCTAATCCAACCTCACTTATAAATCAAATGGACTCTTATTTTCTCTCTATCTCTCTGATCCCACTATGTTTTTATATTAAAATTTTAAATATAAAGTTATATATCAAATTATAATACAATTATTTATTCATTTAATAATATACTACGTATATTATATCTTCTATACCAAATCTAAATCAAATCCTAATCTTAAATCCATCTACGTACCAAACGGGCCCTAAAATTTGAAAACAGTCTTTTATACTTTGTAGAACCGTAGAGGGGGGTGAATACAGTCGTTTCGGCTTCTTCAAAGTTTAAAGACTTTAAGCCTCAAAGATCAACAAGTGGTTGTACAAGAATCCAACAACCACAAACATAACCAAAGTATATAAAGCAAGTATAGAGACACCACGATATATACCGGTTCGGGATGGGGGTTTATACCATCCGTATGTCCAGTTGCGAATCCACGACATCGATACTATTACACTAGTATAATCCTTCCGGTGGACTACAAACCGTTACAATTCACTCCACCGATATTCCCTAATATTGATGCTCACAAAGAAGGAGTTACTCCCACGGTATTCCGCCCTCGGAAACCACCCTAAAGAATCTCGTGATTCGACTTACACTTTGGTCACAAAGACCTCAACCAAAACTTCCACCCGGAAGTATCAAACCCCAACTAGATCCCCAATGATCTAGGCTTGGTCACCAAGACACAAGACTTCCCTTACAAACAATTGAATGAATGAATAAGTGTTTGTTCAACCAAGCCCTAACCTAACCTAGTGACTCGATTCTAGTAGAAATGGTATAGATAAGAAGACCCTCGACACAATCACAAGAGTGGATTAGGTTCTTGTGATTCTTCCCTTGCAAGGAGATGTTTTCTTTCAAAGATGTAAGTGTGTTTTAGTCAGAACACAAGAGAGATAGAAAGAATGTAGAGAGAAAGAATAATGGCAAGGAGTGAGGAATACAAGATCCAAGGGGGTATTTATAGGCCAAGACCCAAACTTGGGAATATTTTATCGAGGTCGGCGCATCGCCCACGCGTCAACGCGCAGGTGGCACGCCAGGCCCAGTGAAAATTCCCAAGTGTTGGGTGTTGGTCTTGTAAATACCTACCCATGCTAAACCCCCAATTGTACTTCACGCACTAAACCTTATCATTAATCAATCTAAGGTTTACCAACTCAAATAGCCACTTTGGAAAATATTTTGTGAAGTGTTTATTAGAAAACCAATTATCAAAGATAGTAAGAAAGAAGAGATAATTAGGTAGGGGTAGAATGGGTATTCCTCATATGGCATAGAAAATAGAGAAAGAATATGCCATGGGATATTCCTTTAAAGGGAAGTGTTGGGATCAAAGTTTTCACTATTTTGTCAAGTCTCGGTCATTTGTAATAATAGGTTGCTTAAGTTACTATTTACTTACATTTATGTTACGTAACATGTTTACTAGACTTAAGGCATTTTAGTCCATGGGCTTAGAAGCCCACACGAATTGATAGTGGAAGGAGAGGGAGTGTTGCCCTAGCTCCTTCCCTATAAATAGAAGCCTTAGTCTCATGTAATACTTGGTTGGTTATTTGATTTCTTAAGGAAACTCTTGCACTTATATTTCTCTTATTCATATAATCACCCAAATCTCCTTTCTCATCTCATTTCTATTGTTATAATACTTGTGTTTACAAAATGGTGACCTAACAAGTGGTATCATTCGCCATATGAAGGTGTAGCTTTTGTGTTTTCATTGATTTCATTTCTTATAACTTGTTTTTTTTAATCGATTTGTTGTTAAAATTTTCGTACTTTTTGCTTGTTTTTTGGTTTTTATCACATATTTGCTTACAAACTTGTGCTACAAATCAAAACAAACATAAAAGTTTCAAAATTTTTCTCACAAAATCGATTTCGAGCTTCTTATACTTATTTTCGAAATTTTAAAATTTTTGGAAAAAGTTCATAAAGTTTTTAACTTTCTTCAAGAAATCTTCATTTTATACCTAAAAGTACAAGAATCTTTAACTAAAAACACGTTTTAGGTTTGCTTTCGTTGAAAACACTACTCGCATAGCTTATCGAGAAAGTGTTTTGTCCCTTTATCGAGATCTTCACTAAGCGCTTTACATCGACTTTGTGTTTGTGGACTCAGTATTTTCTTTCTTGTATAAGAAAGAAAAGTACTTCGACTTTTGGCAAATTTTCAAAATTGTACAATTTCGAAAAGTGGGATCGTGAGTTTTTGTGTTTTTCGAAAATACTATTTTTTTTCGAAATCACATTTTTTTCGAAAACTTGTATAAGTTTCGAAAACTCACTTAAATCACTTGTTTTTTGCGATAACCTACAAGTTTCGCAATCACTGTTGTGCAGAAATTTCGCAATCACCATTGATCAACAATTTCGCAATCACAAGTGAGGAAATCTTCCGCAATCACTGTCATAGAAAACTTTCGCAAACACAGTTGAAGACAAATTTAGCAATCACTGTTTAGCACAGTTTCGCAATCCGAAGTTGAGCAAAGTTATACCTTCTACAAGATCCATTATTACACAAGTGTTATAAAATGTCTCAACCACCTAATTACTACTTCCCTCATACTCAGCAACAACAACATCAGCAGTATCAGCAACAACAATACCATCAGCAACAACTGTATCAACAACCTTCACAATCACACGTTCAACAACAACCGTTTAATCCACTACATCATTACCTAATGATGCAACAACATCAAATCATTCCTCAACAACAACCACATCAAATGTCACAACATAACAATCAGTTTTCATCAAAACAACCTCACTGGTTTGATAGGATGTGTGAAGTTATTACAACTCAACAATCCCGACATGAGGCAGGATCACTTGAAACACCTCCAATGCTAACACCTGGGAACTATGTTCAATGGTCAAGTCGATTCTTACGATTTCTTGAACTAAAGAAACCTCATGGGAAATTCTTGAAGCAAGTGATACTTGAAGGACCATTTGAATGGCCAACAAGATTTGAAGCTGGTGATCCAACTGCTGATCCTCCACGTCCTCCTGGTGATAGACCTCTTCCAGAAACTGCACTCACTGAAGAACAGAAATTACATCGTGAAGCTGATGAGTATGCAATGGCTTATATACTTCAAGGTATACCTAATCCAATTTATCGCAGTGTCGATGCTCAGAAAACAGCCAAAGCTATGTGGGAACACGTTGATCTCCTTATGGAAGGCACTCAATTGAACAAAGATGATATGGAATCCAAACTTTACATGGAATACACAGACATCACAATTGAACCAGGAGAGTCACTTGAATCCTACTATCATCGTTTCACAAATGTGGTCAATGATCTGGAACGTCACAAAATCACAGTACCAAGGATAGCAGTGAACTCCAAATTCGTCGGTAGTCTTGGTCCAGATTGGCATAAATATGTAACATTTGTACGTCAAACCAAAAATCTACATGATGCACCATATGGTTTGTTGTATGATTTTCTGAAACACCATGAACCTGAAGTGGAAAAAGATAGAGCTCTACGAGGGGGATACACACCAACACCAACACCAAATTCTTTGGCTCTCGTAGCTCAATCTCCCTATGCTCCACCACCAATGTCAAATCATGCATATGTTCAAGAGCAAAACTACTTCAGTTATCCAAAATCTTCCACCTCGAACCAAATGGTCCCTTATGATTCATCTCCACAGAATGCTTCTACTCAACTTGTTCCATTAAACAACAATGATGCAGTGTATTACTCAAATTCCAATGACGATGACGATGATGACTTTAATACGTTGAATCAGGGACTTGCTCTTATTGCTCGTGCTTTCAGCAAATTCTCCAACAAAACAAACAACCGTCAACGTTCATCTTCTAACACAAGTGATGCGTGGGAATCGCAACAGGCTTTACCTCACGAGGGATCTCGAGAAGCTTACAACCCCCACCAGGCAGTGTACCTGATCGTTGTAGTATAGTATAGTGACAAGTACCGGGGGATTGATCGTTCAGCTTAGGAATAGTGTCGCTAGGATTAGAAAACCTAAATACTAGTTCTAAAGGTGAGGGATGATTATTTTTGTGTTTTTATGTTTTTTAGAAAGCAATTAAAATCTCGGGGTTTGAAGGATTTGGGCGGAATTAATTGCTATTCAACTAACCCAATATTAAGATGCAATCAAAATAAAATACTAAAAATGAAAATAAACTAATTTATACTAAAGTTGTGAGCAGTAATTGGAGAAAATGTGTTTACTTAGATTTCACTACTCCCTAGACATCTTTTACACGTTAATTACTTGTTATAATTGCATGGATGACGGATCGTATTCCTTAATACCATTCATGGGGTGGCACACATAACTCCCCAATTCTATGAGCTCTTATCTCCTCCTACACCATGCCCAGCACAACTATAAGGATTGTAAACAGTGGCTCATGCATTAAATACAACCAATAAAGACCTAGTGCGCCTCGGTTCATGTTTCTTAAGACGTTCAAGCATGTTACCATTTGGAGATCTGCCAATTTTCTTAAGCCTAACATATAAATCATTCATCCAAGACAAGAATAAACAAGTAATCAACACATAATTAACATCTAGGTTTCATTAGATCTAAGCAAACACAAGATAGATCTAGCCTAGCATGATAGAATTAAGACAAGAACATGATATAGACAACCAACACATAGACATATTGATTGAATTAGAAGAACACTTATCTTGATTAATCATGCAAGGTATCAAGGGGTTGGAACCCTTGAAAAACCTGTAAAGTTACACCAAAATCGTACTTAGGGTTTCTCCCAAAACTTCTCTTTTTAATGTGTGAAAATTAGAAAACTATATATAGAAAAATAGGTATGACGGCGTCAAGACAAACAATGTGACGCCGTCACCTCGCCGCCAAAACTCTCCTCGGACTGCCTAGATCCACTTCTGACGCCGTCAAGACTTAAACACTTCCAGGCCATCACGACTCTTTTACTCTTGACGCCCTTCCTACATGACGCCGTCAAATCTGTTCTGGGTTGTCATGGAAATTCATGAAATTTGCTCTTGACGCCGTCAAGGTTTTGCTCTTGACGCCGTCACCTACTGTTCCCAGCATGGAAAATTAAGACTTTGGCGTTTTCTTCACTTTTATGCTCCAAAAACGTCCGAATTGCTTCCTTTTCCAGATTTCTCTCCCAAAGTACCTAAAATCACAAAAGGAACGATTTAGGGCAATATTTGATCAAATAAATTCGGATTCGGGCTTAAATGACCCCCTAAAAGTGGTTCATTTTTCGCCTCATCATATACCCTTACACTTGAGATTTGCTTGTCCTCAAGCAAATGCGCTTTTATTCTACTCAAAAGACAAGTTAGGGGTCATTTAACACTAATATAAAAGTAATTACAACAAATAATCGTTCCACTAAAGACCAATAAACAAGCACGGATGTCACACACAAGCACCTCACAAATAGTGTTTAGATACTCACATCTCTCGGGTGTAATAAAGTGTAAATTACAATATGGAAACGGAAGATATCTCTCACTACCTGTCATAGCAAAATAGATTACCATAGGCTTGGGAAAGGATCAAACCTCCACCACATGGCGTAAGCACCTAGGATAAACTATCAAAGAGGTCTTTTAAAGGGTTGTAACGTTAGGTATAGGGATATGAAATACACGGTTTTGTTGGATAAAGGAAGTTTTACTGGTGGCGAGTTAACAATCTTGGTTAATTACATGTACAATGTGGCGTTGCTAAGCCAAGACTAGACTCGACTTAAGCTAATAAATGAAAAATAACAAAAACATAAAATGAACATAGAATAAAACAGGATGGTAGTCCGTATGTTTTTTCTCTTTTTCCTTTTTCTATTTTTTTTTTCTTTTTCTTGATTTTTTCGATTTTTTTTTTTTTTTTTTTTTTTTTTTTGCATACACTCTTACCCTACCATCCAAAATAATACATCATAGGGAATGAACATTTCCCTTACACTTGAATCTTTACATACTTTACAATTAACTAATCTAATGACTCGAATTAAGAAAATTAAAACACTTGGAGCACTTTTAAGATTATCGTACATATGGGGGTAATAAGTGATGTTCTTCCCCATTACTTCATAAAACAAGTACTTTACCCATGAGTCCCAATCGTCCCAAAACAATATGTACAAGGATATGACTCGACTTAGCAACCATGTAATCAATTAGAAAGTTAACTTAGGGTTTAACAAATAACAATAATGCACTAAACATGAGCGCATACACGGAAGGCTAAGGCGATTTGGGTGTACATTTAAGTGGGGTGTAACAAATTCTTCCTTTAAGTAAAATGCTTAAAGTTAGAAACGAAAAGATAGGCTCGGAGGGGTGTACTAGGGGTATCGTGTACTGAAAATGAGTACAACGCTAAGGGTGTGGGAAAAATTAGTTGACTTAACTAGCCAAGTAATATGACTTAAATGGTCAAGTAATTGTAATACGGGTTTAACACAAGGGTAATCCTAATGCCTCTTATCATGTAGTAAATCCTACCACACGAATGTAGTCTCACTAGCGGTCTCGGGATGCATCACTAACGCAAGTTCTAGAATCTAAATGCTACCGGTACACTCATAAGCACTAATAATAAATGCTTTTCCTATCAAATCTAAAGGCGAACCTCACATATTTGGGTGGAAAATTTTTCTGAATATACGGTTATGTGCTAGTCATACAATCTCCTATCCATGAGACGCTTGCTATGGCTAAAGTTTCACTCCTAAATGTTGTAAAAAAATTTAAATTTGGCGCTAAAATTGCACTAACAAGTATTTCTCATAGTTTTATTACACATCTACCATCAAACAAAACAAACTCAAGCGAAAGTGCATATGTAAGGTATCATCTTTTTACCCTCCCCTTACACTTAAGATGAACATTGTCCCCAATGTTCAAGTAAAGAATGTAAAAGTGAAAAAGTAAAGAGAATGAAATCAAATACTCCCCTGATTCGCTCGGTATGGATAATAGGGTGACTAGGTTAAATCTTCCTCCAAGAAAATGAACAATCAAAGCTTCCCTTCCAGAATATAAATCATCTTCTCGTCATACATAACCTGTAAAACCTGACAAAATAGACAAGACAACCTCGCGTAAAATCGGCGGCATTCTATATAAGTTACTAAACCTAGAAAACAAGATAAGATATAATGCTTGTGGAATGAAGTTTGCAGATCTCCTGGAGATTATAAAACTTAATAATTCACAAAAACCATAAGACTCCGTTAGAAAAACAAAACCGGTAAAATTTCCAGATTTTTAACTCCTGACGCCGTCAAGAGTAAACCCCTGACGCCGTCAGAATTGACCTGCAGAAATCCTTATGTTAAGTTTCCGGAAAATTTCTGGAAAAACTTGGTTCTACTTCCTGGAAAATCCTGCAAAACTTCATTATGACTCAATACAAGCATTTGACTCTAACAAATACGAATACACATGTTCATTTAATATTGTGGAGAATCATGATCGGTTTGTTTCTTAAAAACATATTTGGGGTTTCCCCTTACACTTATCTTTTGCAAAAATACCTTTAGGTGGAGTTAAGACCAGGCTAAAACAACAAAGTAAAGTATTTCCACTATTTAGTTAGAAACATGATTAACCAACAATAAAAATTAAACATGCATACGGAAGCAAATAACAATCAAACAAATAAAATCACACAAAACATGGGTTGCCTCCCAAGAAGCGCTTTTCTTTATTTACGAGTCTTGTAGCTAGACTCAAGGTCATGGGTTACTACGTGATCTCATCATTGGAAATGATATACCCCATATAGTTGCGATCATTACTGTTATGGTGGTAGTGCCTCAATCTGTCGATACTCGCAATCACCATCCCACCTAATCTGCTTCTCAAATTAGCTACCCCATCTTGGCTCACACCTTCGATTGTGAATGGCCCATACCACCAAGTGCTTGGTTTGTCGGGTGGTATTGTTGTTTCTAAGTGTCTCAAGAGTACCAAGTTCCCTTCCTCAAATGGTACATGATTATCTATGGGTTGAGTATGTTCGAATTCGACCTGAACCTTATTGTTTTTGCTTCTCTCATTTTTGGCTTCATTATAGCTTTTGATTCTTGCCTCCCATTCAAGAATTTTATTCTGAACACGAATGGGTGTCGTGTCAGTGTTGTTTTTTATCTTTCTCCAACTCAAATTCTCATGCTTACTTCTTGGGGTCATGGGGAAGCTAATCTTTCTTTTTCCAGATTTAAGCTCGATCTTCCTACCTTTATATTTAATGACAGCCCTAGCGGTAGTGAGGAATGGTGACCCAAGGATTATTGGCATGCATCCATCCCCTTTATCATCGATGATCATAAAATCAACGGGGTACATGAATCCTGCGACATTAACTAATACGTCTTCTGCGATCCCTAGGGGATATATGTACGAGTGTCCAACGAGAGATAGCCTAACACGAGTAGGGGCTGGCATTTTTGACGTTAGTTGGATGTAAATAGTTAGGGGCATAAGATTTACTTCCGATCCTTGGTCGGCGAAAGCACTAAGATGTTTCAAGTCCCCGATGCTTGTTGGTATCTCAAAGTTCCCACATGCCACCTACTTAGTAGCTACCTTTTGTACCACTAGTCTTTTGAATACTGATCCTCCAGGCAGCGTATCATACTCATCTTTCACTTCTTCCTCATTTTCAGAACCCTGATTGGGAGGTTGGTTACGCCCATCACCCTTAATCCAATTTGTTATGGTGTTTTCGTTTATATCATGTTTCAGGTAGTAGCTCAAAGGTTGGGATTCTGGTGGTTTTTCTAAGGTCTGTTTAGCAGGAGTTTTTACCTTCTCATTATCTTTTTGGACGATGGTGATGGAGTTAACAAATTGAGTGGTGGGAGTGGCGCTTTCTTTCCTTAGTAGTATTCTTTCGGGGGTTCTCTGGTTGGCATACTCCTCTAATAAACTGCTTCCTCGAATCTAGCAAGCCGATCTGAGTGAGTTGCCATATATTCTCTCATCCTAGCTTCAAACTCCGAACTAAGCTCTTTGGGAGGGGAACAAGGTGGGGCATAGTTCTGAAAAGTCTCGGCGTTTTCTCTAGAGGGTGACTCAGATAATGGTGCCGAAGTTGTTTTTGAGACAGAATTGACAGTAGCCCGTCTAGGACTTAAAGGTCTCCTTTGCCTTTCCTCAAAATAGTCAACTTTTGCCTCAAGTTTGCATAGGAGTTCATCGGGGATTTCGGTGGTTCCTCCAAATGTCGAGACTGCATTGATGGCCGCTTCTATCGTATGTTTAAATTCCCACATCTCATGATTATCAACAGCGAGCTCTTCGATAATTGCCCAAGACTCCTCGGCGTTCTTATCACGCAATTTACCTCCCGCGGCCCTGTCGATGGTGCGCTTAGTGTGATAGTCAACATGGTCGTAGAAAATTTGGACTAATAACCAAAGGTTTATGCCATGATGAGGGATCTTGTGGAGGAGATCCTTAAAACGGGCCCAAGGCTCGTAGAAAGTTTCACCCCGCTGTTGCTCAAACATCAAAATGTCCCTTCTAAGCATTGCAGTCTTTTCCGGTGGAAAGAATTGGGTAAGGAAACGATTGGCGAGATTGTCCCATGTGGTAATGGATCCCGCGGGTAAACGCTCAAGCCATTGACTAGCTTGATCCCGTAGAGAGAATTGGAATAAGCGTAAACGGGTAGTCTCTCTAGTTTCAACATCTAAGTCTATGGAATCTACGATTTTGAGAAAGTCCTTAAGATGTTGGTTTGGATCTTCGGAACGAAGTCCATGGAATGCACATCCGCTTTGCACCAACCAGATGGTGTCGGATCGCAAGGGGGTTACATTGGCTCCGGTGAGCTCAATGGTATTTCGGTAGCCTTGGTGGCTAGGTCGGGAATACTCTCCTAAGGTTCGGGGCCTAAGGGGTTCTAATGGTGGGTTTTGTTGTGGTGGGATGACGGGTTCAAAGATGTTCCCGTTGTCCATGGTGTCGGGTGGTTACGAACAAAGGCACAAAGAAATAAGATAGACTAAAGAAAACTAAAAATAAAAATAAAATCTTACTAGAAAGGAATCTAGCAAGTAGACCTAATAAAAAGAAATTCTAACCTAGACAACAACTATTCCCCGGCAACGGCGCCAAAAACTTGATGCGTGGGAATCGCAACAGGCTTTACCTCTCGAGGGATCTCGAGAAGCTTACAACCCCCACCAGGCAGTGTACCTGATCGTTGTAGTATAGTATAGTGACAAGTACCGGGGGATTGATCGTTCAGCTTAGGAATAGTGTCGCTAGGATTAGAAAACCTAAATACTAGTTCTAAAGGTGAGGGATGATTATTTTTGTGTTTTTATATTTTTTAGAAAGCAATTAAAATCTCGGGGTTTGAAGGATTTGGGCGGAATTAGTTGCTATTCAACTAACCCAATATTAAGATGCAATCAAAATAAAATACTAAAAATGAAAATAAACTAATTTATACTAAAGTTGTGAGCAGTAATTGGAGAAAATGTGTTTACTTAGATTTCACTACTCCCTAGACATCTTTTACACGTTAATTACTTGTTATAATTGCATGGATGACGGATCGTATTCCTTAATACCATTCATGGGGTGGCACACATAACTCCCCAATTCTATGAGCTCTTATCTCCTCCTACACCATGCCCAGCACAACTATAGGGATTGTAAACAGTGGCTCATGCATTAAATACAACCAATAAAGACCTAGTGCGCCTCGGTTCATGTTTCTTAAGACGTTCAAGCATGTTACCATTTGGAGATCTGCCAGTTTTCTTAAGCCTAACATATAAATCATTCATCCAAGACAAGAATAAACAAGTAATCAATACATAATTAACATCTAGGTTTCATTAGATCTAAGCAAACACAAGATAGATCTAGCCTAGCATGATAGAATTAAGACAAGAACATGATATAGACAACCAACACATAGACATATTGATTGAATTAGAAGAACACTTATCTTGATTAATCATGCAAGGTATCAAGGGGTTGGAACCCTTGAAAAACCTGTAAAGTTACACCAAAATCGTACTTAGGGTTTCTCCCAAAACTTCTCTTTTTAATGTGTGAAAATTAGAAAACTATATATAGAAAAATAGGTATGACGGCGTCAAGACAAACAATGTGACGCCGTCACCTCGCCGCCAAAACTCTCCTCGGACTGCCTAGATCCACTTCTGACGCCGTCAAGACTTAAACACTTCCAGGCCGTCACGACTCTTTTACTCTTGACGCCCTTCCTACGTGACGCCGTCAAATCTGTTCTGGGTTGTCATGGAAATTCATGAAATTTGCTCTTGACGCCGTCAAGGTTTTGCTCTTGACGCCGTCACCTACTGTTCCCAGCATGGAAAATTAAGACTTTGGCGTTTTCTTCACTTTTATGCTCCAAAAACATCCGAATTGCTTCCTTTTCCAAATTTCTCTCCCAAAGTACCTAAAATCACAAAAGGAACGATTTAGGGCAATATTTGATCAAATAAATTCGGATTCGGGCTTAAATGACCCCCTAAAAGTGGTTCATTTTTCGCCTCATCAACAAGGAATCAAGCTGTTGTCAATGATGGAAGAGTGGAAATTCAGAATCGTAGCTATGGTCGATCTGGTTCAGGAAGTTCTTCAGGAAATTTTGGGAATGGTCAGAGGTTTAATAACAATGGAGGGTTCAGGAACAACTCAGGGTCTTCTCAGCAAAGGTCTGAACCAGTTGCAACAAGGAACTCCAACTCAGGGAATGCAGTGTGGTGCTACAATTGTAATGAACAAGGTCATATAGCGACAGCATGTCCCAAACCGAGAACTCGGGGTAGTAAGTTTCACAAGCAGGCATTACTCATGGCTCTTCAAGATGAAAAAGATGGACATTTCCCTGAACAAGATAACAACTTCATGGCAAATGTGAACAATGATGATGACGTGGAAGATCTGGAAGCTAATGCAGCTGTGATGCTTATGGCCAACATGCAGGAACTTCAGTTTAATGATTCAGGTCCAGTGTATGACACTGACGGCTTGTCTCAGGTACATGACCAAAAAGCATGCCTAATACATGAAATAGCCTCACCCTCTGCTTCTGAATAAGATATGGCGCAAGTTGTTTCATCTAAATCATCTTCATCTTCTCAAACAGATGAACAAATAAGCACAATTGTCATATTTGATGATGACACAGTTGTTTCATTTGATGATCCTATTGAGAATGATAAACATGATCATTTCGAACAACATGAACCATCATTTGATCCAGACCCTGACCTCATAATGTTATCTAAACAACTGAATGATCAGCAATTGCTAATTGCAAAATGCAACGAGAAAAATAAAGTTTTAAAAGAAACAAATGCGGCACTTGCAAGAGATATTGAGTGTTATAAAATACAACTTTCAAATCAGCAAGAAAAGATTAAACATACAAAAAGTTTTGAAAAAGCTTTTCAAGAATCTTACAACAAAGAGCAAGATCTTCAGCACAAGATGCAAGATCTAATTCAGACAAACGGAAAGTTGATTTCTAAACTTGAAAGTGAAAAATGTGAACTGAAAATGCAAGTTGAACGTCTTCAAAGAGACCTTTCAAAAACAGAAACAGAATTGTCAAGTTGTAAAAAGGAGTTTTGTGAACACAAAATACGAAAAAGGAAGTATATAGATGATTTACTCGGTGATATTGTTGATCTTGAAAAACAACTCAAAGAATTTCGTAACATTGTTTACAAACACGGGAACTCTGTCACAACAATTCAGAAATTTACTTTAAAACCGAGACCCGATAAAGGATTTGCACTTGGCGATTACAATTCAATGTTTCTTAATACGGCATTCAAAGAAATTCCTAAAATTTACAGTATGGACCATTTGCTTGATAATACAATTGTGCGTGCTGTTGTTTTTGATACTGAGGAAGAAGAAGAACTTGAAGATGAGAGTCGATCAAAAATGAGTTATGTTCAATATTGGACACCATATGACTATTCAAAAGCTCCACCTCTTTCTAAATCTTTTGTTACTCAAAAGGACTTACCTGAGAAATCATGGTTTGTCGAAGAGTCATATGTCTCATCTTCTAATGTGGTCCCTGTCCAAACTGTAGCACAAATAAATGGTCCTTTACCATCATCCGGTGAACTTACACCTTTACCGAAAAGTTGTCGTGTCTTAAATTATTTCAAAACTTTTTTGGAAGACATCAAAATTTTGGAGGAAACAATTGAACGCAATTCTGAAATAAAAATTGAAACTTTTCAATCCGCTTACGAGCGAGAAAAGAGAGATATTTTTCAAAAACAAATGTTGCCAATTGTCAAACACCTCCGTCTCTGTGCTACACGTTGGGATCAGGAACTTCAAAACGAGGTCAAAAATATGATAAACGTTTTCAACTCAACTGAAAATGAGATTTTGGTTCAAAAGCAAAGAAATAGAGTTTTAACAAATGATGCTGATCGACTCTTGGAACAAGTTCTCAATGCTGATATTTTGTCTGTTATCATGAATGATCTCTATAAATCTGGTACTTCTATGCTTATGGATGATCTTTGTGTTGATAATAACTTGTTGAATGTGGAAATTGAAACACTTAAACATGATAATGACAAGCTGAGAAGTAAAAATGATGATGTGACAAAACAATTTTCAAAAGAAATTTGTCAACTCAAACAAAAGCTTGAATGGTGTCAAGCTCAAAGTCTTGAAATGGAATTGAAGCTTCAAAGTCAAAATGTTTCAAACTCTTGTCAAATTTGCAAAAACAACGAGTCATTAAAAAGTCTATGTCTCCGGTACGAGAAAGAAATTGCGGATTTAAAAATTGAAAATGCCGAATGGCAACAAAACCGCGATGACATCAAATATTGCAATGGTTTACTTGAGTCTGAAATTCAGGATAAAAATCACATCATCATTGATTTGAAAGAGAAAATTAAACTAATTCAAAAGGTAAGATGGTTGACACCACGGTGATAGCACCAGGAATGTATCAATTAAACAAAACTGCTAAAGAAAATGTCATTCAAAACACTAATGTTGATAACTCCACTTCTACAGGATTAGTCTCCACTATTAGCGTTAGCATACCCAAGCGAAAAAGTAAAAAGAAGAATAGGATCTTGCAACATAAAAGAGGACAACTAGAAGCTCAAGAAGTAGAAGATCAACTTAGGAATTTGAATAATACTCATGTTGCATCAGATTTAGATTCTAATCTGGCAAATTGTAATCAAAATCTAAATGTAACGAATGATGAACCTTTGAATATTTTGAATATTAATGCATCTTGTGTGTTTTGTCGTATAAGCGTATCGTCTGGTGATCATACAAAATGTTTAGCTAATTCTCTTCTCAATCGTCATAAGAAACGTAGGACACACCTTCCTTCTAGGCTCACTACTACCTCTAAGTCTAATCTAGGAAAGCCGTCTTCTACGGTTTCTAATGAAGTTGAAGTTACCCCCATAGGTGCCGAGAACAAATCTAGGAATGAGCCAACTACTAGTGCATTTAACATTAAGAAAGCAAAAACTAGTTGGAACTGGCAACGTTGGTTACAATACAAACCAGACTTTAAATGGATTCCTAAATTGTTGAATACATGTGTTTCTAACCAACAGGAACCCGTACTGTCTTTAGGTTCCACCCTTACTTCTGTTCCATCTGTGTCTTCTTCTTGTAATGCAGGTGGTACAGATCGTTCTCTGGATTGTTGATAGCGGATGCACCCGACATATGACAGGCAATCTCAAACTGTTACACAACTTTGTCTCAAAGTTCATTGGTACTGTCAGATTCGGGAATGATCATTACGCTCTAATCATGGGATTTGGTGACTATGTCAGCGGGAACATTGAAATCAGTCGTGTGTATTATGTGGAAGGCCTTGGACACAACCTTTTCTCTGTTGGTCAATTCTGCAATGGGGATCTAGAAGTTGCATTTCGTGAGAAGACTTGCTTTGTTCGTGACTTACAAGGAAACGATCTAATGTCTGGCTCACGTGGTTCTAACCTTTATACAATATCAATGTCAGATATGATTGCTACATCTCCGATATGTCTTCTCTCTAAAGCAGAATCAACTAAATCTTGGTTATGGCACAAACGTCTTTCACACTTGAATTTCAAAACAATGACTGACCTTGCTCGTTACAAACTTGTTAATGGATTTCCAAGATTCCGTTTTACCAAAGATCACTTATGTTCTGCCTGTGAACAAGGAAAAAGTACTCGGGCTCATTTTCCTTCAAAACCTGAGCACAGTGCGAATCATGTTTTACAATTGCTACACATGGATTTGTGTGGACCGATGCGTGTTCAAAGTATCAACGGAAAATGCTACATTCTTGTAATTGTAGATGATTATTCAAGATGGACTTGGGTCTACTTCTTATGAAGTAAAGATCAGGCTCCTTCCATGATCATTACCTTTCTCACAAAAATTCAAGTTCAGTTACGCAACACGGTACGAATGGTCAGAACTGACAATGGAACTGAATTCAAGAATCAGACACTTAGGTCATATTATGAGAATGTGGGAATTGAACATCAAACATCTATTCCTAGAAGCCCAGAACAGAATGGAGTTGTTGAAAGACGCAACAGGACGTTAGTGGAAGCTGCTAGAACTATGTTGATTAATGCTCAATTACCAGATTACTTGTGGGCAGAAGCTGTTTCAACCGCATGTTATACCCAAAACCGTTGCATGATAACAAAACGCCATCGTAAAACACCTTATCAAATTGTTCACAAAAGAAAACCGAATATCGATTACTTTCATGTATTTGGAGCACTTTGTTATCCGAAAAATGATCGTGATGATTTAGGTAAACTTAAAGCAAAGGCTGACATCAGAGTGTTCGTTGGATACTGTGAAAATTCAAAAGGTTTTCGGATATGGAATCATCGTACAAGAGAAATTCAAGAAACCATTCACGCTAATTTTGATGAACTCACACAAATGGCTTCTGAGCAACACAGCTTAGGACCCAAATTCAACCGTCTTAACTCTCCGGAATCTTCGGCTGAACCATTGCCACTCAACCGCAAAGAATTGGAAACCTTGTTTGCTCCACTATTTGATGATACAATTGAATACCGTTCTACTGAGGTCTCACCAAATTCCGCTGCTCAACCTGAAAACATTCCAGTACCAGACTCACCTCAACAAACTACTACAAGTGTTGAGAGAAACGGTCCTCCAATTGCATCACCATCTACAGTAGAACAAACTGGTTCTACTTCCCACCATCCAGCTGAAGATCCAACACCACAATAAGTTCCACAACCCGCAAAGCATGATCCTGATGCGTTCTTTAACCCGTTTGCACCGGCTCCTACAGTTCCTGATATAGCTGAGTCGTCAACACGCAATTTGGATCCTGCTAACATGCGAGATACTTATCAACTACACCCTTCCACACATAAATGGACTCGAGACCATCCACTAGTTCATATTATTGGCCATCCAGATGCACCTGTAATGACAAGACAACGACTTCACACTGATGGAGAAACTTGTATCTATGCACTCACAGTTTGTCACGAAGAACCTAAGAACATTAAAGAAGCAATGACTTATGACAACTGGATTGAATCTATGCAAGAGGAATTTCAGCAATTCATAAGACTAGAAGTCTGGGAATTAGTTGAAAGACCTGACGGAGTCTTTGTCATCGGGTTAAAATGGATTTGGAAAAATAAGCTTGATCCTGAAGGAACGGTCATACGTAACAAATCACGCCTGGTAGCAAAAGGATACTCTCAACTGGAAGGACTTGATTTTGCTGAATCCTTTGCTCCAGTGGCTAGACATGAAGCTGTTCGGATCTTTTTGGCCTATGCTGCACACAGGAACATGGTTGTTTACCAAATGGATGTGAAAACCGCATTTCTTAATGGAGAACTCCGTGAAGAAGTATATGTGAGCCAACCAGACGGCTTCGTTGATCCTGAGCGTCCTAACCACGTTTACCGACTCAAAAAGGCACTCTACGGACTTAAGCAAGCCCCACGGGCATGGTATGACAAACTGTCCACTTTCTTGCTGGCCAATAAATTTTCAAAAGGATCAGTGGATCCAACACTATTTACAAAAACCTACGGGGAGGACTTACTTGTTGTTCAAATATATGTCGATGACATTATTTTTGCCTCAACAAAAAGAAGTTACTCTAATGATTTTGCAAAATTAATGAAAGATAATTTTGAAATGTCCATGATGGGTGAACTTTCGTTCTTTCTAGGACTACAAGTTCATCAATCACCCCGTGGAATTTTTATAAATCAGTCCAAATATGCTCTTGAAATTTTAAAGAAACATGGAATGATGACCAGTGATACTTATAATACACCAATGGGCTATACCACAAAACTAGATGCTGATTTACATGGGACTCCTGTTGACCCTACCAAATACCGAAGTATGATTGGGTCACTCATGTATCTCACAGCTAGTAGACCTGATATAGTATTTGCTGTCTACATGTGCTCTCGCTATCAGTCCAAACCAACTGAAAAACACCTCAGTGAGGTCAAAAGAATCCTTCGATACATAAAGGGAACCATTAACTTGGGAATCTGGTATCCGAAGGATTCTGGTTTTGAACTAATTGCTTTTTCAGATGCTGACCATGCAGGATGTTTAGACACACGCAAAAGTACATCTGGTGGATTACAATTTCTCGGAGACAAACTTGTGTCATGGCAATCTAAGAAGCAGGACTGCACATCACTGTCGTCAACAGAATCTGAATATGTAGCTATGTCTGCTTGTTGTGCTCAAGTCATCTGGATGAGATCACAACTTAAGGATTATGGCTACCTATTCAACAAGATTCCAATCTACTGTGATTCCAAGAGTGCAATTGCTATCTCCTGCAACACAGTACATCATTGCAAATCCAAACACATTGATCTCCGTTATCACTTCATCAAAGAGCATGTGGAAAAGGGTACCGTTGAACTTTATTTTGTTGGGACTGAGTACCAATTGGCGGACTTACTTATCAAATCCTTAGCACCATCAAGGTTTGCTAGTCTAGTTCACCAAATTGGTATGCGATGTTTGACTCCAGAGGATCTGGAAAAGTTTTTAAAACACAATTGATCGTCAAACATCAAAACTATCTTTGTAAATATTTTTTCTATAATATAAACCAATCAAAACACAAAAAGATTTTCATATTTTTTTTAATTTCTTAAAAAAAAAATGCAAGTATATCACTTCTCTTCAACATCTTGTCATTATTTCTCTAATTTTTTTTTTTACAAGTGTTGAGGGGGAGATAAGCTCAAATGCTACACATTTTTTTCTCAAATTGATATACTTGCATATTTTCTAAATGATGTGGTACTTCGGATACTGTGGAAGTCTAATGTTCATTCCCTCGTCTCATCTCGATTAAGATTTCATTTACAATGGCGGTTAGGAGTATATCTTTATGTTGCACTTGTTTGCCATTTAACTTTAGGACTCAATAATGTAAATCAAAAGTTTAGGGACCAAAAGTGTCATAAATCCAAAGTTACAAAAATAACTTAAAACAAACAATCCGTTTTTTCAAAACCTCACAATTTCTAAAACCCTAAACCCTCTTTCAAAATCTACGGACCATATTCAAACGAGCAATCCACTTTAGTGATCTTCAATTTGTAAGTTTCTATATGATCCTTAGGGTATTACAAGGATAGGTTTTTGTTTAATTACAAATCCAATGGTTGAATCTTATGTTATGTCGATTTCTTGTTCTAGGGTTTCTACAAAATCGGGATCATCTAAAACGTGTTGGATTAGGTTGTTTTTCATAGGGCTTTTGTAATATAACATGTGATAATCATCTCTGTAACAACTAATCATTATCCATTACATGTTTGCTTGATTCTCGATACCTAGGGTTTTAGATCGAATTGGGTACTTTTGATTCAGGGCTTGTTTGCTTAATTTTCTTGGTGGGATATGTTCGGTACTATGTATATATCATCATGAATCAAGTTAATTTAAATCTTTCCCACGTATGCATGATATTCGATAACTAGGGTTTTTTTTCATAAAGGATATATCTCGTGCGATGTTTACATGATCCCATTTTTGTGCTTAACTCATCACCACACACACAAGAAGACTCACAAATGCATTGATATAGTTTAAAATATTGAAATTCACATGTTTTCGATATTGTATTATTACCAAGATTTCGAAATCATTGAATGTGTGGTGTTTACATGATTCTAATTGTTGTTTCTCAATTTGTACAACAGGCATCTACCTTTGGATAATAAAATTGCAAAAGAAACGTACGTATGGATCAATTTCGAAAAATTCTTGTATAAGAACTTTTTCGAAATCCCATTTTTTCGCAAATCATGTTTTCGCAATCACGTCATTTCGAAAACACTCTTATTGAGTGTTTGCGAAATTTTCTCAAACGCTTTGTGTCTTCGAAAATATTGTTTTCGAGAATACATACTTTGAAAATCTTTCGCAATCTCTTACATAAGTGTGTTTGCGATAAAAATGTATCACTGCTCAAACGTTTTCGAGAACCATGCTTCTTTTCGAAATCACAAATGAGAAAATCTTTCGCAATCACGCATCCTTGAATTTTTTCGAAAATATTTCACTTAAGTATGTTCTCGATAAAATTATTATCGAGAACACACTTGGAATATTTTTCGAAAACATTCATTATGCATGTTTGCGAAAACCTTATTTCTTATGACTGTTTTTCGAAATCATGTTAGATTAAGTTTTCGAAATCTAGTAAATTTTGCGAAAATATGATGATGGCTTGTTGTAATTTCGAATACATGTAATTATATTGTGATTGTGTTGTAATCATCATTTGTTGTCACATGATGTGTAAATATGCTACTTGGATCATTTTTGTGCTTAAGTGTGTGCTCTAATTTTCTTAAATTGATTCAGTGAGATAAAATGATCAATGGTCTTCAAGTATGCATCATATGTCACTTCACACATAACAAAATAAACCATTCGTGCTTAATTGTCTTAAGTAGATATCTATAACCAAACTCAAAACTGTGCTAACACGTAACAAATCTGGATGTTTGGTTTATGATTATACTTTTCAGATTAACATGGCTGAACACAACGAGAATGTCCCTGAACAAGCTCTTCCATTACTCACCATGGATGACATTACTCCCGAAAACTATAATGTCACGATTGGCAACAACAATCCACGAGTTGATTTCGACAAATTGAGAATTACAGAGAACTCGTGCATGATTGTCAAAGCTATTCTACTTGCACATCCATGCAAACATCTGCTCATCTGTTCTACTTCAGTTCCTCTGTTCTACCTTCATCAGTTCTGGCTTACGGCTAAGGCTAACTTGGATGATGAATCTTTTACTGTTACATTGGATCGCCAAGTCTACACTGTAGATCACGACGTTCTTCGTACAGCCCTTCTCCTGCCTCAAACTGACAACAAATTTGCTCCAATACTACCTGAACTGGACCTTCTTGACTTCTTTGTTGAGTTAGGATATGATGTCGATGATGACGTACCTCTAGTCAAACTTTCCCGATTCAATGCCAAGAATATCCCTCAGCCTTGGAGAACATTCTATCTGTTGGTTGTAAGATCGATATCAGGAAGAAAAAGTGGTCATGAACATCCTAGGCTTGAACACTTGCAAACATTCTGGGGAATGGTGACTTTGACACCTATGGACTTTGCAGTTCCAATCATGAAAGATATAGTCTACAGCATTCAAACCGAACGTGTGAAGACTATGATCCCGTTCACAAGATTCACCAAACTTCTCATAGAACATTTCTGCAAAGACACACCAGAATTCATCAAAAGGATGGCTGATCCTAATGAGCCGAAGCACCTCTTCGAGGACGACTTCACCACCTCATTCATCAAGACTACCACTTCCTCTACCAAGATCAAAGGAATGAGGCTTCCCGAATACCTTCTTAATGACATGATCAAGAAAAGTTCGAACTACAAGTACTATGATAATGCTTACAAAGGGGTACAGGAAGACGCTACTATTCAGACTCGTAGCAAAGGAGGTGTGAAGTCTGGGAGTACTGCAAGCACCACTGGCTCACCTCGGACTAAGTCTAAGACTGCTCCGAAGACAAAACCCAAGACTTCCACCAAACCTAAACAAACATTCAAACCCAAACCAGCAACCAAGCCAAAGCAGAAGGTAACTCCTGCGTACATCCTTCAGGATGAACCTACACCTCCACCTTCAGACAGCGAATCAGAGTTCGACAAGGAATCTGAAGAAGAAGAACCAGACTATGAACTAAGAGTAAGAGCTCCTGATGAAGGATTTCCTGCAACAGAGATCGCCATACAACAAAGTCTAGAAACTTATGAAGAAGAGACAAGGAAAAGAAAAGGGATCACTATTAATGAGCCTAATGAAGATGAAGACGAACCAATCGTTGAACCATTGGTCGATAAACGCAAACTGAAGAGTATAGTTGTCAACACTCGAGCTGAAGAAAAGCGACTTCGGAAAGAACAAAGGAAAGCAACTCTCGAAAGCCGACTCATGTCTCAACCTTCAACTCCACCACCTATCGATCAGTCAGAACATGAAGGAGCTACAAGCAGCATGATTCCTCCCGTTGTGTCCACAATGTTAGAATCAGCTCCACAACCTGATGACACCATTAAAGATACAGACAAAACAGGAGATGTCAATATGACAGAAACTGCTAATGTAGAGGAGAATGTTGGCGGACAAGAGAACATAGCTACGGATCAGGAACATGAATACCTCATTACTCCAGAGTTTCTTGCACGAGAAGCAGAGGAAGCAGAGGAACGTCGTAGAAAAGAAAATGAAGAGAAGAACGCGTTCGACACCAACATATTTCTTCAGTCATCTTCTCAGCAGACTTCCTCAGCAAAACCTCCACCTCCTCAAGACTCTCCACCAAAGGATCCGACTCCTCCTGCTTCTTCTTCAAACTCTCACAACGAGTCATCGTCCGAATCATCACCTGAGCATTTATCTCCCACACCTTCAGAAACCGCATCAAAACCGCATTCAATCAATGAACCGAAACAACCAGTTGATCTTCAGGAGCAAGTCAACAAACTAACCAACATGGTTACCGGTCTTGCCAAACAAGTTGAAGACTTTCAGGAGTCAAAGCAGTTGATCGATAAGTTCTTGAACTCTGATTACACAGGATTTATTAAGACGGTCACACAAGATTTTCTCACTGAAAATCTAGTTGAGATAGTTTCTCCTGAAGTAGCAAACCTTCTTGAACCAATCAAGGACAACTTGGATCACAGAATCAGAAGTGTCACTAGAAAAATGTTGTCAACTACACCATTCACACTTCACACTGCAAAAGCTTCTACTGTTGCTCCAACCGTCCCTGAATTATCCTTCAATGAAATGCTTGCCAAACTCTTCGACAATGTTGCCTCCAAAACCACACAGACTACTAAAGAAAAAGCACTTTATGATGCTATGGTGGCTTACATATCCAAAGAGTTATGCAAAGAAGCAGCTGGAACCCTGAAAAGGTCAAGAAAATATGACGACCCTGACCCAAACTCAAAAGGCAAGAAACCTAAGTCTGGAACCGGTCCTTCATCTTCTCCACAACCACGAAAGGACTCCACTCCTCCTGGAAATCAACAACACCCCTCAGCTACCGGTCAAGTTCAAATTGAAGAGGAAGAAACTTTCATGGAACCTACTGATGACTACCAGGGTCAACCTGACGCCGATTATCGTGCTTCACCTATTCCCGATTCTCATGCTGGACCATCGTCACCATCCAAGGCTAAAGACAAAGATGCTACATCTAAGTCCAAGAAATCAAAGAAGAAAAGACGTCATTCATGGCTCGACAATGATGACACTCCTCAGAATGATTGGCTGACAGAAATGGTTCAAGCTCAACCTCCTCTCGAAGAAGAAGAACCCCTTCTTGGTAACACTCTACAGTTCACCCAAGTCATAATGAAGGATCTTCAGATCAACAAACTCACAAAGACGGAGCTTAGAAGAATCAATAGGGATGCACAAGAATTTCTTAAGTCCAGATCCGGAAACAAAGTGGAATACGAGTATCATATGCAGAATATAGCTAGTGCAATGTCTGCCGACTTTGACTGGCTAAATCCTGAAGTGAACATCGACCTCAGTTCCAAAACTCATGAAAAACCTTACTTCACTGACTGGACCAAACCATTACCCTTGAAAGGATTTCCAGATAAACCCAAGATACCTTACAGCTTCTTCTTCAACAAAGATCTTCGTAACATCCAACTCACCCAAGAAACTTCCAAAACAAAATATGCTTCCTCACTCACAATCTCAGTACCAGCCGCAAGATACGAAATCCCTGCCATTGAAGAGACTACTCGAGTTTTCAGCAACTCCATCGTAGCTTACGACAGAGATGCTCTACACGGGATTCAACACTGGCCAGAACGTCGTCGTCTCGGTTATACCAGCAGATTAGGAGAGAAATCATTGGAAAACGTGAAGCATAAATCTAGGATCATTGCTATCTTGGAGATTCAAGAGTCGAAACGGTTTAACTACACGTTCATGCGTGAAATTGTGGTTAAGCGACAAGATGAAAAGAAGTACAAATTCTCCGAAGCTGACTTTCCAGACCTTAATCTTAATGACATTGAAGATATGTATCTCGAAAAGGTTCAAGGAAGAATGCGTGGATTCGATAGAGATATTCAGTACAACTTCATGGCATCACTACTTCTATTCATCCGACGATTGATAGTTCAAGATAGAGTGGAAGATCTTCAGCTTGGAGTGGAAAGTTACCAACAGAAGATCAATTTGACAAAGCCGCAATTCATATTTGATGGAATCTATCAAACGTCACAGTTTACTCTCAACCAAGAACCTTTTGGTTTCACCTACATCAACAGCAAAAAGCTACAAAGCTTCATGAGGTTCGATGAGATACACAAATTCTGTGATGTTACACTTAAATCCGTTCGTGATGAGCTTGTCAAAAGGTTGAATGACGATCGCCGAAAGATAGCAAAGGGGGAACAACCTAGATGGAAATCCAGCACAAGAAGACAAGTTCGTAACTTTGTCTTGAAGATTGAAGAAAGGTTATTTCGACGGGAACAAATCAGACGACTAGAAAGTTATATCGGTGTCAGACCATCGTTTCCTATCAGACTCTTCGAAAGACCAGAACCTAAGTTCACTGACTTTGATGCTCCACTTCCTGACGAAGATTAACTTGGTACATTTGGTTATTATTTTTAATATCAATTGTTTCACTTGATTGAATTATTTTCATCATGGCTTGTGCACGCATTACAGTGCACAACCCGAACTTGTAAAGAAAGGACCCTGAGGTACACATCAGTGCCTCAATCCTAAATATAAGGAGCGAAGGCTTCTTACTTTTGAGTAGAATTAATCAAATATGTTATAATTTTCATAATTCTGCTCAAAAGGACAAGTATTTCACCTCAATAAGACCTAATCACTTGTTGAGGGGGAGCACTTGTCAAAACAAAAAATACTTTGTTCAAAATCTAAAGTTCTTGGTGAATCTCCCCATAAGACTCAAAAAGCATATTTTAATCTAAAAGATTGTCAAAAACATCATTTTATATGCTATTTTTGAGGGGGAGAAAATGAAAAAGTGATTAAAATATATGAAGTCAAAGCTTAAAAGTTGTATCATGTGCGAGCTAGACTCAGTATTGACCCAGGAATTGACAAGACAATAAAAGTTAGTAATATCGAAAGGACTTATCCTCGACGGGTAATAACATCAAGTTAGTTACTAGAGCTAGTTGTCACCTAAAAGCTGACAATGTATCTCTTTAACTAACCACGTAAGCGTGTCTCGAAAAGGATTAGTCTTAGTAGAAATGTACCGTCTCGAGAAACTTTCTGTGGACTTGACCAGGCCGGGTAATAACTTCAAGCTAGTTTAACTAGTGATGTAAGCGTGTCTCGAATCGGTCTTGTTCACGGAAAGTGGATCAATTCAAAATGCTTGCTCCTCCCGCATGTGCAAATTTATTTAATACTTATGAGCACATGTGCAGGAGGAGCCCTTCAAAAGTGTACACAAAACTCTCAAAGAGTTAACCAAAAGTTTGATTATCACAAACACTTTGAGAGATTTTCAATCAAAGGTTTCTTGGCTACTGTCGGAGTTATAAGGTGATTAAGATAGGAATATCCGTCCTATGATCCGCCAGAGCTGAAGGGATCTACCCAAGGACATCTCCCATAGTTAGAATTAGAAGTCCTTAGGTATGATACGAAAAAAGGAGAAAAGAATGAAAGGGAAAGAAGGAGTTGAAGAATTAAAAGGAAAAGTAAAGTAAAGGGTGAAAAGAAATAGCCCTCCATATGATTCAACCTTAGGGCAGACACCGGGTTCAATACGTATGCTACTGGCTGTTGCAAAAGACAACACCGGTATTGAAGATTAAGTCGTCATGGACCCAGTGACGCAATGCACTAAACCTTCTTAACCACTCAAGTTCTTTTAAAAGAGCTTGTTTCATTCTCACGGGGAACCAGTGTAATCTATCGACCTATCTCTTAGAGACGGTTGATATTGAAGCAGGAGACCCCTCCCTAGTCTCCGCATAGGAAACCTAGGTGTGCACTTATAGAGTCTAGAGCCTTGAGATACATCAAAGATCTCTTAGGAACACTTAGTATTTCTACAACTGGTGTTCTACATCAATGGGCATCAGTTGTAAACTATCGAGTCCTTCGCAGATCTTAGCAATCTGCCGAGAACGTTTATGAGAGGAATACATAAGTATTTCTCAATGATTGAATAGAAATCTTGCCAGGGTCAACATCAAACAGCCCTGACAGCAGGTCACTTCGGTAACCTCACAAGGGTTACGCTTAGTGTTTGCGGTGGTTCCATTACGGTCTACAGTCGTGGAGTGATCCCCAGCGACTCACCCAGTCATTGAGCTACTTAGTAGGTCTCGTAAGCTCCTTCGGGAGTATCTGATATGGGAACGGCCTGGATAAGGATTAGAAGGAGTCTTCACAATATGCTGTTGATGAGCTCTAATTCCTTATCTGTAAGTATCGGTTATTTATTGCTAACTGTTTACTCGCAGGTACCTCACTTCCATGATCGTAGATTCCAACATGCTCATACATACATCTTGAAGTCAAAGAAAGCTCCCCCAAAGATCTTAGCAACACAAAGTTCAAAGAAAGATTCTACACCAATAAGAAGAATCTACAAAGTATAAAGACAAAGATCTCAAGGTATGAAAAGGAGCTTCTTGTACATGAAAGTCTAAGTCCAAAGATGTATGAGTATGTTGGAATGGCGGACAACCACCACAGACACAGGAGTGACAAACGGAAGATTACTTCATAACACAATCACTACATCATCACCAAAGAACAAAGACATAGAGCAAAGTACATCCATTATCATTCAACCATTTTGAAGACGTCTAGAGTTTTACATGTCACAAGTCAACGACAAAGATGAAGACGTCAAGCAACCGTGATGACCGACCATTAGGGGGAGATTGTTGGGATCAAATTTTTCACTATTTTGTCAAGTCTCAGTCATTTGTAATAATAGGTTGCTTAAGTTACTATTTACTTACATTTATGTTATGTAACATGTTTACTAGACTTGAGGCATTTTAGTCCATGGGCTTAGAAGCCCACACGAATTGATAGTGGAAGGAGAGGGAGTGTTGCCCTAGCTCCTTCCCTATAAATAGAAGCCTTAGTCTCATGTAATACTTGGTTGGTTATTTGATTTCTTAAGGAAACTCTTGCACTTATATTTCTCTTATTCATATAATCACCCAAATCTCCTTTCTCATCTCATTTCTATTGTTATAATACTTGTGTTTATAAAATGGTGACCTAACAGGAAGAGTGTGAGAGGTTGAGTTAAGAAGTAACCATGGTTAGGTTTAGAAAGAAGTGTATAGAGATTAAACCATGGTTAGGTTAAAGAGTGTATCCAAGGGAATGTTCCATCCTTGGTGTGGTTAAGAGTTAAACATGGTTGGGTGAGAATGGGGTAAGTTGAGAAGTACCATAGTTTGGTTAGATGTGAACCATGGTTGGGTTAAGAGAAGCTAATCCAAGGGAATATTCCATCCTTGGTGTGGTTAAGAGTTAACCAAGGTTAAGTGTAGAGAACTAACCATAGTTGGGTTAGGAGAACCATGGTTGGGTTAAGAATGGGGTAAGTTGAGAAGTAACCATAGTTTGGTTAGATGTGAACCATAGTTAAGTGTAGAGAGCTAACCATAGTTGGGTTAGGATAAACCATGGTTTGGTTAAGAGAAGTATATCCCAAGGAATATTCCATTTCTTGGGGAGGAAGGAGAAATGGATGGTTGAGATGTGTTGTAAGAGAATGAATGGTTGTAATGAAGAGTGTGTAGAGTATGAGTTGGATAGTTGATGCGTAGGAATCGCAACAGGCTTTACCTCTCGAGGGATCTCGAGAAGCTTACAACCCCCACCAGGCAGTGTACCTGATCGTTGTAGTATAGTATAGTGACAAGTACCGGGGGATTGATCGTTCAGCTTAGGAATAGTGTCGCTAGGATTAGAAAGCCTAAATACTAGTTCTAAAGATGAGGGATGATTATTTTTGTGTTTTTATATTTTTATGAAAGCAATTAAAATCTCGGGTTTTGAAGGATTTGGGCGGAATTAGTTGCTAATCAACTAACCCAATACTAAGATACAATCAAAATAAAATACTAGAAATGAAAATAAGCTAATTAAACTAAGGTTGTGAGCAGTAATTGGAGAAAATGTGTTTACTTAGATTTCACTACTCCCTAGACATCTTTTACACGTTAATTACTTGTTATAATTGCATGGATGACGGATCGTATTCCTTAATATCATTCATGGGGTGGCACACATAACTCCCCAATTCTATGAGCTCTTATCTCCTCCTACACCATGCCCAGCACAACTATAGGGATTGTAAACAGTGGCTCATGCATTAAATACAACCAATAAAGACCTAGTGCGCCTCGGTTCATGTTTCTTAAGACGTTCAAGCATGTTACCAAGTGGAGATCTGCCAGTTTTCTTAAGCCTAACATATAAATCATTCATCCAAGACAAGAATAAACAAGTAATCAACACATAATTAACATCTAGGTTTCATTAGATCTAAGCAAACACAAGATAGATCTAGCCTAGCATGATAGAATTGAGACAAGAACAAGATATAGACAACCAACACATAGACATATTGATTGAATTAAAGGAACACTTATCTCAATTACAATGCAAGGTATCAAGGGTTTGGAACCCTTGAAAAACCTGTAAAAGTTGCACCAAAATCGTACTTAGGGTTTCTCCAAAACTTCTCTCCTTTAATGTGAAAAATTAGAAAACTATATATAGGAAAAGAGGTCTGACGGCGTAAAGACAAACATTGTGACGCCGTCACCTCGCCGCCAAAACTATTCTCGGACTGCCTTGATCTACATTTGATGCCGTCAAGACTTATTCATTTCCAGGCCGTCATGACTTTTACTCTTGACGCCCTATCCTCGTGACGCCGTCAAATCTGTACTGGGTTGTCGTGGAATTTTGCTCTTGACGCCGTCAGGAAATTACTCTTGACGCCGTCACCTACTGTTCCCAGCATGGAAAATTAAGACTTTGGCGTTTTCTTTTCTTTTATGCTCCAAAAACGTCCGAATTGCTTCCTTTTCCAGATTTCACTCCCAAAGTACCTAAAATCACAAAAGGAACGATTTAGGGCAATATTTGATCAAATAAATTCGAATTCGGGCTTAAATGACCCCCTAAAAATGGATCATTTTTTGCCTCATCATATACCCTTACACTTGAGATTTGCTTGTCCTCAAGCAAATGCGCTTTTATTCTACTCAAAAGACAAGTTAGGGGTCATTTAACACTAACATAAAAGTAATTACAACAAATAATCGTTCCACTAAAGACCAATAGACAGGCACGGAGGTCATACACTAGCACCTCACAAATAGTGTTTAGATACTCACATCTCTCGGGTGTAATAAAGTGTAAATTACAATATGGAAACGGAAGATATCTCTCACTACCTGTCATAGCAAAATAGTTTTCCATAGGCTTGGGAAAGGATCAAACCTCCACCACATGGCGTAAGCACCTAGGATAAACTATCAAAGAGGTCTTTTAAAGGGTTGTAACGTTAGGTATAGGGATATGAAATACATGGTTTTGTTGGATAAAGGAAGTTTTATTGGTGGCGAGTTAACAATCTTAGTTAATTACATGTACAAGATGGCGTTGCTAAGCCAAGACTAGACTAGACTAAAGCTAATAAATGAAAAATAACAAAAACATAAAATGAACATAGAATAAAAAGGGATGGTAGTCCGTCTGTTTTTTTTCTTTTCCTTTTTCTATTTTTTTTTTCTTTTTCTTTTTCTTTTTCTTGATTTTTTCGATTTTTTTTTTTTTTTTTTTTTTTTTTTTTTTTTTTTTGCATACACTCTTACCCTACCATCCAAAATAATACATCATAAGGAATGAAAATTCCCCTTACACTTGAATCTTTACATACTTTACAATTAAACTAATCTAATGACTCGAATTAAGAAAATCAAAACACTTGGAGCACTTTTAAGATTAACGTACATATGGGGGTAATAAATGATGTTATTCCCCATTACTCCATAAAATAAGTACTTACCCATGAGTCCCAATCGTCCCAAAACAATATGTACAAAGATATGACTCGACTTAGCAACCATGTAATCAATTTGAAAGTTAACTTAGGGTTTAACAAATAATAATAATGCACTAAAAATGAGCGCATACACGGAAGGCTAAGGCGATTTGGTTGTACATTTAAGTGGGGTGTAACAAATTCTTCCTTTAAGTAAAATGCTTAAAGTTAGAAACGAAAAGATAGGCTCGGAGGGGTGTACTAGGGGTTTCGTGTACTAAAAATGAGTACAACGCTAAGGGTGTGGGAAAAATTAGTTGACTTAACTAGCCAAGTAATATGACTTAAATGGTCAAGTAATTATGATACGGGTTTAACACAAGGGTGATCCTAATGCCTCTTATCATGTAGTAAATCCTACTACACGAATGTAGTCTCACTAGCGGTCTCGGGATGCATCACTAACGCAAGTTCTAGAATCTAAATGCTACCGGTACACTCATAAGCATTAATAGTAAATGCTTTTCCTATCAAATCTAAAGGCGAACCTCACATATTTAAGTGGAAAATTTTTCTGAATATATGGTTATGTGCTAGTCATACAATCTCCTATCCATGAGACGCTTGCTATGGCTAAAGTTTCACTCCTAAATGTTGTAAAAAATTTTAAATTTGGCGCTAAAATTACACTAACAAGTATTTCTCATAGTTTTATTACACATCTACTATCAAACAAAACAAACTCAAGCGAAAGTGCATATGTAAGGTATCATCTTTTTACCCTCCCCTTACACTTAAGATGAACATTGTCCCCAATGTTCAAGTAAAGAATGTAAAAGTGAAAAAGTAAAGAGAATGAAATCAAATACTCCCCTGATTCGCTCGGTATGGATAATAGGGTGGCCAGGTTAAATCTTCCTCCAAGAAAATAAACAATCAAAGCTTCCCTTCCAGAATGTAAATCATCTTCTTGTTGTACATAACCTGTAAAACCTGATAAAATAGACAAGACAACCTCGTGTAAAATCGGCGGCATTCTATATAAGTTACTAAATCCTAGAAAACAAAATAACATATAATGCTTGTGGAATGAAGTTTGCAGATCTCCTGGAGATTATAAAACTTAATAATTCACAAAAACCGTAAGACTCCGTTAGAAAAACAAAACCGGTAAAATTTCCAGATTTTTACACTTGACGCCGTCAGAATTGACCTGCAGAAATTCTTATGTTAAGTTTCCGGAAAATTTCTGCAAAAACTTGGTCCTACTTCCTGGAAAATCCTGCAAAACTTCATTATGACTCAATACAAGCATTTGACTCTGACAAATACGAATATACATGTTCATTTATTATTGTGGAGAATCATGATCGGTTTGTTTCTTAAAAACATATTTGGGGTTTCCCCTTACACTTATCTTTTGCAAAAACACTTTTAGGTGGAGTTAAGACTAGGCCAAAACAACAAAGTAAAGTATTTCCACTATTTAGTTTAGAAACATGATCTACCAACAATAAAAATTAAGCATGCATACGGAAGCAAATAACAAACAAAATAAAATCACACAAAATAACACGGGCTTGGATTGCCTCCCAAGAAGCGCTTGTTTTTGTTCGAGTCACGAGCCTGACTCTACCCTTATTTAACGGAAAGAAGGGAGGTTTTCCCTACACTTAGGATCAAGTGCGGGTGGAAGTAGCGATGCACACCCTTAGGGTGGAAGTATGCAACGTGAGAAAAGAGTGGTGGATGAATTATATGCTCAAATGGTTGTGCTCCTATCATCATAACCTTACCTAATTCAATCGGGTTAATGGGTGGATTAAGATTTTCTCCTAGAAAGGGATCATTTTCAATCAACTTTAAGAGATTACTAGTTAGGGATCCATCTTGACCTAATAAACCCGGTTTAAACCCATAATGTTTCTTGTGATCAATCACAAATGGGTGATGTAGGCATGTAAGGTCATTTTCCGCTTCTGTGTCAGCTTCCTCTCTACAAGGCTTAGAGTCTACTACCTTTATCCCAAGACTACCCGGACTATATGGTTTGATGGGTGAATCAGGACCTTTTTCAATTCCTAAATTCACATCTAAAGATGGAAGATTAGGTAACGGTTTTGGTTGAGGCTCCAGTTCATCAAAACTAGGAACTTCCCTAGAACTAAGAGTAAGGTTATCATTATAAGTATTCAAACCTATATCCTCTAGTTGTGTTTGATCCAAGGGTTCTACCTCTATTGGGGTTCCTATAGTCTCCTCTACTTCTTCCGGGCAAGTCACGGGCGGTGTGTGTGCCTCAAATGATGGCAGGACTTGTGGGGTACTCAGTGAGCTTATGTTATTTACTTCATCATTCCCTATGTCACGATCACTTATATCCTCAACATGTGTTTTATTATAATCTAACCCTAACATTTTCCCAAGTATCTTACGTGCTTCTCTAGGCATCTCAACTTCTATTTCTGAATCATAAGGATCATCCTCAATATTCTGACTGCTATATATAAATTGCCCAAGAGATTCATCATCTGTTTCTTGAGATTCATCATCATCGATCATAAAACCTAGGTCTTTTTGATCAATGTGATCATGTTCGGCTACATCCTCCATCACATCAAGGTCACCTATGTGTTCATCCTGTATTATGGTAGGGCCTAACCATGACATGCAGCTAGGTGGCTCATACGAAACTATCCTAGGTGAAGGCTCATATGGTGCATAGGTTTTACTAAGTGAGGTATTTTGAGGGGTTGGTGGAGCTCCTAAGGTGAATTCTTTAAAAGTCTTATGCCCTTGGCATCTTTTCTCAAGGTACTCAATAAAATCAATATAAGATCATGTCCTCCTCATTTCATTCGTCCATCTTGGTATATCCAAACTGGTGTAATTATATTTTTTCTGGTAAAACTCTAGTGTCGGACTTGGTGGATTCGCGTTCTCCATAATGGTGAACGGAATAGTCAATGAACTTAATTTACTAACAAAGGCACAAAGAAAAAGATAGACTAAAGAAAACCTAAAAATAAAAATAAAAATCTTACTAGAAAGGAATCTAGCAAGTAGACCTAATAAAAAGAAATTCTAACCTAGACAATAACTATTCCCCGGGCTGCGGCGCCAAAAACTTGATGCGTGGGAATCGCAACAGGCTTTACCTCTCGAAGGATCTCGAGAAGCTTACAACCCTCACCAGGCAGTGTACCTGATCGTTGTAGTATAGTATAGTGATAAGTACCGGGGGATTGATCGTTCAGCTTAGGAATAGTGTCGCTAGGATTAGAAAGCCTAAATACTAGTTCTAAAGATGAGGGATGATTATTTTTGTGTTTTTATATTTTTATGAAAGCAATTAAAATCTCGGGTTTTGAAGGATTTGGGCGGAATTAGTTGCTAATCAACTAACCCAATACTAAGATACAATCAAAATAAAATACTAGAAATGAAAATAAGCTAATTAAACTAAGGTTGTGAGCAGTAATTGGAGAAAATGTGTTTACTTAGATTTCACTACTCCCTAGACATCTTTTACACGTTAATTACTTGTTATAATTGCATGGATGACGGATCGTATTCCTTAATATCATTCATTGGGTGGCACACATAACTCCCCAATTCTATGAGCTCTTATCTCCTCCTACACCATGCCCAGCACAACTATAGGGATTGTAAACAGTGGCTCATGCATTAAATACAACCAATAAAGACCTAGTGCACCTCGGTTCATGTTTCTTAAGACGTTCAAGCATGTTACCAAGTGGAGATCTGCCAGTTTTCTTAAGCCTAACATATAAATCATTCATCCAAGACAAGAATAAACAAGTAATCAACACATAATTAACATCTAGGTTTCATTAGATCTAAGCAAACACAAGATAGATCTAGCCTAGCATGATAGAATTGAGACAAGAATAAGATATAGACAACCAACACATAGACATATTGATTGAATTAAAGGAAAACTTATCTCAATTACAATGCAAGGTATCAAGGGTTTGGAACCCTTGAAAAACCTGTAAAAGTTGCACCAAAATCGTACTTAGGGTTTCTCCAAAACTTCTCTCCTTTAATGTGAAAAATTAGAAAACTATATATAGGAAAAGAGGTCTGACGGCGTCAAGACAAACATTGTGACGCCGTCACCTCGCCGCCAAAACTATTCTCGGACTGCCTTGATCTACATTTGACGCCGTCAAGACTTATTCATTTCCAGGCCGTCATGACTTTTACTCTTGACGCCCTACCCTCGTGACGCCGTCAAATCTGTACTGGGTCTTCATGGAATTTTGCTCTTGACGCCGTCAGGAAATTACTCTTGACGCCGTCACCTACTGTTCCCAGCATGGAAAATTAAGACTTTGGCGTTTTCTTCACTTTTATGCTCCAAAAACGTCCGAATTGCTTTCTTTTCCAGATTTCACTCCCAAAGTACCTAAAATCACAAAAGGAACGATTTAGGGCAATATTTGATCAAATAAATTCGAATTCGGGCTTAAATGACCCCCTAAAAACGGATCATTTTTCGCCTCATCAATAGTGTAAGAGTGAAGAGATATGTGTAAGGGAATATGTAAGTGTGGATGTGATGGGGAGCCTAGTGTGTGTAGAAGGTGAAATGGTTGTGAGTAGTGTGTGTATGTTGAATGTAAAGGTATTGGGAGTGTAAGAAATATGTTGTATAAAGATGGGATGTGTATAGGGAGTGAGTTGTATGTGTAAGTATGTGTAAGAGTGATTGGATGGGGAGCCTTGTGTGTGTGAAGAGGAGTATGTGAGTGAAGTGTGTGTATTTTGAAAATAAAGGTATGTGTAAAAAAGAGTGTATGTATGAGAAAGTGTGTATGTGTAGAAAAGAGTGTATGTGAAAGGATGTGTGTGTAGAAAATAGTGTATGTATCTATAGGGAAGAGTATGTATTGGTGTATGAGAAAGGTGTATGGGTATTGTATAAAGTGGGGAATCTTGTGTGGGAGAGTGTGTAAGTCAAAAGGGTGTAAGAGTGTGTAAGAGGTGTAAGGGAATATGCAAGAAGATGTTGGAAAAGGATTTTTGGGAAGGATTGTGGGAGATTTTGGTGGCTTTGTCTTTTGTGATTAAGAAGGTTAAGAAATAATCTAATTGTCATTAAGAGGAAAAGGTTTAGACAATTAAGATTATAAGTTGAGAAAATCATAGGTTACTTGTAAGTCCAAGTAACATAACGTCGAGAATCCATGGTTTCATAACTCGTGACTTTCCACGATTCAACGTACTCAACTAACACCTTGGTGCAAACAAGTCAAGTGCTTTGCATCATTGTAAAGCATATCCCATGTGGGAAAGGATGCGTTTACGCAAAGAGACCTTGGACTTAGTTTGACCAATAAGGGAGTAAACCCGTTACGTGATTTGAAAAGACGTAAGCACGGGATATGAGCATATGGATGCTTTCACGTGATGTTACGTGAACTATATAAGCTCCCTAAGTTTAGAAAAGCCTTGGCTAAAGGCGAGAGTTAGAAAACATGAGTTGGCATTTTCCCGTAAGTGGGTGCTTTAAAAGTTGGATCTCTCTAATCTCAAAACTCGTTTCGAGTGTTCTCAATTAAGCACATAACATATTCATACCTGTATTGAAAGATCCACATTTGTCGGGTAAGGGGAAACCCGACTTTCAAAATTCGTCCCGAACCATACAGAAGCCTGGCGCGTAGCCCATGCGTCAGCGCGCGGGCAGCGCGCCAGCACCAGATATGGATTCGGAGAATTTTGGCTATCGTTTGTTATTTTATGTGTTTCACAGGTTTATTTGTCATCATTAAAACATTAGGAGATCTTGATCATGTTGCCTCAACAAACTTTTCTAACTTTCCTCTCCTCTAACATAAAATAAAAACGTATCTTATGAGTTTTCTAATCTTTTTTCATCCGATCACTCCCAAAAAAGATCTCCCCAATAAAAAAGACTGGTTGTGAAATTGAAATGTGTGGGGTTTAAACTTGGACAAGTACAATACTTAACTATACATAAGTTATTGTTCATATCTATTTATGAGTTGAACAAGATGGTATAACATAAAATTTCAGTTCTAGCTGGGGGTGTTCACGGTTCGGGTAATAAATCAAATAAACCGAAAATCGAACCGAACCGAACTTATAACCGAACCGAATTTGTCAAAACCGAACCTAATGAAGTTAAAATTTTTGGTTTGGATATATATATATATATATATATATATATATATATATATATATATATATATATATATATATATAAAGTGTAACTGATACGTGGGGATCGCACCAGGTTTAACCTCTCAAGGGATCTCGAGAAGCTTACAACCCTCACCAGGCAGTGTACCTGATCGTTGTAGTATAGTATAGTGACAAGTACCGGGGGATTGATTGTTCAACTCAGGAATAGTGTCGCTAGAATTAGAAAGCCTCCTAAACTAGGTCTAGAGGTGAGGGATGATTCTTTTTGTATTTTTATATTTATAAAAGCAAGTAAAAATCTCGGATTTTGGAAGAGTGGGCGGAATTAGTTGCTAGCCAACTAACCCAATTTACTAAGATGCAATCAAAATAAAATAACATAAATGAAAATAAACTAATTATACTAGTGTGGTGGAAACAATAATGAGAAAAATTGTGTTTACTTAGATTTCATTACTCCCTAGATATCTTTTACAGGTTGATAGCTTGTTACAATTGCATGAATGACGGGTCATATTCCTTAATACTAGTCGTAGGGCCGTGTACAATATTCCCTAACTCTATAGGATCCTACTTCACTCCATGTCGAGCCATTAGAAGCTCCTAACATTGGATCATTAGAATTCTCCTACGCATTAAATATAACCAAAAATCGTAGTACACCTCCGATCATGTTTCTTAAGACGTTCAAGCAAGTTACCAATGGAAGTCTGCCAGTTTTCTTAAGCCTAACATCGAATACAATCATCCGTAACAACTATAAACAAACAATCAACCCATAATTAACATCTAGGTTTCACTACATCTAAGCAAACACAAGAGAAATCTAGCCTAGCATGTTAAATAGAAGACAAGCGTAATATATAATCAAACAACACATAGACATATTGAATGATTTGAAAGAGTACTTACCTTTAATTGAACATGAAATTTTCAAAGGGTTGAAACCCTTGAAAAGCTGATAAAATTCGGACTAAGGTTTATTCACTCAAAGTTGCACACTAATGAATGAAATTTGGAAAACTATATATAGATTTTATATGGTGACGGCGTCATGTGTTAAGTTATGACGCCGTCAACTCGCTGCCATAATGAAATCGTATTGCCTAGATCTACTTGTGACGCCGTCATGTAGGGTTTTCTTCTGGGCCGTCACTAATACATGGACCTTGACGGCCTTTGGTGACGCCGTCATCTCCTATGCACAAAAACTCTCTGGATCATCACGTGTATTTTCCACATCCACCTCTTTTGTAACTCGTGACGCCGTCATGTGGAGAGCCTTGACGCCATCAGGTACTGTTCCCAGCAAGGAAAATTGAGACTTTGCCGTTTTCTTCACTTTTATACTCCAAAAACATCCAAAATGCTTCATTTTCCAGATTTCTCTCCAAAAGTACCTAAAATGACAAAAGGAACGATTTAGGGCAATAATTGATCAAATAATCTCGAATTCGGGCTTAAATGACCCTTTAAAAGTGGATCACTCTTCGCCTCATCAAATACCCTTACACTTGAGATTTGCTTGTCCTCAAGCAAATGCGCTTTTATTCTAATCAAAATACAATTTAGGGGTCATTTAACACTAATATAAAAGTAATGACAACAAATAATCGTTCCACTAAAGACCAAAGACAAGCACGGAGGTCATACACTAGCACCTCACAAATAGTGTTTAGATACTCACATCTCTCGGGTGTAATAAAGTATATATCACAATAAGGAAATGGAAAACATCTCTCACTACCTGTCATAGCAAAATAGATTACCATAGGCTTGGGAAAGGATCAAACCTCCACCACTTGGCGTAAGCACCTAGGATAAACTATCAAAGAGGTCTTTTAAAGGGTTATAACGTTAGGTATAGGGATATGGAATACACGGTTTTGTTGGATAAAGGCAATATTTATTGGTGACGAGTTAATCATCTTGGTTAATTACATGTACAATATGGCGTTGCTAAGCCAAGACTAGACTCGACTTAAGCTAATGAATCAAAAATAACAAAAACAAACATAGAATGAAACGGGATGGTAGTCCGTATGTTTTTTCTCCTTTCTTTTTTTTTATTTTATTTATTTTATTTTTATTTTTATTTTTTGCATACACTCTTACCCTACCATCCAAAATAATACATCATAGGGAATGTACATTCCCCTTACACTTGAATTTTTACATACTTTACAATAAACTAATTTAATGACTCGAATCAAGATAATCAAAACACTTGGAGTACTTTTTAAGATTAACGCACATATGGGGGTAATATATGATGTTCTTCCCCATTAATCCAAAACACAAGTACTTTACCCATGAGTCCCAATCGTCCCAAAACAATATGTACATGATATGACTCGACTTAGCAACCATGTAATCAATTAGATAATTAACTAAGGGTTTAAACATATAACAATAATGCACTAAAGATGAGTTCATACACGGAAGGCTAAGGCGATTTGGTTGCACATTTGGGTGGGTTGTAACAAATTCTTCCTTTAAGTAAGATGCTTAAAGTTAGAAATGAAAAGATAGGCTCAGAGGGGTGTACTAGGGGTTTCGTGTACTAAAAATGAGTACAACGCTAAGGTGTGGGAAAATCAATTGACTTTACTAGTCAAGTAATATGACTTAAATGGTCAAGTAATTATGATACGGGTTTAAACACAAGGGTGATCCTAATGCCTCCTATCATGTAGTAAATCCTACTACACGAATGTAGTCTCACTAGTGGTCTCGGGATGCATCACTAACGCAAGTTCTAGAATCTAAATGCTATCGGTACACTCATAAGCACTAATAATAAATGTTTTTCCTATCAAATCTAAAGGCGAACCTCACATAGTTGGGTGGAAAATTTTTTTGAATAGTATGGTTTTGTGCTAGTCATACAACTCCTATCCATGAGACGCTCATTAAGGCTAAAGCTTCACTCCTAAATGTTGTAAAAAATATTAAATTTGGCGCTAAAATTGCCCTAACAAGTATTTCTCTTAGTTTATTACACACCTACTATCAAACAAACAAACTCAAGTGCAATAGTATCCTATAAGGTATCATCATTTACCCTCCCCTTACACTTAGGATGAACATTGTCCCCAATGTTCAATTAAAGGATGTAAAAGTAAGATAGGTAAAAGAATGAAAACAAATACCCCCCTGATTCGTTCGGTGTGGATAGTGTGTCAACAAGGTTAGATCTTCCTCCAAGAAAATGAACGTTCAAAGCTTCCCTTCCAGAAATATAAATCATCTTCTTGTCATATATAACCTGTTAAACCTGAGAAAACAAACAAGGCAACCTCGCGTAAAATCGGCGGAAATCTATATATACTAACAAGTCCTAGAAAACAATTTAAGATATAATGCTTGTGGAATGAATGTTTGCAGATTTCCTGGAGTTTATAAAACTAAAGAATTAACAAAAACTTTAAGACTCCGTTAGAAAAACAAAACTCGCAAAATTTCAAGAATTTTACACGTGACGCCGTCAGGAGTTAAACCCTGATGCCGTCAGAAGTGACCTGCAGAAATCTTTATGTTAAGTTTCCGGAAAATTTCTCAAAAAACTTATGTCCTACTTCCTGGAAAATCATGTATAACATCATTATGACTCGATACAAGCATTTGACTATAACAAATACTAATACACATGCTCATTTAATATTGTGGCGAATCATGATCATTTTTGTTCTTATAAACAAGTTTGGGTTTCCCTTACACTTAGCATTTGCAAAATACCTTTATATGTAATTAAGACGAAGTTAAAAACAAAATAAATCATTTTCACAATTTAGTTTGAAACATGATCTACCAACAATAAAAATAAAACATGCATACGGAAGCAAATAAAATCAAACAAACAAAAAACAAATAAAGTTTGGTTTGCCTCCCAATAAGTGCTTGTTTTTGTTCGAGTCACGAGCCTGACTCTACCCTTATTTAATGGAAATAGGGGAGGTTTTCCCTACACTTAGGGTTAAGTGCGGGTGGATGTAGCGATACACACCCTTAGGGTGGAAATATGCCACATGAGGGAAGAGTGGTGGATGAATTATATGCTCAAACAGGTGTGCTCCTATCATCATAACCTTACCTAATTCAATTGGGTTAATGGGTGGATTAAGATTTTCTCCTAGAAAGGGATCATTTTCTATCAACTTCGAGAGACTCCTAGTTGGGGATCCATCTTGACCTAATAAACCCGGTTTAAACCCATGATGTTTCTTATGATCAATCATGAATGGGTGATGTAAGCATGTAAGGTTATGTTCCACTCCTATATTGGCTTCCTCTCTACATGGCTTAAAGTCTACCACCTTTATTCTAAGACTACCCGGACTGCATGGGTTGATGGGTGGGTCGGCTCCTCTTTTGTCTCCTAGATGTATATCTAAGGATGGAAAGTTGTGTAAAGATTGAGGTTCCGGTTCATCAATACTAGGAAATTCCCTAGAACTAAGGGTAAGGTTATCACTATAAGTATTCAAACCTATATCCTCTAGTGGTGCTTGGTCCAAGGGTTCTACCTCCATCGGAATTCCTAAAATTTCTTCTACTTCTTCCGGGTAACTCACGGGCGGTGTGTGTGCCTCAAATGATGGTAGGACTTGTGGGGTACTTGGTGGGCATATGTTATTCACCTCTTCCTCCATTGTATCTAGATTACCTATGTGTTCATCTTGTATTATGGTGAAATCAAACCACTCCGTGCACATAGGTATCTCATCTATAGGCTTATTATCCCCAAACAAACTTCTTGCTTATTCCCTCCAACTTGCTATCAATTGATCTGTAACAACGTTTGTTGGGTTGTCCAACTTCTTAGCGAGTATGGCATAATTCTCTATGGCTTCCCATGCTTCTTCAGCACTTAATCCCCAAAGGTCCCCATCTGCGGTATGGTCAATGTCCATTTTGGTATAGTGGTCGACACGATAGTAAAATATTTCAATTTTTGACCACAGATCGAAACTATGATGAGGGACTTTTTGGAGTAAATATTTAAAATGAGTCCATGCAACATAGATAGGTTCATCTTGACGTTGTTTGAACATCAAGATGTCATTTGGAATGGGTAAATTTCGTGGTTGGTAGTACGGTGGATTCGCGTTCTCCATAATGGCTAACGGAAGAGTCAATGGAAAGGTTTTTACGAACAAAGACACAAAGAAAAGATAAACTAAAGAAAACCTATAAAAATAAAAATAAAAATCTTACTAGAAAGGAATCTAGCAAGTAGACCTAATAAAAAGAAATTCTAACCTAGACAATAACTATTCCCCGGGCTGCGGCGCCAAAAACTTGATACGTGGGGATCGCACCAGGTTTAACCTCTCAAGGGATCTCGAGAAGCTTACAACCCCCACCAGGCAGTGTACCTGATCGTTGTAGTATAGTATAGTGACAAGTACCGAGGGATTGATCGTTCAACTCAGGAATAGTGTCGCTAGGATTAGAAAGCCTCCTAAACTAGTCTAGAGGTGAGGGATGATTCTTTTTGTATTTTTATATTTATAAAAGCAAGTAAAAATCTCGGGTTTTGGAAGAGTGGGCGGAATTAGTTGCTAGCCAACTAACCCAATTTACTAAGATGCAATCAAAATAAAATAACATAAATGAAAATAAACTAATTATACTAGTTTGGTGGAAACAATAATAAGGAAAATTGTGTTTACTTAGATTTCATTACTCCGTAGATATCTTTTACAGGTTGATAGCTTGTTAAAATTGCATGAATGACGGGTCATATTCCTTAATACTAGTCGTAGGGCCGTGTACAATATTCCCTAACTCTATAGGATCCTACTTCACTCCATGTCGAGCCGTTAGAAGCTCCTAACATGGGATCATTAGAATTCTCCTACGCATTAAATACAACCAAAAATCATAGTACACCTCCGATCATGTTTCTTAAGACGTTCAAGCAAGTTACCAATGGAAGTCTGCCAGTTTTCTTAAGCCTAACATCGAATACAATCATCCGTAACAACTATAAACAAACAATCAACCCATAATTAACATCTAGGTTTCACTACATCTAAGCAAACACAAGAGAAATCTAGCCTAGCATGTTAAATAGAAGACAAGCGTAAGATATAATCAAACAACACATAGACATATTGAATGATTTGAAAGAGTACTTATCTTTAATTGAACATGAAATTTTCAAAGGGTTGAAACCCTTAAAAAGCTGATAAAATTCGGACTAAGGTTTATTCACTCAAAGTTGCACACTAATGAATGAAATTTGGAAAACTATATATAGATTTTATATGGTGACGGCGTCATGTGTTAAGTTATGACGCCGTCAACTTGCCGCCATAATGAAATCGTATTGCCTAGATCTACTTGTGACGCCGTCATGTAGGATTTTCTTCTGGGCCGTCACTAATACATGGACCTTGACGGCCTTGGGTGACGCCGTCATCTCCTATGCACAAAAACTCTCTGGATCGTCACGTGTATTTTCCACATCCACCTCTTTTGTAACTCGTGATGCCGTCATGTTGAGAGCCTTGACGCCGTCAGGTACTGTTCTCAACAAGGAAAATTGAGACTTTGCCGTTTTCTTCACTTTTATGCTCCAAAAACATCCAAAATGCTTCATTTTCCAGATTTCTCTCCAAAAGTACCTAAAATGATAAAAGGAACGATTTAGGGCAATAATTGATCAAATAATCTCGAATTCGGGCTTAAATGACCCCTTAAAAGTGGTTCACTTTTCGCCTCATCAGTAACTTTATTTTCAGAACCCTGTTAAGTGCGAGAACTCTTTTTTAACCATTAGATGAATAAATCAATGGTTTAGATGATGTGTGGCATAATTGTAATTAATCAAAATCTAGAATTTAAATTTAAATAGCAAAAGGGTATTAATGGAATTTTCTTTTTCAAAAACTGTCCCATTTTAATTGGATCAGAAGAATATTTCAATTGTGTTTCTCTTTCACACATACAAAAACCCTAGCCATAACAATGACGCCTCTCTCTTTGTTCTCAGAGTCATCGGAAAACATAACACGCACGGCAACGACACTAATCTTCGTATGAATTATTGATCATCGTAATCATTTTTTTTTCGTAGGTAACAGAAGCCTATCACTCCTCTTTGCTTCTTACGTCAACAATGAACAAGGAAATTAAAATCAAATATCGGTGGTTAATTTTTTATCCAATCACAACAACAATGCGTTTGAGGTAGGTATATATATTTTAACTTTTAAAGGATTGGGATTTATATTTGTTTGTGCACCATTTTTTTTTTTTTTTTTTTTTTTTGTCTCTGGCATCCTCTTCAATCGTGTATATAGAATTTAGTCAACAATAACTTCCATTTGTTTAATATTTAGATTTAAGAATTTAATACTTTGTTTACTTTTCTCTTCTTATAATAGTGATGAAGATAAACTGGACACAAAATTTATTTATTATTTTTGGCACTATAAATGACAAAATTTTTTGAACAGATTATAAATCAATAAAATATTCATATTTTTTAGACGAAAAAGGCTTTGATGGACAAAAACTTTCGTACTTATTCCCATCTATTTATATTGTATTTAATCACAATGCCTTTAGATTTGGCTTTGTATCACAATTTTTGAAATCAGTTATGTTAGTATATCTACTAGTTATAATGCCCGCGCACGCGCGGGTTTTTAAAATTTTTTTGAATCATATATTTTTATTTATTAAAAAACAAATAATTTAATTTTTATTTTGTTTGATTTATGATGTTTAATTATAGTTTTTATTGTTAAAGATAATTATTTAAAAATTTTAATCTTATTATTAATTGCATCTTATCTATATTTTTTGTATTTATCTTCTACTTGTGTTATGGATAAATATAAAATGTTATCTAATAAGAAAATAATCTTTTTTTAAATCAAATTATTACTAAATAAGGTATGATTTGATTTTTTTGAAATGAAAAAGTCCCCACTTTTGTTTTATTATATAAAAGATGTTCGTGTTTCTTTCAGTGTAAGTAAAGTGGGATTAGCAATTTATGATTCATATGTGAAATGATCATCTATTTTGTCTATTAAACGAGAAAAAAAAAAAAAAAAAAAAACAGTTTTAGAGAATGACGCATACGTGTGGTAAGGAATGGTGCATACGTGTTTATAGTTGGTAAAAAAATCAATTAAAATGGTGTGCATATGTGTTTTATGTTTGGTATAAAATAAATGAAAAATGTGTGCATATATGTTTAGATTAGTGATATTATGTTTGTTTACTAGTACCTTTTATGTTGATCATTGAACGGTAGCTATAACGGTAATGTTTGTACTCTCATATGCATTATGAATACAGGTGTAAGCATTATTTTATGCACATATTCTGGGTAAGGTTGTATGTCATGATATATTTATAACAAGTAGGTACACCCGCACTTCGTTGCGGTATACGCATCATTTGATTTTTTTTATTTTCTATAGTTCTTCATTTGGGCCAAAAAACAGAGAAGTAGCAGCCTAGCAGAAAGCCAAAAAAAAGCCCAGAGTATTTGCAATATTATATTAATCCCCCTCTTTTATTTTTTTATTCTTCTGTGTCGGTGGGCCACCAGTTTTGGGCTGAAAATAATTAATTTTTTTGCTTGCCTAATATTTTATTGCCGAAGGGACCGTATTGATCGGTCGTTCAGAAAATATTTTTTTATTCAAAGTTCGCTGAAAATGTTGTGCTATAATATATAGTAGGGAATACTTGTCATGTCTTTTGAGTTTTTGTTTGTCTTCTTTGTTTAAGAAAACCAAGCAACTGTTGTCTTTTAGACTCGTTAACTTGTCGCCACCATGCATTAGGCATCTCTTCCATCTAAAATAATTAATAGCCAAAAAAGTAACTATACTTTACAAAAAAGTTCGTCTAAGTTACTCAACATTCAAATTGCTCATCTAAGTTACTAATGTTTGCGTATTTATTCAGTAGGATAGTGATCTTTAAAAAAAGTGTTATTCAGGTCACTCCATGGAAGGGTTACCTGCTAAACAGGTTTAATAAATGGACGAATTACATGAATGGTCCCTGGATTGACAAAGATTGCATCAACTGTCCCAAAAAAACGTTTTCGGTCTTTTTTTCTTACGTTTTCGTCCGTTTTTAAATGTTTTCATCCAATTTTTTTTACGTTTTCGTCTGTTCTTAAACGTTTTCTTCCATTTGTATACGTTTCCACCCGTTTTTATACGTTTTCATCGCTTTTTCTTATGTTCTCATACGTTTTTATCCACTTTTAACAGTTTCTATACGTTTTCATCCGTTTTTTACGTTTTTATCTCGTTTTTATCCGTTTCCGTCCGCTTTATACATTTTCGTTCGTTTTACTTACGTTTTCTCACCTTGCCACATCACCTCAAAAAATCGAGGGAAAAAAATCAAAAAAAAATATTTTTTGAAAAAAATAAAATTGAACTTTTTTTTGAAAAAGAAATTAGAATTTTTTTTTTCGAGCAAAAAAAATTCAACTTTTTTTTTAAAAAAAATCAAAAATTATATTGTTGAAAAAAAAATCGAGCAAAAAAATTGAAATTTTTTTTTGAAAAAGATAAAATCAAAATTTTTTTTCGAAAAAAAAATCGAGCAAAAAAAAATCAAGTTTTTTAAACGTATTAAAACAGATAAAAACGTATGAAAACGTAAGAAAAACGGACAAAAACGTAAAAAAAAACAGATTAATACGTATTAAAACAGACAAAAACGTAAGAAAAACGGACAAAAAAGTATAAAAACAAATTAAAGCGTATTAAAACAGACAAAAACGTATGAAAAGAGATGAAAACGATTAAAAACTGACGAAAACTTATAATAACGGACAAAACCGTATGAAAACGTAAAAAAAAACGGACCAAAATGTATAAAGGACTAATGTTGCAAATAATCGTTGGCTAAATGGACTAACGTTGCCACATGATAACTAACAGAACTGGCGGCCATTAGCTCAGGGACGAATGGTGCAAATTCTGTGTGTAAATTCTAAGGTATTTTAGTCATATCATGTTTTTTAACCTGTTATCATGAGTTAATATAAGCTCAGTAACGTACATAACCGGTTAGTCAAACATTAGTAACTTAGATGAACAATTTGAAAGTTGAGTAACTTAGGTGAACTTTTTTGTAAAGTATAGTTACCTTTTTATCTATTAACCCTAAAATAATTACCTAATAAAATGTTGGCTAGCATGATCCACTAATCATTACTCTTAATCGGATTCAAAAATTTGTTAGGCGCATGTGACATGGATGTAATTGGTTGACAATGTATCTTTGGTTTTATTTCTCAGGTTTATAGATACATGATAATCATATGCGGCATTGGAAGAAACACGATTAATGAAGGCGTGCACATATGTTCTTTGAAGGTGTGCGTATATGATCTAACGAATTTGATGAGAAACTGAAAGAACACATGTTAGGAATACAATTATTCCTATAGAAGACTCGGTCACCTAATTGATGTAATAGCACTTTAGTTAGCTCGTAGTTAGTTAATTATATATATTAGTTAGTTTAGTTTAAGTAACATCGTGAAAGAAGGACGGGTCTTTACCCACTGTATGCCTGATCCACAGCCCGGGTGTGGGCGTTTGTAGAAAACTATATATACCCCTCTCCACATGTGGAGAGGGTTGGAGCTTCCATTCACCTCAATCTAATATTCTCATTTTTCTCTCACCTCTTTCTCTCTCTAGGAATCTCTCCCAACTCTTTTTCTCTCTCTAAATTCTAATACAATTCGAATCATAATCACATAAACCTTTCTAGTTAATATTATGTTTATCTTACAATTGGTATCAAGAGCCATGGTTTCATCTTAGGACTTGGTTCTTCACGGATTTGTACTTGGTTTTGTGGTTTCATTTTGGTTCGACTTGGTTCTCTTGTGATTTCTATCTTGCTTCATTTGTTTGGTATACTTTGCAAATAAAAGGGCTCGAATGATAAACCTTTGTCTAATCTAATAGTTATTTGCAAATTGTTGATTTTTTTAAGGTTGAAAGTATTGTTGGTTTTTATTTATTTCTACTCGTTCCTGTTAACTTTTCTTCATTGCGATTTGTTTCTCTTTCAACTTCTGGGTTTTGGAGATTTTCACAAAGTGGGAAATAGACAAAAATGACTGAGTGTGACTGGTTTGTTTTCTTCTGGTCTTGCGTTTAAATCTGATAACCTGCGTTTAATTTATATCTTGCGACTAAGTCTGATATTTGCGGTTAACTACTTTGTCCTTGCGGTTAGTTCTTGATTGCGGTTTCCACTTTTGTGATTACCTCATTTTTTGCGGTTACCTCATCTCAAGTCTATCTTGCGGCTATCTCATCTCTAATATTTTTGTGGTTACCTCTACCTGCGTTTAACTTTTAGTCTAGTGTTTAACTTGTGGTCTTGCGTTTACATACTTAACCTCTGTTTCAACTTTGCGGTTATTGGTATACAAGAAAGTCAAGAAGAAGAGTAAACAGACACAATATCCATACAACATCAACAAGTTATTACTAATCCCATCCCAGTACCACAACCACAACCACTTCGAGAATCGCTTCAAGAATCAAAATTTAATCAAAAGAAAGAATCAAGGATCTCAGCTTCTCTCTTATTGTAATCATGACTCGTTCCAATAACAAAGCCCTCAAGAGATTTGCATCACGGATCTTTTCTGATTACATATGAATCTTTAAAGTTAGAACTAAAACCAATTTGCCTTAATCCTTTATTTCACTCAGTCAAAGATAAAAGAAAAACTAAAGGAACAACAACCAAGATCTCAGATAACCTCTTCATATTACAATCGATTTAGTTATAATCAGAATCTAAAGAGTGTTATTTTCATCGATCTATTTGTTGAGGCCTCACCTCTTCCATTTGATATACGAATAATATCAGGAGTGAACAAAAACAATTTTGTTTCATCCACACCTTCATTCAACTTGTACAAACAAATTGAAAATCATCGCACAAACATTAAACAACCTACCTGAGATCCGTTTGGTACTTGGCTCGAGTGGAGTAACTGAAAGCATAACAAGACACGTGTGATTATCATTCGTATCAACATTTAAGGAGTTGTTTGTTTGTTTGTTTTCGGATTTAACGTCAAGAAACATAGGGATGATGTTAATTTTTGGTATGCGTCTGGTTTGAGATATTAGTGGAAGTGATATGGTGGCTGCGTTTGTTTGGAGTGGGGTGAAAGTGATGGTTTATCTTTTGACTGCGTTTTTTTATTGAAGATTAGGGGTAGTGTGATTAGTGGTTTGTATTGCGTGTAATTAGGGAAAGTTATAACTGGTTCTATTATATTTATGCTGGACTGGATTTGGGCCTAAGTGTTACTCCACTGGTAATGGACCTGGGTCGTGTTTGTGTAAAACATCTCTTTGGGCTGCACGTTTTTCACCTCAAATACTTGGTATTTAACGTTGTATTCTTGTTTGGTGAATTCTTGTTTGGTGAATACTTGTTTGTGGTGAATTCTTGGTATTTAACTACTTGCTAATATTGCTTGTGGTGAATTCTTGTTTGGTATTTACCCTTGAACCGCAATCTTCATTGTGCCTCAAGAATCTTAGTGTGAGATTTTGGGTTGAGATATTTTCGTGTATATTTTTAGATCACGGTTTTGTTTGAGCTTCAAGATTCTGAGCTTGAGAATTATTTTGGGTTATAATATTATCGGGTGTATTGGATATAACTATGGGGTTTTATCGGATCACGTCACACGAAGGTTGTCTGTTATACACTGTGACTTGTCTAACTCACCACTCAAACTCACTTCAACCAAACCTAACCAATTCTTCTGTGTTTCACGGTTTTTTCTTGATTTTGTAAAATCCCGCGAAAGAATCTATTTCTCGGTTTAAATCATAGAATTGTAAAATCCCGTGAACGATCACAAATTGTCAAAATCCTCCAACCTTGTACAACAAATAAAGGTGTTTGATTCTAATATTGCTAATATGGAATCTTTGTGCTCTAATTCGCAAGGGAGAGAGTTGCTTCAGCCACAACAAGTGCTTCACAATGCAAATGAAAGCTACATAGAATGTTTTCGACAACTTCATTCACATCTCTCGGTACTTTTAGAGGGAACTGGATTCAAGATGGGATTCGAACGTGCATTTGTAACACTCTTTGGTCAAGATGTTCAGACTTTCACATGCACAATGATTCTTAACTTAGATCAACTACAACAACAACTTGACCAAGGAGAATTTTCCAAAATGGGATCCATGGCTGCCCTTTATGTGATCAACAAACAACTCCAAGTGTTCTTTGATTCAGAATTCACTCTGGAGTATGACCATTATAGTGAGATGACGAAAAAGTGCTTTGCTGATCACACGGGAATTGAGGTTGACACGTTCAGAGACACACTTGTCCAGCTTATGGATAAAGTGAAAAGATTCATTAACGAAAAGGCACAGCATATACCTGCATATGATGACAAGGTGAAGGTATGTAGGGTACAATCATGTGATGGTGTTGGTGACTCGGGTATAGCATCGGATGTTGGGTCAGGTGTCACGATATGCAATGAATCAGAGACTGATAAGCTTGACACACCCTGCGACTCAGGGACTAGAGATACTCCAGACATGGGCATTGAATTAAAACCAGTAAAAGAGCAAGTGTCATGTGCTGAGGTACCCCTAACTGAACATCATAATGTGCTTTCTGATGAACGACTGCATCCTGATCAAGTTATGTCCAGTTATGAAACATATTTGTTGAAAAAGACTGATAGCAATACCATTTCTGATTTAACAAATATGAATCATAAAGGGGGAGAAAGTGATCAGGATGCTGAACGTGATGATGAGTCAAGTTCTTTGTTTACAGCTGAGTCTTTTAAATCAAATGATATGGTTGATAAAGAAACGTTTAATGAACTTTCAAAGAGATTCTTACAACTTGAAAAACATTGTATTTCACTTGAAATCGCAATGCAACAAAAGGAAGAAAGTTTTCAAACTAACCAACCATGTAATGATCCGGAACTTCCTGATTTCCGCGAATTCTTTTTGATTAATGATTTGAAAGCTCAGCTAGAAACCAAGGACTTGACAATCAACAACCTGAAAAAACGTATTACTGAGTTATGTGATATGTGTAATGAAGTTAAAGCTAAACATAACTGCAATATTATTGAATTGGAACATAATGTGGCTAAATTACGCGATGATAATGAGTCTTTGAAAATTCATTGCAAAGAACTGTGTGATTCAATCAAAGAAACGAATACTAAAACTGTTAAGCAAACAACGTCTTTGATTGAAAAAATTGATGAACTCAAAGCTCAAGTTCAGGAAAAGGGTTTCACAATAACAGCATTAAAGAACGAGCTAAGAAAAGCAACGGGGAATAGGGTGAACACTAAGTTTGCAAAACCATCAATCTTGGGGAAACCAGTTTCTCAATCAATTAGAAACCATTCCGTTGTTAGGCAACCGACTGCGTTTAGATCTGAACGACCAAAATTTTCAAAAACATGGTTTGCCTCCCAAGTTGATGCCGAACAAGTTTTGTCAAAACCAGTCACTCCACATTATTTGCCTAAGATAATTGCTTCTAGTTCTGTTAATCCTCAACATGAAACTACTCCTACTCCCAGCTCCTCTAGGATTAGTTCGAGAACAGTGTCGAAACCGAGCATTAAGATTCAAAACTCTTATGATATTAATGACTTGTACAAGAACTATGATCTAGAAAAGGCTAGGAAAAGGGCATTACTTCATAAGGATGGCATATTAGGTTCACACCCTCGTATGATGCCTCCTTGTTTATTGAGGAACATTGCTAAGACTCAACCAGTGAACTCTAGGATTTGTAGTAAGTCATCTACCATGCATAAGAAGCAGAACAAACCTAAAACTTCTCCTAGGTGGATACAAACTGCCAAATCATTGGAGACCAGGAATAATGATAAGTCTTCCAGTATGCATGATAAGCTTAGCAAACCTAGACCTTGCCATAAGTGGATTCCAACTGGTAGAATTTTTAAGGATGTCGGACTTAAGTGGATACCTACCGGAAAGTTGCTCACTGATGGCAATGCCATGGTGGAACGTGAAACCCCTAAGGGTTTGGATACTGCTGTTACTAACCCATATATATGCAATCAAGTCTGTAATGTTAGTGCAGGTAGTCCTTACTCAGTTGCAGGTACATCAATCATTCGCTACATGAGAAGACTCAAAGTCTGGAGGCCTAAAGCAAGCATATCTCCTTCTTCAGGAGGTCTGAAAATTCAATGTTGATGTATACATGCCAATGACGTCTGAATACTTCAGTTCATGCCTCTTTCTTCAACGACTATGACGTCTGTTCAGTTCAGTTCAGGCCTCGTTCTTCAACGACTATGATGTTTGAACACCTCAGTTCAAGCCTCGATCCCAATTGTCATCATTATGGTGTCTGCTGACAACACTTCAGGCCCCATTCATCAAAGAAAAGAAAGGTGTACGATTTAGTGCGCCTTATCTTCGGAAGAAGAGAAATCTTCTTGTTTTGACCATTCTCAACAACATGCTTCGTGCTTTCCCCATGTTCGTTCAGTCATCAAGTGGATCTACTCATCTTTTCTCGAATTCGTATTCACTTGCTCAATCAAAAATGGCAACCTCGTATGCAATTTTTGAGGGGGGAAGTGTGAATAAAATACATGATTGATTGTATTCTTATTCACTTGCTCAATTAAAAAGTGCAAACCTCGCTTGGAATTTTTGAGGGGGAGAAGTGTGAATATACCACATGGTGAGTGATGCTTGAAGAATGGTCATACGACTCTCCTCCAACACCTAATGTTCTACTTACTAAGGATGACTGGGATTTATGCTTGATGATTACTTCCAAGCTTCAACGAATGATGATTGATCAAGATGCACCTTCTAGAAGTATTACGAATGATGATTGATCACTTGCTCAAGTAATCCAATCTCTAGTTATTCCTCAAGGTGTTGATGATGACGATCATGATTATGAAGTTGCACACATGAATAATGATCCGTCTTTTCGTTCTAAAATCAAGGATTGTTGTTCCTACCAATGTGCACTTTGTAAATCAACCCGAAGAACAATATGGAAAATGTTGGTTAAAATGTCTAAACGGCTAATAATTTGGACATGAAAGGTCAAGTGATCACGGAGTTTATTTGGCATCCCTTAATTGAGATTGAAGAGTATTGTATGAAGGCGTCTACTTATTTCATCATCGAAACTTCATGTATCGATTGATGACTTGCTTGAACTCTTAAAGTTTATGATTGGAACTTGGATTATCTAGTTATACCCGATGTAAGGAGTTACATTGTAGTACTCACGGGCTATAGCTATCACTTCAAGGAGTTACATTGTAGTGCTCAGTGTCACACGCATATGCGGATGTGGATAGTCTCAAGAGGTGTTGTACTTATTCTTCTACACCGTTCTTTAATCAACAACAGTGCAAGCTTAAGTTACGGATTTGGGAATTCTTCTTCAGTTTCAACTTTGGTATATCGGGTGTACTTCATCAGTGGTCACTTCAAATAGCCTACACAAAGGTTGGTAATGATTGTCATAAAGAGTTTCTACAGCAGTTGATTCTCACAGGATATATCTGAGCAAATGATGTTCTTCTAATATATGTTGCTGATTCTGAGGTATCAAAACCAGCAAGGGGGAAGGAGACATACATCTTAATGCATAATGAGTACTCGTGATGAACTTAATACTTCTTCTTAATTGAAGTTATCCTGGGAAGACAAATGTCATAACCGCAGAGAATATCAGTGTATTAACTTGTGGCGTTTGGTGTATCATTCCAACTATGTGGGGGAAGTTGTCTTCTAATACTTGTGGTATGTATTACTTCAGCTTTCAGTGTAAAGAACTATATGAGAAGAATATTTGGAACATGAGATGATATTGCTTATTGACATCTTCATATGAGCTGATAAGAGTTATGGTAAAGTGCTTCTGGTTAATGCTTCATGTACACAATGATATGCTGATTCCGATGAGATCGCAACCATCAGGGGAGAGATTTGTGTACATCAAGGACGCACAACAGGTTCATGTGATCGGGCTTAATCATATATTCCGGTGGTGATATCCGCAAAGATGATCAGTGCTTCAACCTGTTACTTTGGTGTCATCGTTTCTTCTTCTGTTGGATAAATGCGTACAATATGGATTGAGTTGGTATGTGTAAGATAACTGGAAAGCATTTGGTGAAATGAAGATGTTGATATCTTATTCCCCCGAATACACAACTGCTCCAAACCACAAAGTAATGTGTACATTGGGGACGCACAACAAGGTCATGTGATCGGGCTTCATCATACATTCCGGGATTGATAACCGCAGAGATGATCCATGGTTCACCTTGTTACTTCGGTGCTATCATTTCCTTTGGGTCTTTGAGCGTCATACAATGAGACTTTTTGCATCACTTCAACTACTTGGGGAAGTGGTCTCATGAAGATGATTGTCGGGTTGGGGGGAAACTACCAAAGCTTCACATTGAGGAGGCTAAAACTCAGCGATTTGGTGGTGTCTAGCGATTAACTCAGTTGTGAGATTCTAGTGATTTGTTAACTACTTGTGTTTGGTGAATTGTTGTGACTTAAGTCGTTTCGATTAGTCTAATTGTAATTTGACGTTGTGAGTTAATCTTTACGACTTGACTTATTACGATCGGATCTATTGTAACTTGACTTGTCGCGACTTGACACTTAATGCTAATTGTCACTAATCCAAGATCTCTCTCTAAGTCTAACTCGCATATTACATCTTTCGGTTTCTTTTGTTGACTTTAGTAAAATCCCGAGAAAGTTTTGACCTCTCGGTTTAAGTCACAAGAGTTGTAAAATCCCGTTTAAGATTATATCATGGCTACTACCACTTCAGACAATTATTCAGGAACCTCGAAAGCTTTGGTGATGAAAGTTTAAGAGATGTTGACTACTAATTTCTACAACGAGCTAAACGATATCATCATTGTGGTACTCATGTCAACATCTTCTTAAACTGATTAGTATCCTTTGTATATATATTATACTAAATTGTAAATAGATATATAAAACCAACAAAAACCCATAAAAATAAGAAAATTAGAAAATACCAAAAATAGTTTTTTTTAAGGCATGTCTTCTGGCATCGATAACATTTACGGTCCTAGAAATGTCATTCAATAATGACACGGGTCTTTAAATGAAGTTCGAACAGAAGTTCAAAAGGTTTTTCAAAACATGCCTAAATGGCTTACAGTCACTTCAGGCTGTAACCCGAACTTCAAACTATGGCTTGTAGTCATTTCAGGCTACAACCCGGACTTCACAAATATGGCTTGTTATTACTTCAGATAGCAACCCACTCTTCAAAATGGGGAAAGCATGTCGCCAAAAAGACGGCGGTTCCTCTCACTAGGTGATGTTCACCCGGGCACGGATTACTTTATATCCGTGTGTCATCGACTTGATGTACGTTTTAGTGCATCATTTCTTGTAAAAGAAGAGAAGACTTCTTTAAATCACGAATACTTTACCTTCTATGATTTTTTCGGAAAGTATTTGTGCAAAACTTGGTGGTACCATGAGATTTTGATTGAAAATCAACTTGAACTCAAAAGTTTGATAACATTTTCACTCAATCAATGACTTTAATATTTTATGAAAATATTTATGTTTTATCATCCGTCATTGATTGAGGGGGAGAGTGATTTCTCAAAATTTTATGTATCATCAAAACTCCCCACACTTTGTACAAAACGATTTGTGATGGTTATGTGTCAGAGTGAGTACATTTTCAAAGAGTTTTCGTTAAAACTTCAAATCTTTTGTAAACTCTTCAAATCTGACACATAACAACCTCCCTCACAGATTGAGGGGGAGCTAGAAAAAGTTCCTTTTATCAGAAAAAATTAAAATTGACCGCATTTCTCTCCCAAAAACGTTTTCTAAAGTATTTAAATCAATTGAGATAAAAAATCTCGAAAGATTTGAAATTTTTGATCGGGGGAGAGAATGTGATTTAAATATGAAATATGATAATCAAAAGTGATCTTTTGTACTCAATAAAAGGCTCCCACATATGTGCTAAACACTTTCGAATATCGATGCACATATTGAGGGGGAGTGAAAGGCGTTTGTGGAAGTTATACCAAAGACCGACCATTTATCTTTATGCATGGAGTTATAAGGTTGGTTAAGGTTAGGTATGAGTTCCCATAATCCACCAGAACCGGAAGGATCTTCCCAGGGACAATCCATAGATAGATTAGAAGTCCTTAGGAATGATATGTAAAAGGGAGAAAAGTGAGAAAGGGAAGAGTGCGGACTGAGATAGAGCTAGGACTGGAACTAACCCAGCAAGGTTCTAGTGGTGAAATCTCGGTAAGCACTGAAGGGGTTGAAGAATGAAAAAGAAATGAAATGAGAAAGGGTGAAAAGAAATAGCCCTCCAAATATTCAACCTTAGGGCAGAAACCAAGTTCAATTCACAATCTACTAGTGGTTACTAAGGTAACACTAGTATTGAAGACAAGACGTCATGGACCCAGTGACGCACTGCACTAAACTTCCTAACCACTCAAGTTCTCTTAAAAGAACTTGTTTCAATCTCACGGGGAACCCTGTGCAATGTATCGACCGCTCATTGCGAGCTATGATTGATACCTAAAACAGGAGACGCCTCCCCAATCTCCAGGAGCGGATCAAAACGCACTATTGAGTCTAGAGCCATGAGATCATCCATAAATCTCGTTAGGACACAATTCCAAATATGCTTATTGTTTCACACAATGTGGAAAATAAGATAAAATATTTAGAGTCCTACGCATTATCCTTGTGGTATTGCCAGAACATCCGAGTGATATGAAAATATTCACAATGAAGATGGAAATCCTTCTAGAGCGAACATCACTCAAGCTCTTGGTAGGTGACATGTGAGATCCATCTTGGATCAATGATCAAGTGACAACTGGAAAGCAACAATGGTGCGATTCAAAATTGAATCAAACTTGTTCCAGGATATGGATTGACGGATACTTTTGCTAAAACCCGTCAATGTGCTCATAAACTAATTCTTCGAGCACATTGATTGTGTAATATCTTTCAAACAAAAGTATTTTTGATGGAAATGTGATTCAAAGTATAAAACTCTCGTCGTGTCTCAAAAATTTGTTTATCATAGGACACGTGAGTGATTTCACTAAATCTATTTCTCATCAATCCGTGAATATTTATTCACCAATTCACTCTATCGTGCTGTCTGCTTTGAGACGTTCCGGTATGAGAACATGCTAAGTATGAAGGTTCCAAAGTGGATTCTCTGGAAAATTCATTACTACGAGCTGGAAATTCCTGTCAAGGAGAGTCTTCTTTAAAAGAGACTCTACCTGATCACAGGTCGGTTTTCACAAAACCGGAGGGTAGTCTGTCCTCGCAGAACGAATGACAAAGCCATGTTCGTTCTCTATCTTTATTGCTAACTGTTTTATTTCAGGGACACATATAAAGATGGCGTTGATGGCTCCAGTTTCCAGCTGAATCGGGTCAATCCATACCTCATGCTCACACATCCTCCACACTATCAATGAAGATAAGAGACTTGCTACAACAAATGTTGAGAGACTACCAACAACGCTTCCGCAACTCTGATGAAAAAGTCTCCTGATCCACAACTCTAATGCAATGTCTCCAGATACAGAAGGGTGTGAGCATGATGGTTCCTTAGTCACTACATCACATGAAGGCAATACAACTATGGATGAGCTTGGAGATTTACTTTGGCTGATGATCTCAAAGACGCTCAAAAGATCACACATCACAAAGGAATTCAAATCACAAGTTCGCTTGCTTGAAGTACAAAGTGTGTAGAAAAGTGAAGAATCAGATCCTACGAGCTACAAAGACTAAAGTATGCTTGAAGAACAAAGAGCTTAATTTCCAAGGTGACCTCGCTTAGGGGGAGACTGTTAGGAATACAATTATTCCTATAGAAGACTCGGTCACCTAATTGATGTAATAGCACTTTAGTTAGCTTGTAGTTAGTTAATTATATATATATTAGTTAGTTTAGTTTAAGTAACACCGTGGAAGAAGGACGGGTCTTTACCCACTATATGTCTGATCCACAGCCCAGGTGTGGGCGTTTGTAGAAAACTATATATACCCCTCTCCACATGTGGAGATGGTTGGAGCTTCCATTCACCTCAATCTAATATTCTCATTTTTCTCTCACCTCTTTCTCTCTCTAGGAATCCCTCCCAACTCTCTTTCTCTCTCTAAATTCTAATACAATTCGAATCATAATCACATAAACCTTTCTAGTTAATATTATGTTTATCTTACAACACATATGTTCTTTGAAGGCGTACAAGTATGTTCTTGGAAGGCGTGCATGTATGTTCTTAAGAATCTGATGAGAAATCTCAAACATATATGTTCTGTGCACATATGTTCTTGGAAGACGTGCATATGTTTATTAAAAATGATACATTTGTATATGAATTGTATTTCATTTGATATCAAAATGTGTGTATTATATTATATTTTTGGTTTATCATAAATCTAATGTTATGAATATAATTTTTTATGCTTTTTTTATTATTTTAGAACTTTATAGAATGTAAAGTACAAACGTATGTGCAATTACTTTTTAAGTAAAACTCATTTTATGTAAAAACATACATGTTCATCATCTTTTTTAAAAAAATAATAATAAACAAAAAACATATATGCACCTAGAACCATGCAAGCAAAAAATAATAATAATAATAATAATATAATAATAATAATAATAATAATAATAATAATAATAATAATAATAATAATAATAATAATAATAATAATAATAATAATAATATTTAAAAAACGGGATTTAAAATAAACATTAAATAAAAATTGTATTTATTATAATACCCTTTTGTATTAATAATAATTTTTAATATAAAAAAAATTTTCATTGGCTTAGAGGAGTTTTCACACTTAATAGGGTTCTGAAAATAAAGCCTCCTACATATATATATATATATATATATATATATATATATATATATATATATATATATATATATATATATATATATATATATATATAATGACCATTAAAAATTTATTTAATATAAAAAACACTTTTATGCTTGAAATAGTTTTTTCCCTAAAAATCTATATAATTAAAATTAATATATATATATATATATATATATATATATATATATATATATATATATATATATATATATATGACGTAATTCAAGTACAAATTTTGATTTTCGGTTTTGACTCATAACCAAACTTCGGTTCGGTTCTCGGTTTTGACCAAAAAAAATTAACCGAATAAACCGATTAACCCGAGAACCGAACCGATGAACACCCTAGTTCTAGCAAAATAGGATCAAGATGGGCTCTGCAAGTAGAATATGCTACAAAATGTCTAAGGATTAGATATCATTAGGTATACGTTTTAGGATGACTTAATAAATGGTTAAAAATAGTAAGTTACACACATTTAGTCAAATGTTATTATTTTCAGTAACATGAAGAAAAAAAATAATAAAAAAAGAAAATAACTCATCCATCTACTTATTTATCTAAAATTTTGAAAACAACCTCTTATACTTTTCTAATTTTCCACTCTTTTAAAATAAAAATGTACTATTTTATAGGGGAGAGCAACAAAACCGAAAAACCAAACCAAAACAAAAAAAAAAACCGCTTCAAAAAAACCGAACAAATTCTAAAACCAATGGTACGGTTTTGGTTTTTTTAAAAGCCGAAAGTTTTGGTTCGGTTTTTGGTTTTATATGAATACCCAAACTGAAAAAACCGAACCGCCACATACTAATTTTCATAAAACTAATAATATATATATATATATATATATATATATATATATATATATATATATATATATATATATATATATATATACGTATTAGTTTTGATACAAGTAATCCCCAAAATCCAAAAACCAAGAGATTAGATATTCGTAACAGGTGTTTATTTCGCTAACACTACATTAAATTTGTAAAGTTATTTATTTTATTTATTTTTTTATTTATTTTTTATTTTTTTCATATATGTTCGCACATCTCATCTTTATATACATGTTATATAATTTTATTATCTTACGACAAAATATTCAACTTACATTCTATGATTTCTTAATTTAGATTTTAGATGTTCAAAAAATAACCTATTCCGAAAATTGATCAAAATTTATTAAAAGGTTAAGTTTTATGAAATATCAGGTTTAGAACTCATATAAAAGTTTTCCGAAAATTATAGATATTTGGATAGTTGGATATATAAAAATGTTATCTGAAATTTCGGATATCCAAATTTAACGAACTTTGCTAAAATTATGGGTCTAACATAAAATCATCAACTTAAATTTTTGATATCCGAAAACCGAAAAAAAAAACAAAAACTGGACCGTAGAAAACCAAAAACCAAACCCAACTTTTGGTGCGGGGTTTGGTTTTAAAATTTTAAAACTGAATTTTTAGTTTCAGCCAAAAACCGGCCCATGCTCACCCTACTATTTTATCAGTTTTCTAATCTTTTTTCATCTAGTGACACCCAAAAAGGATCTCCCCAATTAAGGGGAATGCAAAGGGAAAGCAAAGAGAATGCAAAACAATGCAGGGATAATTACCAAAATAGACCGGGCAATCAAGGGCAATTCGGTTCTTAACCCGGGATTTAAAAATGTCTTTTTTAGACCAGGGCAACTCGTACAATTTGACAACTGACGAAGTGTCGCTTTTCTGCAAGTGACAAGTGTCGCTTGTCTGTTAGTTTTTTGGGCAACTTGTGTATTTTTTGGGCAACAGCCGCCATTTTTTTGGACAACTAGAGACACTTGTAGTCATATGGGTCGACTTGTCCCGAGTTACCTGGTCTAAAAAAGACATTTTTTGATCCCAGGTTAAGAACCGAATTCCTCTTAGTTGCCCGGTCTATTTTAGTAATTATCCCAATTTATTGAATTACCCGTAATGAGTCATTAGAAATTGAAATGTGTGGGGTTTAAACTCGTAATGAGTCATTAGAAATTTAAATGTGTGGGGTTTAAACTTGGACAAGTAGGGGTACTTGACTAGGCATAAATTATCATTCAGACAATGATATCTATTTATCAGTTGAACAAGATAGTACAACATAAAATTTCAGTTCTAGCAGAATAAGATCAAGATGGGTCCTGCAACTAGAATATGTTACAAAGATATATTACCATTTGCATCAATGGTAATTATCGAATGCATCATAGTAGGTGGTAACACATTATTCAAGTCAGCCACTTCACAAGACATTAATTCATATGTGTTCACTACTTATGTTTTCATTGTTGGATTCATGTTCCTTATTCCTTGTGCTTTCATAGTCTTTATCAAACAAAGGTAACTTTTTTTAATGATGATTATTTTACTTATTTACTCATCACATACTGATTTTGTTGGTTTTTTATTTGCAGAAGATTAAATATCCCACCTTTGAAATTATCTATTGTTGTCAAGCTTTTTGTTCTTAGCTTGATTGGGTGAGTAACTTATTTGGGATTTTTTTTTTAATTTATAAAAATGCTAAAATAGTTATTGCTTTTGGATATATAAGTTGTTTTGAATAACCAATATCAGGTTGCTTAGTCGAAACAGATAAACAGCAACTGTGTTGAGTTTGTTTTACTGTATTTAGAGATTAGAAACTTATATGCTTTGTTCTTCTATACAATATAGAGTAGTATATATTCATGTTTTAACTTTCACAAATACACAACTCCTAGATATAGATATTGATTATGATGTTTAAGAATTCTCTTTTTGTTTTTCTTTATTTTTCAAACTTCGTAAATGGTATGATGTAAATACTAGGTACTTCTCTCAAATATTTGGATACGTCGGTATCAAATACAGTTCTCCAACACTCTCCTCAGTCATGAGCAACCTGGCACCCGCTTTTACCTTCATACTTGCATTCTTCTTCAGGTATTCATACAATTTTATCTACAAAAAGTATTAGCTCATTAATTCAGCTTGCTTACATCTGGCTATAATCAAGTACTTTTTATGTATTATTAGGATGGAAAAACTGAATATGCGAAGCTCTACAAGCCAAGCAAAAATTGCGGGAACAGTAGTATCAATATCGGGTGCACTAGTGGCCACGCTATATAATGGGACACCAGTTACCCTATCATCAGACTCCTCAAGCTTATATTGGATTGTTGGTGGGATTTTGCTTGCAAGTCAGAATTTCCTACTGTCATTCGTTTTGGTATCCCAGGTACCTAAGTGCTAGCACCTTTTGGTAACTTTAAGGGTTGTTTGGGATTGCCCCATACCCCGCACTCATGCAGGATTGGGTATTGTTGTTGTTGGGATTGCATATTTTATATGCTTATGAGCTTATTCAGGGGCTGAGCCAGGAAATAATTTTCGAGGGGGCATAAGCAAAACCATATATCCCTATATATACATACTTTTTCGTAGCAATAAACATAATGATAAAGCTCCTTACTGCGTATTTTATATGAAAAGGAACCATTGAAGTGTTTAGAATTAAAAAGTGCATATAAGCCATAAGTAAAAGCCGAAAGTATGCAATCCCAAACACTCCCTAAGTATTTTCAGTGACGCTGCAGGCACGGATCATGATGTTGTATCCAGTGGAATTAATGGTGGTTTTTGTGTTTGGATTAAGCGGGCTGATTGTAGCTGCGTTTGCAGGGTTAATTATGGTCAGAGATTTAGATTCTTGGAAGTTAAAACCTGATATGATGTTGGCGTCTATAATTTACATGGTAAGACACTTAAAATACCAATTTTGCATTTGAATACAAGTACCCTTCTAGCATTAGAATTTCCTTTGACAGTGTCTTTATGCGAGTCGGTTTTAATATTTTATAGGGGATCTCTACTGGATTTCTGAATGTTCTCATTCAAGTATGGGCTCTGCGGTTGAAAGGACCCGTGTATGTAGCCATGTTCAAGCCATTTTCAATTGTGGTTGCAGTTGTGATGGGTGTTATATTCCTTGGAGATTCTCTCCATCTTGGAAGGTCCTATCTCTTAAAATTCGCTTCAAATTTAAAATAAATTGTGTTTATAACTTGGTACTATCACAATCGAGCATTTTCAGTGACAATGAAGCATAACTTTGATGCAGTGTTGTTGGGGGGATAATTATATCTATAGGATTTTATGCTGTGTTGTGGGGAAAAGCTAAAGAAGACAATGGTGTTCGTTTTAAGGAAGCATCAGCATCAAGCGGAACAGAAACAACACCTCTGCTGCAAGACAATGCTAACGAGCCCAAATTTGACCCTGAAAACTAAAGAGTGTTTTACTCTCCAAGTAAGTTGCTTGTATAGTTGTACCTGTTTGTAAGTGAAAAAACTGTACAAATTCAGTGATCATGTTATATATATTGCCAACAGTTTAACAAGATCAACTAAATTCTAAAAGTGCTTACTATAAACGGGGTATCTGTTTAACGATCATCCATGTTATCATGAAAAATGTAAATTTATTTGTTGTGTGTTTTTGCTATATGACTAATATACCTATTTTGTCATTTTACGGTTATACTCTACATATACATCATGTTATATTCTAACCTCTTAACATGTCCTTTTCCCGTTTATGACATCTCACCCATCCCCACTTTTGATCCCTGCCGGAACATTTTGACTTTTCTATACATTCAGTATACAAATTGAGAAATTTCCTAGTTATTTTTTGTGACAATGTATCTGTCAATTTTATAGGTAAGTGTCATTTTCCCATTTATGATATCTCACCCATCCCCTCTTTACAGGTCACTTTAATATTTAACCCTCACCTAAGTATCAATTTCCTTTTATTTATGTCAATTCATGTAAAAAATCGAAGAGTGCAAATTTGCTCTTAATTTAAAGTTTTTATCATATGTAAAGATATAAAAATGATAAAAATCCCATTAAATTGGTCATTCATGTATTGATGATGTGTTATTTTACAACTTTGAACTCAAGTCATGACCATTATAAAAATAAAAGTTACACTCCGTGTCAGACTAGTTTTTACACTCATTATTGGTCTGCAGCGATATTTTATTTTATGCTTCTGACGGAGAATGAAAGTATACAAAGGTTTGGTGACCTACATCTCTTATATTATAATAACATGTATCTTTTCTCATTGCAGAGGATGGAAATGGTGTTCTCTTGGAATTCGATAAATAAACTTGAGATGGCACTAGCTGTGAACGGCTGCCTATGCTTTTGCTAACTACTACTTTCCGAGCACTGGTAGAAACGTTTAAGTGAAGGAATGATAGAGAAAACAATACGGATTATTTTAGTAGATCGTTTACATCTTATATTGTGTGTTTCTGCATCACATAGGAGCAGTTTTATGAATGTTTCTGTCATGAAAAGCCTTGTGGATGTACCCGCAGATAATTGTGGCCGAAAGTTAAGTTATTAAGATATATATATTACTTTCTAGTTTCTTCCCTCTGTCTGAAAAATGTGTTTGGTGACATTGTAGTTAAACAGAAGTCTTCGACTAATAATCAAATTTGAAGCACCCTTCATATGATACCAGTGACTTAAATTGTGTATCAAATGAACCTCACCAGTATCTTAAAGTGGTTGTTAATGGGCATAGAGGTAAATATGGATACGCATCCTTTCTACTTCCGTTAAAAAGAAAGGATTAGTAATCTTTTTTAGAAATAGAATGGATTCGGTCTTATCAAGGAAAACTTCATGTATAACAAACCATAAAGTTACTAAATGCATTAAAGTTAGTATATTTCCATTTCAATTGAACTGCAACCGGGTTCTTTACGGACCCCACTTTTTTATCATTAACTTCCGACATCTATCCACATTCTTCCATCAACTTATGGAAGCGTATAAATTTGATAAAAAGATATAATTACCACCATTAGAACAGATCCCGTCCAAGCAAAAGTGACTGAAAAATGAGATAGAGGTGGTAATGAAAAAGATGGTCTGACTGAAAAGGATAAAAAGTTGACCTTTAGCAATGCAGCTTGTCAAGCAAATCAGCAACTGCTGAGAATTGGTACAAAGAAGGGTAGGCTATTTCTAGTGAATGATGCGCTGCAAGTGAAAATTCATTCTATTATCTTTTGCTATGTTTATTGACTATTATCATGAGTAGACTTCAATTGTAGACAGCAACATTAGTAGAAAGTTGTTTTTGTGGATGAAAAAAGGTTAAAACAGTTACGATTAGGAAGAATTTCACTGAATTTAGTGGGCATCAGTCATTGTAACCAAAAAGACATGAAGACACATAAGATTCGAGAAGCAAAAAAAAAGGTTTGTTGTCTGTCAGACAACCATGTAGCCATGCCAAGACCCATCAGATGGGCTGGCAACGATCCTCTACTGAGCAATGGCCGAAGCCATAAGGCTCGGTTAATCACGCTCTAGCTACATGGTCATGGCTCATCAACCAGACATGGGTTTCTGTCTCTTGAGGAATCAAGAATACAGAGGTACGAGCCTATAGAACAGATCCTGTTCAAGTAAGGTCGTGATGTTTGGTTTGTCCACCCCCTTTTTAAACACCATTTCATTTGCATTTTTGGCCGATGTGGGATGAGTCTTGGTTCTTTTATTTGAGAAACTGACATTGTGATACCATTTGAGTTTATGAACCGATCATTTGAGTTTTTCATGTCGCCAATTCTGTTGAATAACGCTTCAGTTAAACTAAGTTGGCCAGCTTTACAGTGCCCATGAATCATTGCATTCCATGAGACTATCTTTGACGGGAGTGGAATCAAAGATGAATCGAGCTGAGTGAACGTCACCTATCTTTGAGTAGCAAGTGACCATAGAATTCTATGTAACTGAATTCTTTCTCGCATACTGTCAAACAAATTTTGCGCGTCTTTAGCGGACCCATGCTTACTAAGAGCCAAAATAATTGCATTATTAGCCACAACATCCTTACGAGGCATTTCATTGTACACTCTCTTTGCAGAACTCAGATCTCCCACCTTTGTGTAAAATTCCAACAATCCCGTTTGCAACACAACATCATATAACCCGACTTACTATACCCATCAATCAACACATTCCACGACACCGCATTCTTAATTGGATTCCTATTTTAAAAATAAATAAATAAATAAATAAAAAGGCGCTCCGCTTCGCCTATCTTACAATAGCACAAAACCATTGAATTCCAGCTTCCAACTATATGAATCTTCTACCACCACACTATCAAACAACCCTCTTGCATCCTCAACAAACCCGTATTTCCCAAGTACCGAAATCATATCATTACGCGTGACAACATCTCTCCGAGACCTTTATAGAACACCATTGAGTACTTGAGTCTCCTCATTGATGTTTGACTCTATATATAATCTCTTTCATGTTTATCATAGTAACTTTAGCTATAATTTGCAGCCATTTTAGCTAGGTTCACCCTGGGTCCCTTTGATCTCGACAAAGATTGCCAAACTAAGAGAAGACGGTACGTTAAAAATGTTGGAGATAAGTGGCTTAACCCAGGAATCAGGAGCAAAGGATTCTGCAACTTCAAAGAAAGTTCTAAACTCTAAAGGATTGTGTGGTCTTTTTCTTATCCGTGGAGTCTCAATGGCAGCTGCTCTATTCATGGTTTATAAGATCCATAACAAACTGTATTTCCGGTGTATAGGAAGATGATCAAATACAAGATACCACATTTATTGGAAGAAAAAACTGAGGTGCAACATTCATCTTCCAATATTATTAGGTTCTGCTTATTTCGTGTGTAGGATACTATCATACTAAGTCATCGGCGGTTACCTGTTCATTATAATTCCTGTTGTGTAACTTGTAAGGGCATGAGTCCTACCATAAATTGTTGCATCTCTGGTCTATAATTGACATGTTAAAACAACGGCTTCTCTTATGGTATTTGGTTTACACTCGACTTTGTCAGAAGAACCAACTTCCTATGTTACCTTAAATTATAAGAGGTTAAAAGGCGATATAAGTGATTGAGAAAATGAGATAGAAGTGGTATTGAAAAACATGGTCTGATTCAAGCTTAAAGAATAAAACTTGATCTTGTCAGCATATGCTAAGAATCGGTATTAAGAACGACAGGCTATTTCTAGTGAATGAAGAAGGCCGAAACAGTTACTAGTAGGAAGAATTTCACTTAATGCTTAGTCGATGTAACAAAAAGAGACTTATAATCTTGATCAGATTCAGAAGCAAAAAAAGATAATCGCCAAGGCCCATCAGATGGGCTGACAACGATCCTCTACTGAGCCACCCAGACATGGGTTTCTGTCTCTTGAGTAATCAAGAATACAGAGGTACGAGCCTATAGAACAGATCCTGTTCAAGTAAGGTCGTGCTGGGTGGTTTGTTCACCCCCATTTTAAACACCACCTCATTTTCACTTTTGACCGATGTGGGATGAGACTTGGTTTGGTTCTTTTCTTTGAGAAACTGACACTAAACTTCTGGTCACTTCTTGCCATCTGTGTAAAGATTATTTATCCTCTATATGTTAATGGGAAGTTCTCTCGTAAGACACTATCACAGATATATATTCGACAAAGCCATACATGAGTATGACAAATCTGACACTTTAACTTGTCTCACCATGGATTTCCTTTCTTTTATCCTAGAAGAAATGGTGTGCGATAATGGAAGAGTGTCACGTTTTTAAAAAATCTTGGCATGGATTTTGGTGCTTTCATCAATTCAGCTAATAATGTTATAGAACAAATCCAATTTCACAAGTTCCTTGATGAAAGAGGATATGCGGTCTAGCGAATTGGATGTGCACACTGCGAATAGCTCATTTTACACTGAATTATGTATCAAGCTGAAGTCTAAGCATCCACATGACCCAATTCCTTTCTTTTGAGACCTGATTTAAGTGCAACTCGTTACATATGATGAATGATTATAACTTGATTAAAATTTCAAAAGAGGTGTATAAAATTTCTAAAAATATACAAGCACTTGATTGTGATTTGATGATTTGAATTCTTACAATCAACTTTACTAAAATTATCCTTTTAAATTACAAAACTGAAAAATCTATAATATTTTTATTACATACATTTTTGACAGGTAATTTTCATAATAATCAAAGGATTAATTTAGCACATAATTCAATCACATTGCTAAACATATCTTTAGGTATATTATGCTTACAATTTTTTTTATTTGATATTTTTTTTGTATCGACTACATTTAAACATATGGTACTACAACCAACAAAATCCTCTCATACAGATTAGTTTATTACATCTATCCTTTTTGTATGCTCTTTAAAAGGGAAAGCTTCATGTATAACAGAACCATAATGTAAAAATATGCTATAAATAAATCTTAATCACCAGTATTCCTTAAAATGATGAAACCGATTACGATCCCTCATAATTATCTCTCTATTATATATCCTTGATATAAACTTCATGACAGTATGACAATCGTCACATGTTCTTAGATTCTTCACCACCCGAATTTCCTTACCAAAAGGGATACTCATGAGCCCAAAAGCAACCGCAATCCTCTCACTGTGATAACTAACCGACCCCTCTTTTTCCTCATCATCTATATCATGGAGCACAGAACCAGTATCTACCTCATAACCTGTATCTTTCAATTTCTTTCCAATATCAGCCAAAAACAAATTTATTTGCGAAAATTGAGGATGTGAACTATCTCCTGCTACAAACTCATGTACTACATTGTCCACCTCAATTGAACTCAAACCAGGTTCCTTGTGAACGCCACTTTCTATCAGTAACTTACGACATTTATCCACATCCTTCCATCGACCCAATGATGCGTATAGATTGGATAAAAAGACATAATTCCCGCCATCATGTGGGTCTAATTCCAATAACCGTTGAGTAACCTGCTCTCCAAGTTTAGTATCTTTATGTATATGACATGATCGAACCAAACTTCCCCAGACTACTGCGTTTGGTTTAAATGGCATGTTATTTATGACTTCTAAAGCTTCTAAAAGTTGGCCAGACTGACCCAAAAGGTCAACCATACATCCAAAGTGTTCAATCCCTGGTTCAACACCATAAACACTTTGCATTTGAGATAAATACATTTTACCTTCGGAGATCAGTCCCGAGTGACTACAAGCACTTAACAGACCAACAAAATTGACCCCATCAGGATTTATACCTTCTTTAATCATATAATGGAAATAATTTATCGCTTCATTACCATAACCATGCATTGCTAATCCCATAATGATGGAATTCCAACAGTAAATATTCTTCACTTGAAGTTTGTGGAATACGTCTAGAGCGGATGATATTTTTCCACATTTGCAATACATGTCAATAAGAGCGTTTCCTAAAATAACATCAATTTTGAGTTTATTCTTCTTAATATAACTATGAATCCATTCACCCATATCTAAGGCTCCAAGATGAGCACAAACCGATAATAAACTGACCATTGTTACCTCAGTTGGTTTCACTCTCTCGGCTTGCATATGATCAAAACAAATGTAAGGCCCAACGGAACTCCTTACACTGAACAATACCGGTAATCATAGTGTTCCACGTAACAGAATTTCTCATGTAACCAATATTGTTAAATAATTCCTCAGCATTATAAAGTTGGTCAGCTTTACAATAACCATCTATATATCATTGCATTCCAAGAGACTATATCTTTTCTGGGATTGAAATCAAAGATGAATCGAGCTGTGTGAATATCTCCTATCTTTGAATAACAAGTGATCATGGAATTCTAAGTAGCCTAATTCTTTTCCGTCATACTTTCAAATAGACTTTGGCCATCCTCAATGAGCCCGTCCTTACTAAGAGCTGAAATCATTGCATTATTAGCCACAACGTCCTTACAAGGCATTTCGTTGTACACCCTCTTTGCGGAACTCAAATCTCCCACCTTTGCATAAAAGTCCAACAACCCCGTTTGCAAAACCACATCATAACCAAATTTCCACTTCAATATCTCGCAATGAAGCGCTTTCCCTAAGACCGTTGCACAAACACCTGCACAACACTGAACAATCAAAGAAAGCACACTCTCACTCGGGCACACACCGCTCCACCGCATCTCATTATACAAACTCACAAAATCCCTGAAATTATCAGCATTACTCAAATAACCCGACTTGCTATACCCATCAATCAACACATTCCACGACACCTCATTCTTAACTGGCTTCCTATCAAACAAAAACCGTGCAGACTCCACATCACCCATCTTAAAATAACACGAAACCATCGAATTCCAACTATACGAATCCTTCTCCACTCAAACAACCCTCTTGCATCCTCAACAAACCCATTTTTCACAAGTACCGAAATCGACTACCTTAGGTCCCCAATCTTTGCGTAAAAATCGACTAACCCAGTTTGTAAAAGGGTGTAATGACTATTACGGTTACCCATTTTGGCGCCATTTTTTAAAAGTGAAGTGAAGAAACCAACGTTAAGAATGTTTGGATTCATTGTTAAAAGAAGTACATTTAGTTTAGTTGAAAAGAATATAAATTAGTAGTTGGTTTTACGATTTTTAGTCAAAATTCAGCCCAAAAAGTTGTCACTCAGTATACGGCCCAGTAGTTTTCATTCTATAAACTCAGCCTAAAACAATCTTAACCTAAATCAATCTAACACAAGGGTAAAGTGATATGGGTAAAGGTGCGGCCAAAAGTAAGCCTATGACATGGGATGGAGATTCTCCCTTTGATGATGATACGCCTGATTCACCACATTTAACCCCTGTGACATGGTTAGGAGATTCTCCCTTTGATGATGATACGCCTGATTCACCCGATTTAACCCCTGTGACATGGTTAGGAGCTTCTCCCTTTGATGATGATACACCTGATTCACCCGATTTAACCCCTGTGACATGGTTAGGAGATTCTCCCTTTGATGATGATACGCCTGATTCACCCGATTTAACCCCTGTGACATGGTTAGGAGCTTCTCCCTTTGATGATGATACACCTGATTCACCCGATTTAACCCCTGTGACATGGTTAGGAGCTTCTCCCTTTGATGATGATACGCCTGATTCACCCGATTTAACCCCTGTGACATGGTTAGGAGATTCTCCCTTTGATGATGATACGCCTGATTCACCCGATTTAACCCCTATGACATGGGACGGAGATTCTCCCTTTGATGATGATACGCCTGATTCACCCGATTTAACCCCTATGACATGGTTAGGAGCTTCTCCCGTTGATGAGACGCCTGATTCAACCCCTTGCAAGGCATGAGGTCCTTTTCAACATTTGGTAGAACCGGAAGCAGACTCTCTACCTTAGGTAGGGGTAAGGCCGTCTACGTCACAACGTCCCCCATAAACCGTGGAAGACGGTATTGGGAGTTACTTTACTTTATACCAGTTTCTATGTCTTTGCTATTTTTGTCTTGTAAAACGATTTTTAGTTTTTATCTTATTTTATACATAAAAGCTTAAAGATCAGTTGACTCCTCTAACTGTCTCTTAGAAGTTAAAACTCTATCATCGTTAAGAAAAGAATTTAGCTGTTTATTAACGTGCAATCAACCAAAGAATGAACCATTCCTAATTGTGTATCAAATGAACGTTACCAATATCTTAAAATGGTTGTTAATGGGCATATATAGAGGTAAATATGGATAGACATCTTTCTACTTCTCTTGAAAAGAAAGTTCTATATGCTCTTTATACAAGGGAAGCTTCATGTATAACAAACCATTAAGTTACTAAATGCATTAATTTGCGAAATTGAGGATGTGAACCATCTCCTGCCACAAATTCATATACTACATTTCCACTCTCAGTTGAACTGCAACCGGGTTCCTTGTGAACCCAACTTTTTATCAACTTATGGAAGCATATGAATTTGATAAAAAGACATAATTACCACCATCACATGGGTCTATAGAACAGATCCCGTTCAAGTAAAAGTGACTGAAAAATGAGTTAGAAGTGGTAATGAAAAAGATGGTCTGACTGAAAAGTGGAAGCTAGATGGAGTGTTCAGTGTAAAATGTTGGTTCAAAAAGTCTAACTGAAAGAATCCTGATGAGAATAGAGAGAGTGAAATTCAGTTTATGTGTTCAGGGGAGTTAAGGGGGTGTGTTGGAAGTATGGTTTGATTTAGTTTGAATGGGTGTTAGAGTATTTGCAGGGTATGTTTTTCACTAAGTGGAATGATCTGTACATGTTCTTGAGATATATATTTCTGGTCATAACAATGTTTGAAGTACCTAGTACCTTGGAGTCTAATCTGGTTGACTGTACCTTGGTAGTCAATGTAGATCTTCTAGTTTGGCCTTGGGAGGAAACTAGTATCTACTTTTGATGAAGAGGAGGTTTAACTGGATATAAGATGTACCATAATGTAGGGATTCTCATTGTGAAGGGTATATGGCCTAGGAGGATAGTGCATGATGGGTGGAATAGAGAGTGTATGTCAAATGAACCTTCTTGGTCCACCCAATGCACTGTCACAGGAGGATTGGTTGGCATCATGGGGGGTGAGTGTTTCCAGTCATCTGAGGCCTTTCTAGAGAAGGAAATGTAGGATGATTTGGAAGAGCCCCTCCATGGATGGGTATGGGTTCCTAGTGAAGCCACACACATTTTCCATCTTGCTATTGTGGATGCTGGTTGAATGGTTAGATGGAAAGGTGATGTGGAAATGTAGCTAGATGGTTGTGCATTGTGGTGAATTTTAAGGTCAAGCTGGCATGGTTTATGTTATACTTGCAGCTTTGACAGTTGAGTATGATTCTGAGCTATCAGATATATAGTTCTAGTGTATTCTGAGATAGTATTGATGTTTGTATTAGTTCAGTAAGATGTTTTGTATCTCTGGATGGGGCATGTCCATCACAAATTCACTCTTTGCACTAAAAAAAAAAAAAAAAAAAAAAAAAAAAAAAAAAAAAAAAAAAAAAAAAAAAAAGATGGTTTGACTGAAGCTTGTAAAAGGATAAAAGTTGATCTTTAGCAATGCAGCTTGTCAAGCAAATGCTTAGAATTGGTATTATAGTGAATGGTGCACTGCAAGTGAAAAATCATTGTATTATCTTTCGCTATGTTTATTGACTATTATCATGAGTAGACTTCAATTGTAGACAGCAACATTAGTAGAAAGTTGTTTTGGTGGATGAAAAAGGTTAAAACAGTTGTGCTATTAATAAGAACTTCACTGAATTTAGTGGGCATCAGTCAACGTAACCAAAAAGACATGACACATAGAAGCAAAAAAAAGGTTTGTTGTCTGTCAGACAACCATGTAGCCATGCCTAGACCCATCAGATGGGCTGACAACGATCCTCTACTGAGCCATGGCCGAGACCATAAGACTCGGTTAATCACGCTCACGCTCTAGCTACATGGTCAGGATGCATCAACCAGAATTTGTTTTCCATCCCCTTTTTAAACACCACTTCGTTTGCATTTTTGGCCGATGTGGGATGAGACTTGGTTCTTTTCTTTGAGAAACTGACAATAAGTGAAACCATTTCATGTCACCAATTCTGTTGAATAACTCTTCAGCTAAACTTACTTGGCCAGCTTTACAGTAACCATCTATCATTGCATTCCATGAGACTATCTTTGACAGGATTGGAATCAAAGATGAATCGAGCTTAGTGAATGTCACCTATCTTTGAGAAGCAAGCGACCATAGAATTCCATGTAACTGAATTCTTTCTCGCATACTGTCAAACAAATTTTGCGCTTTTTAACGAATCCATGCTAACTTAGAACCGAAATAATTGCATTATTAGCCACAACATCCTTACGTGGCATTTCATTGTTCACTCTCTTTGCGAAACTCAAATCTCCCACCTTTGCGTCAAAATCCAACAACCCCGCTTGCAACACTACATCATATAACCCGATTTACTATACCCATCAATCAACACATTCCACGACACAGCATTCTTAACTGGATTCCTTAAAAGAACTCGCAGACTCCGCATCGCCTATCTTAAAATAATATAAAACCATCGAATCCCATCTTCCAACTATGCGATTCTTTTACCACTATACTATCAAACAGACCTCTTGCATCCTCAATAAACCCGTGTTTCCCAAGTACCAAAATCATATCATTACGCGTGAGAACATCTCTATGAGACCTTTATCGAACACCATTGAGTACTTGAGTCTCCTCACTGATATTTGACTCTATATATAAGCACTTTCATGTTCGTCGTAGTAACTTTAGCTATAATTTGCAGCCATTTCAGCTAGGTTCACCCTGGGTCCCTTTGATCTCGACACATATTCCAAACCAAGAGAAGACGGTGCGTTAAAAATGTTGGAGAATAAGTGGCTTAAACAAGGAATCAGGATCAAAGGATTCTGCAACTTCACAGAAAGTTCTAAACTCTAAAGGATTGCATGATCTATTTCTTGTCAGTGTGGAGTCTCAATGGCAGCTGCTCTTTTCATCTTCATGGTTTATTAGATCCATAAAAAACTGTATTTCCCATGTGTAGGAAGATGATCAAATACGAGCTACCACATTTATTGGAAGAAAAACTGAAGTACAACATTCATCTTCCAATATTATTAAGTTCTGATTATTTCATGTGCAGGATACTATCATACTAAGTCAGTCCTACCATAAATTGTTGCATCTCTAGTCTATAATTGACGTGTTAAAACAACGGCTTCTCGTATGGTATTTGGTTTATACTCGACTTTGCCAGAAGAACCAAGTTTCTATGTTAGCATAAATTATAATACGTTAAAAGGCGATGTAAGTGATTGAAAGAGATAGAAGTGGTAATGAAAAATGGTCTGATTCAAGCTTGTAAAAGGATAAAACTTGATCTTTAGCAAGTGCAGCTTGTCAGCAAATGCTAAGAATCAGTATTTAGTAACCCAGATGTCAAGCAACAACCTAGTTACACTCAACAAGATTTAATGCTTCTAAACTTGGTGAAACAGTTAACTATTAGGAAGAATTTATTTGAAAAAAGACACATGATCAGATTCAGCTTATGAAGCAAAAAAAGGTTTGTTGTCTGTCAGACAACCATGTAGCCATGCCAAGACCCATCAGATGGGCTGACAACGATCCTCTACTGAGCCATGGCGGAGACCATAAGGCTCGGTTAATCACGCTCTAGCTACATGGTCATGGCTCATCAACCAGACATGGGTTTCTGTCTCTTGAGGAATCAAGAATACAGAGGTGAGAGGTACGAGCCTATAGAACAGATCCTGTTCAAGTAAGGTCGTGATGGTTGCTTTGCCCACCCTCCTTTTAAACACACTTTCGTTTACATTATTAGCCGATGTGGGATGAGACTTGGTTCTTTTTAAACACCATTTCATTTGCATTTCTGGTCACTTATTGCCATCAGTGTAAAGATTATTTATCCTCTATTGTTTATTGCGATTATCTTTATACCAAGATGATGAGTTGATGACAGACTTGGGAGGGAAAAAAAAAAAAAAAACATATTTTGTGTCAGTTTCCACGGCTCACAAAATAGAAAATGGAAAATGGGTTTTGGTGAATGGGAAGTTCTCTCGTAAGACACTATCACAGATATATATATTCGCCAAAGCCATACATTAATATAACAAATCTGACACTCAACGTGCTTCGCCATGGATTTCTGCTCTTTTATCCTAGAAGAAGTCGGCCAAAAAGGTCGGAAACCATGGTTACCAAAAAAAAAATGGTGTGCGAGAATGGAAGAGTGTCAGGTTTATTACAAAATCATGGCATGGGTTTTGGTGTTTTCATCAATTCAACTAATAATGTTATAGAACAAATCAAATTTCAAGTTCCTTGATGGAAGGAGGATATGAAGTCTCACTAATTAATAATTATCATTTTAAGGTGCACACTGTGAATAGCTCATTATACTGAATTCTGAGTATAGGTTTTCTAACTGGGCATGTATCAAGCTGAAGTCTAAGCATCCACATGAACCAATTCCTTTCTTTGGAGACCTGATTCAAGTCCGACTTGTTGCATATGAATGATTATGACTTGATAAAATTTCAAAAGAGGTGGATGAAATCCTCAAATGTGGATGCACAACAAGTACTTGATTGTGATTTGATGTTTAAATTCGTACAATCGACTGTACTAAAAGTTATCTTTTAAATTAGCAAAACCCATAAATACATATTATTATTTTGTTTTATTTTATTTATCGAAACTGACTTCATTTATACAGATTAGTTAATTACATCTACTCATTGTATGCTCTTTTACAGTGAAGGCTTCCATGTGTAACAGAACCATAATGTAAAAAATATGCTATAAATAAATCCTAATCACCAATAATCCTTACAAGAACAAACCCCATCCTTAAAATGATGAAATCGGTTACGATCCCTCATAATTATCTCCCTATTATATATCCTAGATATAAGCTTCATAACAGTATGACAATCGTCGCAAGTTCTTAAATTCTTCACCACCCGAATTTCCTTACCAAAAGGGATACTCATGAGCCCAAAAGCAACCGCAATCCTCTCGCTATGATAACTAACCGATCCCTCTTTGTCCTCATCATCTATGTCATGAAGCACAGAATCAGTATCTGCCTCATAACCTGCATCTTTCAATTTCTTCCCAATATCAACCAAAAACGCATTTATTTGTGAAAATTGAGGATGTGAACTATCTCCCGCCACAAACTCATGTACTACGTTGTCCACCTCAACTGAACTCAAACCAGGTTCCTTGCGGACGCCACTTTCTATCAGTAACTTACGACATTTATCCACATCCTTCCATCGACCCAATGATGCGTATAGATTGGATAAAAAGACATAATTCCCTCCATCATGTGGGTCTAATTCCAATAACCGTTGAGTAACCTGCTCTCCAAGTTTAGTATCTTTATGTATATGACATGATCGAAGTAAACTCCCCCACACTACTGCATTTGGTTTTAATGGCATGCTATTTATGAGTTCTAATGCTTCTAAAAGTTGACCAGACCGTCCCAAAAGGTCAACCATACATCCATAGTGTTCAATCCCTGGTTCAACACCATAAACACTTTGCATCTGAGAAAAATACATTTTACCTTCGGAGATCAATCCCGAGTGACTACAAGCACATAATAGACCAACAAAATTAACCCCATCAGGATGTACACCTTCTTTAATCATATTATGGAAATAATTTATCGCTTCATTACCATAACCATGCATTGCTAATCCCATGATGACGGAATTCCAACAGTAAATATTCTTCACTTTAAGTTTGTGGAAAACATCTAGAGCGGATGCTAAATTTCCACATTTGCAGTACATGTCGATAAGAGCGTTTCCTAAAATAACGTCAATCTTAAGTTTATTCTGTTTGATATAACCATGAATCCATTCACCCATATCTAAGGCTCCTAAATGAGCACAAGCAGATAACAAGCTAATCATCGTTACCTCAGTTGGTTTCACTCTCTCGCCTAGCATATGATCAAACAAATGTAAGGCCCTTCGGAACTCCTTACACTGAACAAATCCAGTAATCATAGTGTTCCACGTAACAGAATTTCTCATGTAACCAATATTGTTAAATAATTCCTCAGCATTATAAAGTTGGCCAGCTTTACAATAACCATCTATCATTGCATTCCAAGAGACTACATCTTTACTGGGATTGGAATCAAAGATGAATCGAGCTGTGTGAATATCGCCTATCTTTGAATAACAAGTGATCATGGAATTCCAAGTAGCCGAATTCTTTTCCGTCATACTTTCAAATAGACTTTGGGCATCTTCAATGAGACCATTCTTACTAAGAGCTGAAATCATAGCATTATTAGCCACAACGTCCTTACAAGGCATTTCGTCGTACACCCTCTTTGCGGAAGTCAAATCTCCCACCTTTGCATAAAAGTCCAACAACCCCGTTTGCAAAACCACATCATAACCAAAATTCCACTTAAATATCTCGCAATGAAGCGCTTTCCCTAATACCGTTGCACAAGACTGAACAATCAAAGAAAGCACACTCTCACTCGGGCACACACCGCTCCACCTCATTTCATTATACAAAGTCACAAAATCCCTAAAATTATCAGCATCACTCAAATAACCCGACTTACTATACCCATCAATCAACACATTCCATGAAACCTCATTCTTAACCGGATTCCTATCAAACAAAAACCGCGCAGACTCCACATCACCCATCTTAAAATAACACGAAACCATCGAATTCCAACTATACGAATCCTTCTCCACCATACTATCAAACAACCCTCTTGCATCCTCAACAAACCCATTTTTCCCAAGTACCGAAATCATTACATTACACGCGACGATATCTTTTTGAGACATTTCATCAAACACTTTACGCGCATACTTTAAGTCCCCAACCTTTGCGTAAAAATCGACTAACCCAGTTTGTAAAAGGGTGTCGTGATTATAACCTGATTTAATTATAGCACAATGGGATAGTTGGCCTAGTTTACGGTTACCCGTTTTGGCGCCATTTTTTAAAAATGAAGTGAGGAAACCAACGTTACGAATGTTTGGATTCATTGTGTTATTGTCAGCTTAGTTTAGTTCCAAGTCTTATTAACAGGAGCCTAGTGAAGTTTGGGCTAGGAATCATCTAATGGGCTTTCAATTAGGGATATAAGTATATAACCATTAACCAAGTGTTGAAAAATAAGCCCTGCAAAGCCTAATAATCGTCCGTTAGACGTTATTAGGCCACCAATCTTTCTGATTTGTGTAAATCAGTCAAACAAATATGTCAATCATGGACCATGCTCAAAGGTGGTCAACGACTGTCAATGATGGCCAAACTTTTTGAAAACTTGAAAATATTGCTCGGAATACCCAAACTTGTCGTAAATTAGTTTTAATTACTTATAGTCGTTGTTTATATCTGTTACAAGATTCTTTTTTAAAGAAAATCTGCCTAGACTGATTACAAGCTACAAGAGGATTAACCGTCCTACTATTGATTCACGTTTTTTGCAACCTTGGATATAACAAATGTACGAATGTTTATATGATAAGATAGTGTGTAAAAATTAAAAGTTAAAGTGTGCAAATGACTTATCATTCAAATAAGATAGGTGCATGTATAGGCAAGCGAGGATGAGGAAAGAGAAGAAGCTCTTACCAACAGTCGAGGTCAAAGGTCCCCGCTACGAGCATTAGATCTTGTTTGAGTTTGAGCTTTTGAAATAAGTTATTTTGCGATGTGATTTTTATTTGTCACATACAATAAGTTATAAGAGAGGTTTTAAATTAGGGTTGCTTAACACTAGTTATAATACATGTGCACGCACGGGGTTGAAACATGAATTATATTTAATTTAGATATTATACGTGAATTTTTAATGTTGCATATTTTAATTCAAAATAATTATACATAGTTATTCTTCTTTTAGCATCAATATCTATACTTAAACTTTAAACATAAACATATTAATACTTATTATGAGTTGTTGCATTATAATCACAATTTAAATAGTGAAATATTAAATAACAACAACAATAATAAGCATATGTTTCTATTTATATATTTATAACACCGTACATGTACAGAGTTTTTGGTATTATGAATAATTTAATTGAAAAATAAAAGTAATAACAACAATAACAACAATTAACTAATAAAAAAGGGTTCTTTGTAAATATAAAATGTGCATTACATTTGTTAGAGTTATTTATAAAAATAGAGTGAATCTAATATTATTTTATAAACTTTAGAACTTTTTTTTTTTTTTTTTTTTTTTTTAAATAAAGTTTAGAACTTGGTGATAAATTGTATTCAACGATCAGAAAATAACATTATTTTTGGAGTAAAATTTACATAAATGGTTTTTGTGGTTTGGCGAATGCGACTTTAAACTATCAGAGATGATAGATACAACTTTTGTCAAACCACAAAGACCATTTATGTAATTTATTCTTATTTTTATATTTATTCGTTATAATTTTACATTTATAAATTTATTTTAAAATTTTGGTTTACTAACATATAAGAATTTACCCGTGAAAAATGTGATATAAGTACAACTAATAAATATGCATGAGTTTGTCATTATGTATTAATATCTATTAATATTTTTGTATAAAATTTTATTGGATGAAAGATTTATCTTTGTTTAGCTAACATAGATGTTGAGGTTGAGGTTAATGTTGTTTTTGTTTAACTTTAACTATTGATATCATGTTATACAAAATGTACGAGTTTAGTAGCATTTAATGAGCGTTGATGAAGTTAAAATATACTCCGTAAAGTTTTTTAAAAATGGTTTTCCGGATATCCGTATATAAACTTTAAATAATAATTACATGAGTGTTATAAGCACAATCGCATATTTGATATCATGTTGTACAAAATATTATCAAAAGTTATCAAAAAACATGAAAATTTATAATTTTACACTTAACTCCATATAATATATTTAAATTCAACCACTAATATTTTATTAATTACCTCCTCCCTTTTTAAGTTTTTATTTCATAAATTTGACACCTATATTTTTATATGTGTTTTTTGTCAATCAAATTCTCTACCAAATTTATTAAAGTTTGACAAAAATCACTTCAATTTTGACTTTTTATTGGCCAATCACATCACACGATTTCGCCTAGGGCAAATCGTATAAAAAAGTATCCATCTTGGGTCCAATTTCAATTAAAGGTACTACTCTTTTTTTTTCTCAATTTAAGGTACCCGACTTTTTTTTTTTTTTTGGCCGATTAAGGTTTTTTTCTAACTTTCGTTAACTATTTCGTTAGTAAATTACATAATTGGTCCTTGAGTTTGTATAGGCATTTCATGTTTAGTAAATTACATGATTTAGGTTTTTTTTCTAACTTTTGTTAACTATTTCGTTAACTTTTTACGTTTTCGTCAGATTTTTTACGTTTTCGTCCGTTTTTTCATGTTTTCGTCCGATTTTTTACGTTTTCGCCCGATTTTTTACGCTTTCGTTTGTTTTTTACGTTTTTCGTTCGTTATTTCACGTTTTCGTCCGTTTTTTCACGTTTTCACCCGTTTTTTTTTACGTTTTCGTCCGTTTTTTTCACGTTTTCGTCCCCTTTTTTTACGTTTTCGTCCGATTTTTCACGTTTTCGTCCGATTTTTCACGTTTTCGTCCGTTTTTTCACGTTATTGTCGTTTTTTTTACGTTTTCGTCCGGTTTTTCACGTTTTCGTCCGTTTTTTCACGTTTTCTTCCATTTTTTCATGTTTTCGTCGTTTTTTTTTACGTTTTTGTCTGTTTTTTTCCCGTTTTCGTCCGTTTTCTCACGTTTTCGTCCGTTTTTCTGCGTTTTCAGCCGTTTTTTCATGTGAAAAATCGGACAAAAAAGTGAAAAAATGGACGAAAACGTAAAAAAAAACGGATGAAAACGTAAAAAAAATCGGGCGAAAACGTGAAAAAACGGACGAAAACGTGAAAAACGGACGAAAAACGTAAAAAAACAGACGAAAACGTGAAAAAACGGACGAAAAACGTAAAAAAACAGACGAAAACGTGAAAAATCGGGCGAAAACGTAAAAAATCGGACGAAAACGTGAAAAAACGGACGAAAACGTAAAAAATCAGACGAAAACGTTAAAAAACGGACGAAAAACGTAAAAAGTTAACGAAATAGTTAACGGAAGTTAGAAAAAAACCTAAATCATGTAATTTACTAAACATGAAATGCATATACAAACTCAAGGACCAATTATGTAATTTACTAACGAAATAGTTAACGAAAGTTAGAAAAAAACCTTAATCGGCAAAAAAAAAAGTCGGGTACCTTAAATTGAGAAGAAAAAAAAGAGTAGCACTTTTAATTGAAATTGAACCTAAGATGGATACCTTTTTATGCGATTTGCCCTTTCGCCTATGTGTCAAATTGAACTATTTAATTGGTTCAATTTTGTCAAAATCATTTCGAAATGATGTAATTCTTTTATTATATAAATAAAGGTTAAGATAATTAGTAAAGTAAAATTCTCAGTTATTAATTACAAGTTACATTCGGTTAAAATAGATTATGTGTTTAGTTAATGTGTAGTAAGTTTATTGTTAATTTACGAAGAAAGATTCATCTTTATAAATACATTTTAACCTATGCTCTTAAGACGACTGTTAGATAAAACTTATAAGTTGCTTTGCTTTAATTTGTATACGAACATATTTTGTCATTTGAGCTCTAACTATTTTACCAAATATATTTGAATTAAAAAATTCAACTTCTTAGTTTTCGATGTTATAAGTTGCTTTACCCATGTTCACCAAACATAACTATAAACAAGAAAATCATTGATCAATTTATCACAATGCTAATCTTATTATATTAAAGGGTTTGCTAATAATAATTTTACGGGTTCTCTTTCTAGAAGAGGCATTTAAATGACATTTTGTGAACTCAAATACTGATGGGGAACAGAATTAAGATCAAAAATTGTAGAAGCCGCGGCTTCTACGGCGTAAGGGTTTTTCCTTTTTACGCCGTAGAGCTCTCGAATGAAGTTTATTTGAGTCTTTTAAGTCTTTACACCGTAAATGGGTAAATCCTCGTACGCTGTAAAGACGACTATTCTAGGATATTCCTTTTATTGTGTAATTTGTTTTTTAGTACAATTAGTTTATTTTTCTTGCAAGTTTTACTTCCCTATAAATATTGGCTTATTATCATTGTAATGAACATCTTGGATCGTTAGTATAATTGAATTTTAGAGCTTATCTATTGTTTGGGTTTTATTCCCTTAATGCGCGCCTCTTTATCACTTTTGTATTATGGTTTTATCAAAATTGCTTCCGCGTCCTACATCACATACTTTATATTATAATTATACGCTTCTAATCATTTAACGTTTTAAACATGATACTATGTAATGTTAACTATGAAATGTTTGGTACTCATTAAATGTTAATTACAGTATGTAAATATGAAATGATTAGACAAAACTTGTAAGAGTTGTTGTTAGCAAAAGCTTATGAATAATTTATATTAAAACAATTTCACTTAATTAACATGAAACTGCCAAAAGAGTTGGTGTGATTTGATCAGATTTTATGAAATCTTTTCATAGATGCTAACAAAGTTTGGACACTTCTATATCTTAGTGACATTTTTTGTTTTTCATTTTTTGACTAATTGTCATTCCATAACGTGTTGAAAGCTAGACAACATGTGGTTTGCAGGTGAGCTATTTACGCCAATGTGAAAGTAAATTAATCATACTGTCATATTTGATCGATGGACGTTCACACCCGCAAAATAGCTCATGTGATGATCACTTAATGTCTAAATTCTATGACGATCTTAGTATTAATTTCTAACTGAAGAAGTATAATCTTTCTTCTATTGCTTTTAATCTGTGTTTTATATTAGCTTATAGATTGGTATCGACAGAAGTTACAGAAATCCTTGAAAATCACATGAACATGACTTATGAACCGGGTTTAATGTACATGTAGATTTCTTAGTTATTTCCTTCCTCACCTAATAACACATTATACTCGTTAAAAAACTTTTAAGGTCAACCTTAATCGCACTTTAATCGTCAAGTATCTTCTATCGAAATTTGACCCCAAGTGACCTAATGATCTAGCTGTATGCCATTTCAACTCGGTTTGAATCTGAAACACCTAAATTGTGGGACGTATATATGGATTAACTATTTTAATTTGCCGCTTCATATTAAATTTGAACTTCTAAATTCAAAAAAAAATAATAATAATAAGCTCATTTCTTTGTTTATAATCTTATCAATTTGAGCTTCTAAATTCAAGTCATTACCGCTCCGTTCTCGAGTTCATTTTTAGAAGGAAAGGAAAGGAAATGATAAGAAATTGAAATTTTATTGTGTTCTTGAGTTTTTTTTAGATAGAAAGGAAATGAAACACAAAGGAAATGAAAGGAAAATTCTTATCATTTTCCTATGGGAATTTTCCGCCCAAATACGGGCGGATTTGGACGGAAACAATTCTACACCCGCACTTTCCAGTATATAATAACCGGTATAACTTTCAATACTTACTCATATTCGACTCTTATGATAAAATGAACATATTTAAAAGTGCATAAATGTAATTATGTTTTTTTTTTTTTCTTTTCTTCCCAATTCAAGAACACAACATTATTTCTTTTCCTTTCATTTTATTTCAACTCGAGAACATGAAATATAAAATCAACTTTCTTTCCTTTACTTTTCCTTTCTTTTCTCTTCTTTACACATCATTTCTATTTCCACCTAGGAAAATTCGAGAACGCAGCGTACAATTTGGAATTGATAAGCTAATAAAAAAAGGTAACACTCTTAGGCTTGTGACAATGGACCTGAAATAATCGGTCGTTAACATCAATCGACCGATGTCAATATCGGTTGAGGCCATTGTGGCAATATCGATCGCCGATGGATATTTGTGAATATCGGTTGCATTCTCGACCGAAGTGAAACAAAGAAAGAGTTCCATTTTGTACAAATTGAAACTATATTAAATGAAAAAAAAAATGATGCAATATGGGTTGCCAATATGAAGAGAGGTGAATATGGGTTGAGGAGAGAGAAAGCTGATGTGACAGCCAGAAAGATGATGCAATATAGGTCACCACTGTCACTAGCCTTATCTTACTGGCTCTTTCCAAATATTAAATTTGAACGGCTCTTATTTAAATTCAAACAAGTATTGAAAGCTCCCCTTAGACCCACTAATATATACTACCTCCGTCCCAAAACTATTGTCCTCTATTGACTTTTTCGGTCTTTACCTTTTAACTTTGACCTTAAGTATTTTTGTTTATATTATATAATACTTGACACAAAATATATAAACGAATTGAGTTTTAAATATATTTTCATTTGGCATAAATTTTATCAAAAATTGTATAACACAAACAAAAATATTTATAGTCAAAGTTGAAATAAAAAAGACTGAAAAAGTTAATAAAGGACAATAATTTTGGGACGGAGGGAGTAAGTGACTAAGGGGGTGTTTTTTCTTCTTTTTTTTCTTTTTTTTTTTTTTCTTAGCTAAGGGTGTATGTAGGTCCTATCACTATATAAAGCTTGGGAGAGGACAATAATTTAAGCCTTATGTATATATAGCGAATAAGGAAATTTTATGAGCCCAACTTAAAAAGTAATAATATTGAATTCTATCCTTTAGCAAAAAAAAAAAAAAAAAAAAAAAAAAAAAAAAAAAAAAAAAAAAAAACCTTAAATGTTTAACAACGTGAAATTCTTAAATGAAAGTTGCTATCACAAAATGCACAACATGTAGCAACTAAAGGTGAGCCGACAAGCTTTTGACCTACCATTATGTTTGGCATACAAGATTGTTGGGAGATTGTGATTATTTAAAAAAAAAAATAATCTACTTAAAAAATAATCTTTGTTTGGCAGATATAACTTATAAGAGATTATAAACAAAATAATCTTTCATAATCTCTTAAAACTAAAGGTTACTTCAGGTAACTTATAAAAATATTTTTTTTTATAATTTTCAGCACCAGCACCATCTCCAGCACCAGCACCAGCACCAGTTCCAACAACAGTTACTTTCGCCAAATATAATGTAAGCAAATTGCATTAGCTTATTTGGCACACAACTTAAAGTAAGTGATCTTTTGAAAGATATGATCTATAGCAATAATATATTAAGGGTGTGTTTGGTAGAGAGAAAAGAAATGAGAGAAATGGAATTTGATCAAATTCTCTTGTTTGGTAGAAAGAATTAAAAAAAGTTGAGAATTGAGGAGAAATTAGTGGAGAGTTGGAGAGAATTGGATAGTGTAAATTGGTTACTCTCATTTCCTTAATTTTGGTAGAGAATTTCGAGAATTGAGGTTTGGTTGTTGGTGTTTTTTTTTTTTTTTTTTTTTTTAATATTTTTCATTTAAAAATAATATTTTTATAAAAAATAATTTAAAAAAAAATATATATTTTTTAGAATTGTTATTTAGAAAAAATAATTTTTTTAATAATTTTTATAAAAAATAATTTTAAAAAAAAATAATTTTTTAAAAAAATAAATAATTTTTTTAAATAATTTTTTTAAAAAATAGGTTTTTTTAAAAATAAATTAAAAAAATAATTTTTTTAAATATATTTTTTTTAGAATTGTTATTTAGAAAAAATAATTTTTTAAAATAATTTTGATAAAATATAAATTAAAAAAAAATTAAAAAATAAGTTTTTTTTAAATATAATTTATAAAAAAATATTTTTTAAATATATTTTTTTAGAATTGTTATTTAGAAAAAAATAATTTTTTTTTAAATCAACAATTTTTTTTTTTTTTTTTCATTTCTCGGGTCAAGTCTCTGTTGTTACCAAACATTAGAATTTAACAAAATTATCTACTGATTTCTATTCTCTGAATTTATATTCTCTGTTTCATTTCTATTCTCTGAAATTCTCTCTACCAAACGTGCCCTAAAGAGAATGACGTGATTTGTATCAAGTGTTTATTAATATAGTGTTAAAAAAATATTTGTTATGCATGTTCGAATAGTTGTTCAAACACGCAACCTTTCAGGTTACGATGAACAAGAAATAAGTAATTAGAAATATTTTGACAATTAGGAAGTACCAACATGTACTTATTTTATTTTGTGTTGAAAAGTTGCACGTTATACGTACTGGATGCTCACGATCTCATATATTACTACCGAATAAACTTCGGGTAAAAAATGAGAATGGGGCGACAAAATAAGAAGGGTAAATTGCAAAAATAGTCTTTTAACGTTTTATGAAATTACAAAAAAAGGACCGAGACAAAAAGTAGCGTAAAAAAAACACCAACGTTTCACATTTTTGCAAAATCGTCATCGAGAGGTCTTTTCCGTTAAGTGCCACGTAGTTGAGGGTAGTATCGTCATTTCATGTCCTTTTTTTATCTCCCGCCAACTTTCGGGGGACTATTTTTTGTGAAAAGGCCTCTCAATGGCTAATTTGCAAAGTTATTTTCAGGTTTCATATTAAATTGTCAACGCCTTCACACACACACACAAGCAGAAAAACACACACACCCGTAATCAAATAATTATCATTCCCTTTTCCAGTAACATGTTTCGCTGTCTTGATCTCGTGGTTGCTTGCAACTCGTTTGTCATATCGGAAATGATGCTAACCCATTACCGGCAAGAGGTTGAGGAGGACATTCATCATGCACAAGAGTTGATGTGTAGGTGCCAAAGGCTGTCTAATAGGCTGGGTGTTAGGGGGGACCTGATTGTGGAGCTCCAACTCTTAACGGGCTCGAGAACTGCAAGGGCCAATGTGAACAAGCTTAGGAGGCTTCAGTCAGCAGATATAAGAAAGATGTGTGGGTTGATGAGGATGCTTAAGCAAACTAACGACAACATTGTCTCCAAGATTGAGTTTGCTGTGAGGCAAACTTACATGTGAAGGGGTTGGGTGCTGGATGCTGGGGGTAGGTTGTTTTGTTGTGTTTTGTTGTGTATAATGAATGTAGGTAGTAGGTGGTTGGGCACTTATGGAGTTGTGGTTTCTTTTGTTCATTTTAGTGCCACTGTCGTAGTGTCGTAAGCTAGGTAGATGTAGGTGATGATGTAGTTAGGGGTTGTGGTTTCCCCTTAAGGTTGTAAATGTATCCTTATAGTTTATGAATGGAAGGGGTCGTTTGATCCCGTTTGTCTTGATATACATTGTTCGATTCGTATCACATTCACAAACATGAAACTGACAGAAATTAAACCATAATACAAAACACAAACACATGGATGAAACCATAATACAATACACAAACACATCGAAGCAAATAACATGAAACACAAAACAAACACAACCATATTATGCATTAGAAATTAGATGCAATAACAGCTTACTCATTGGAGTCAAGCATCAATAAATACAACCCATCACAATGCCTGCACACACAGTTTGGTGTATTCGAAATAGAGGTAAAATTGTTCAAGATACATTAATCAAATTACATTAGTAGATACAACCAAATTAAAGTGTTTTTGTTTCTACACATTACATATTCCCAAAAGATGAATACATATGTCAATCTTCAAAACCTTCTACTGGATGAATCAACAAGTGATCAACTACACCTGCACAGTCAAAATATGCAATGAAATGAGGTTACTATAATAGGCAATGTAATGTGTCCAAAATATTTGCTAAACAATTCATTGGACTCACCTAGTCAAAATAACACCACATTGTTACCCATTGATCCTGGTGCCCATAGATGATAGACCCAGCACGCAATTAGTGATTCTTGGTCTCAAAATACCCCTACCCTTTACACCCACATTCACTGAATCAACACCTGCTTGGTTCTTCATAGAACCATCGTCTCTAATGACAATACCAGCCGGTTTGTTCCTGGTAACAACAACAGCCTCATCAACCATCTTACCTTTTCCCTTATCCATAGACCTCTTCACCCTCTTTTTTTGCTTCCCGGATTCAGGTTTTGAAGCATCAGCATCTTCCACAGCCTCATCAACCATCTTACCTTTTCCCTTATCCATATACCTCTTCACCCTCTTTTTTTGCTTCCCGGATTCAGGTTTTGAATGCTAGTCCAAAAAGGAGTTGTTGTACTAGTGCACCGCAAGCTAGCATCTTCTTCTACCCATCCGACAACCTCCCCACCTTCGCCCTATGAATCAATGTTTTTTAAATAGTATTGAGATAACATCTGTTTTGTGTGACCAACAAACAAGTCTACAAAACTAGCCCGACAACCTAGTTCGATCATTGTATGCACATCATTGTCTGTGTGAATCAATTTCAAACCTTCTTCTAATGATTTGCCAGACAAACAAAAGAAGACAGCTGATGCGTAGGAATTGCACCAGGCTTTACCTCTCGAGGGATCTCGAAAAGCTTACAGCCCCCACCAGGCAGTGTGCCTAATCGTTGTAGTATAGTATAGTGACAAGTACCGGAGGATTGATCGTTCAACTCAGGAATAGTGTCTCTAGGATTAGAAAGCCTAAAAACTATGTCTAGAGGAGAGGGATGATTCTTTTGTATTTTTATATTTTTATAAAAGCAAGTAAAATCTCGGGTTTTGAAAGAGTGGGCGGAATTAGTTGCTAGTCAACTAACCCAAACTAAAGATGCAATCAAAATAAAATAACAAAAATGTAAATTAAACTAATTAAACTAGTGGTGTGAACAATAAATGGGAAAATTGTGTTTACTTAGATTTCATTACTCCCTAGATATCTTTTACAGGTTGATAGTTTGTTACAGTTGCGTAGATGACAGGTTATATTCCTTAATAACAATCGTGGGGTGGCGTACGTACTTCCCCAACTCTATAAGCTCCTACTTCACTCCTATGTCGAGCCTGCAAGAAGCTCCTAACATGGGATCACTAGAATTCGCTCATTCATTAAATACAACCATAAAAACATAGTACGCATTGGTTCATGTTTCTTAAGACGTTCAAGCAAGTTACACTATGGAAGTCTGCCAGTTTTCTTAAGCCTAACATCCAAATCATTCATACGTAACAACTATAAACAAGCAATCAACCCATAATCAACATTTAGGTTTCACTACATCTAAGCAAACACACAAGAGATCTAGCCTAGCATGTTAAAATCAAGACAAACGTAAGATATATTCAAACAACACATAGACATATTGAATGAATTGAAAGGATACTTATCTTAATTGAACATGAAAGGTTTCAAGGGGTGAAAACCCTTGAAAATACTGATAAAATCGTGCTAGGGTTTCTCCAAGTCGTTCCTAAAATTGTTCTCCCTTATGAATGAAAATTACAAAACTATATATAGATTTTCCAATGTGACGGCATCAAGAAGAGAATTCTGACGCCGTCAACCCGCCGCCCATAATAAAATCGGATTGCCTAGATCCAGATCTGACGCCGTAAAGAGCAATTTTCTTCTGGGTCGTCACGTGTAAAGGGACCATGACGGCCTATGGTGACGCCGTCATGCCCTAGTGTAAAATCTTTTTGGACCGTCATGGACTCTATCCAGTTTACCTCTTGTTTTCCTTTTGACGCCGTCATTAAAAAGCTTGTGACGCCGTCAGGTACTGTTCCCAGCAAGGAAAATTAAGACTTTGCCGTTTTCTTCACTTTTATGCTCCAAAAACGTCCAAAATGCTTCCTTTTCCAGAATTTACTCCAAAAGTACCTAAAATCACAAAAGGAATTATCTAGGGAAATATTTGATCAAATTCAATTCCGGGCTTAAATGACCCCCTAAAAACGGATCATTTTTCGCCTCATCAACAGCCCATTTTTCTCCCATAATGCATGATAACATATCATCCAGACCAAGGGTAAAGATATCTTTGTCATGGACAAAGGCACACGTAGAAGAAACCTTCCCTTGTACATATATCAAAGGAGCAAATTAAAAGAACCCATTATTGTGCATTCTGAACACAATTTCATCATCATAATCACTTAATTTGAAACCTGCCACCGCTTAAATTCAAACAACATATGTGGAAAACTAGAAGGGGGTTAAATAGTTTTACGTCTTTTTAATTCGTTGTAAAAGAAAGTTTTAGTGTTTTCTTAGCTTTTAAAAACTTAGATTCGATAATATGTGATCTCAAGTCTTGCACAATATAAACAACAATCAATAAGTAATATATAACAATGATAAGTAATGAAATAAGTAAGAGATGGAAAGATCGAACCGCGAGACAAGAGATTTATAGTGGTTCGGCTACAAGGACACCTTCCTTGCCCTACTCCACTCCCCGAGCACCTAACTCGAGAGTTTTCTTCACTATATCAACAAGCTCCCTTATGGCGGAGAAAACCTTACACACCAATTTACACACCAATCTTCACACCACAACTTCTTCACACCTAAGTCACAACTACTTCAAATCAATCTACTTCACAACTAACTACTCCACACTTATCTTCTTCACACCAATATAATTCCTAACTTTTCTTCTTCACACCAAGCTACTAACTAATCACACAACTTATATATCTAGCACAACTATCTACAATCAAATATTCACAACAATCTTCACAAAAAATAATGTAAATAATCTTGATGATGTACCAACAACTTGGATGTGGAGATCACAACAAGTTGTAATACTTCTTGTCTTGGGGATAGAAGTATTCTTCTCTTGCACTTGAGAGGATGAAGTTTGAATCACTTTGAAACAAAGAATTATACACTTATGATCAAATGATAAGAGAATAGAAATATGGATCTAGATCAGAAAGTTTAGAAGTGCAAAAGGTGAGAAAATTCTGAGGGATGAACCAGTATTTATAGGGGAGAAAAATACTGTTCTGGAGCATGACCGGTCCCCTTAATTAATGGTCGGTCCCCTTAATGATTAAGGGGGCCGCCTAAGGAATTAAGGGGGCCGCCCCTTCAGAACATTGGTTTTTCTTGTCTTTTAGTGGGGAATATTTTTCTGTATAAAATTTGCCATTTTTGGTTGGAAATTTGAAATCATATATTTATAATGAATTAAACATATTCTTTTAATTCCAAAAGTAAATTTGTAAAAGATATAAGATGTTTAATACATTTTATAAAAATTCTAGTGATTAGAGAAATTTTCTTTGATCATGAAATGCAATAAACCCTTTGTTTATTCATACCTTAAGTGATATGGAAGCAAAGACAAATATTAAGCACTAAAAACTTGTTTACGTCATAAGTTTTAGATTAATGAGTTTATGCTTTGTAATTATCAAAACATAGAGACATTGTTAATATGCTAACAATGTTTTAAGACATTATTTATGTCAACAATCTCCCCCTTTTTGATGATTACAAAACCTTAAACTCATTAGGTCTAAAAAATAATTTTTAGACAAGAATTTAGAGTTTAACATTCTCTTCTCCCCCTTTTTGTAAAATCAAAAAGATTAATGCTCCCCCTTGATGTATGCTCCCCCTCATTTGAGAGCACCAAGGGAATGAGCTATGGAAATCTTGGCTACACAAAATATTATAAGAGAATAAGGCACATATATATGCAAAGCAATAATTAAAAAAAATAGATTCATTCAAGCATCATAGAAAGCATTACAACATTTAATATGCTTAAGGCATATTAATCATAATAAAACAAAAGAAAAGACATAGTCCTATATTGCCTAAAAGAGCACTTGGACTTGCTTGCAACTCATGGTTGATTGTTTTATTTGCTTGAAGGATAACATAAGCATAAAGCTTAGTTGTTAGATGGAGAAGAATATGGAGTGGGGTATGGAGCGGAAGAGGTGGCCCTTACGATATTGTATCGTGTTAAGGGTGAAATGGGATGAGGTCGAGTGAGAAGATATTCGATCCAAGAAATATCTTCACTCAAGTATAGGATTTGTTTTTTAAGGAAGATGCAACAAGGGCAATAGTGAGTGTGGTTTGTAACTTGATCCAAGTTGAGAGAGTGAGGAAGGCAATTGTTGTAGGGTGATGATGGAGGTTGCCCTTTGTTGCGTTGTGCAAGATGCATGGCATTGAGATCACAAAGATCATGGATTTGTGATATTTCATCACGGAACTTTTGCTTTTCCGTGGTAATGCGGAGAAAGTCATTGTGTTGATATGGATGAATTGGGTTTGTGTAGTTGGAGTTGTAGTGGGATGGTTGATCAAACTTGTATGGATCATTACAAGTGGTTGGAGGATGAGATGAGTGATTTGGCATGAAGGAAGATGTTTGGCCAATGTTGTATGGTTTGTAAAGAGGATCAAATGAATGTCCTTGTGAATTTGATGTAAAGTTTGGGAAGTAAGTGGTTGGTGGTGTTGAGTGATTTCCAACTTCACTTGTTATGATGGATTTGTTTCGAGGGCTTTTTCTTAGCCAAACGGGTTTTTCCGTCATTTTTGCAAGCCTTGAGGCTTTTGGTTTTGGTTTGTTTGGAGAAGCCATGAAGGGATGAGTGAAGAGTTTTGAGGATTAGGGGTATTTATAGTGTAGGATTTGTGTGTTTATGGATGGATAAAGTTTGTTTGGGAGATTAGGACAAAATGTGTTGGTGAAAATTGGAAAATGTAGGTTGAAATGGGCTAAAAAGCAGAAAAGATTCTGTAAACCCGACCATCTGGTGATTTCCAGGTTGCCAGAATTGGGTTTTTGGCAGAAAATTTGCAGAAAGGTTGTGTGTTTGGATTAGAGTTCAAGCAAGTTCAATTCCCTTAGGCAATATAGAATCTAATCTAATCAAGATATAGCATGCATGCAAGAACACATAGGCAAAAGAGCAAATAATCAACACATAATAAGCAAGAGGAGGTAAGTAAAGGCAAGATTACTTAAACTTCCTAAGGCACCTATCTTAGATTAAAGGCAAAGGCAACTAGTGAGTGAAAAACTAGTGATGGATCAAGATGACAACATTATTAGTGAATTTGTCCTAGTGTGTGTCTATATGCAACGAATGTGGAGTTGTGATTGTTTCGACTCCTAAATGCAAAAAGAAATAACGATCCTAAGAAACAATCCAAATGATCTCCTTGATTCAATTTTTGCTCGATCATGAATGTCAAAGACATATATTAGATTATATACCTTGACAATTTATGTGAGAGTTTATGCATGATTTTGAAAAACAACGTTTTTAGTATTAGTCAACAATGCAAGGAAAATGATCTTCATGTGATTCCTAGATGTGAGAATAATTTTTAAAGAGAATTGATTGGGTTTTACAAAGGAGTTTATGCAAAGAAAATAAAATTTCCCAATCTTTATTTTTTGTGCGAAATAGATTCCTAGACTCAGAAAAGATGAAATGAAAGAAAAATAAATTTTATGCAAGTATAAATTTGTATTAATTCAATATAATTTAGTCAACTTGTTCCATCATTCCTAATCCTAAACGCAAGTGGTTGAATAATTCACGCTTAAGGGGTTTTGTGAATATATCCGCAATGTTGTCTTCCGATGCAACCTTTTCTATAGATATATTTCCCTTTTGTACATTATCCCTAAGAAAATGGTGGCGTATTTCTATGTGTTTAGTCCTAGAGTGTTGCACCGGATTTTTACTTAAATATATCGCACCTTTGTTATCGCACATAATGGGGACATTTTCTAACCTAATGCCATAGTCTACGAGAGCTTGTTTCATCCATAGTGCTTGTTGACATGCCTTTCCAGCGCTTACATATTCGGCTTCGGTGGTAGAAATAGCAAGAGCGGTTTGCTTCTTTGAAAACCAAGATGTTAGACAACATCCCATAAACGTACAAATACCGCTAGTGCTCTTTCTATCTACGTAGTCTCCCGCATGATCCGAATCCGCATAGACGATGGTTTCTATGCCGGATCCCTTAGGATACCATAATCCTAAGTGTATAGTGCCTTTAACGTATCGGAAGATACGCTTAACCGCTTCTAGGTGAGAGGTTTTGGGATCCTCTTAAAAACGAGCACAAAGGCAGACACTAAACATGATGTCGGGTCTACTTGCCGTCAAGTATAGTAAACTACCTATCATTCCTCTATACTTGGTGTTATCTACGGACTCACCTTCATCGTCCTTTGTGAGCTTTACTTCCGTAGACATGGGAGTTTTCATGGGTTTTGAGTCTTCTAGGCTAAATTTCTTAAGCATTTCCTTAATGTACTTAGATTTGTTAAAAAATATTCCATCTTCTAATTGTTTTATTTGTAATCCTAGGAAGAAGTTAAGTTCACCCATCATACTCATCTCAAACTCATCATGCATGATTTTGGCAAATTCATCACACATGTCTTGACAAGTCGATCCAAATATAATGTCATCAACATATATTTGGACAATAATGAGATTTGGGTCTTTCCTTTTAGTGAAAAGAGTGTTATCTACCATTCCCATGGAATAATCATGTTTAATAAGAAAAGCTTTTAATCGATCATACCAAGCTTTGGGAGCTTGTTTGAGTCCATACAAAGCTTTCTTTAACTTATAAACATAATCAGGTTTTGCGAAGTCAATTAATCCTGGAGGTTGTGCCACATATACCTCCTCATTGATAAAACCGTTAAGGAATGCACTTTTCACGTCCATTTGGAATAACTTAAAATCTAGGGCGCAAGCATAGGCAAGTAATATCCTAATCGATTCTAGTCTAGCTACGGGGGCATAAGTTTTGTCATAATCAATTCCTTCTTGTTGATTATAACCTTGGGCAACTAACCTAGCTTTATTCCTAGTAACTATTCCATTCTCATCTAACTTATTTCTATATACCCATTTGGTTCCTATGATGGTCATATTCTTTGGATTTGGGACTAATTCCCAAACATCATTTGCATTAAATTGATTTAATTCTTCTTGCATAGCTATAACCCAACTTTCATCTTTTAAAGCCTCGCTAATATTCTTAGGTTCTATTGCTGAGATGAAACAAAAGAAATTGTTTTTATCTTGGGCTTGTGACCTAAGGGTTCTTTGGTTAAGATGTCCTATTATATTATCTAATGGATGTGAATGATGCGTGGGAATCGCAACAGGCTTTACCTCTCGAGGGATCTCGAGAAGCTTACAACCCCCACCAGGCAGTGTACCTGATCGTTGTAGTATAGTATAGTGACAAGTACCGGGGGATTGATCGTTCAGCTTAGGAATAGTGTCGCTAGGATTAGAAAACCTAATTAATAGTTCTAGAGGTGAAAGATGATTATTTTTGTATTTTTATATTTTTATGAAAGCAAGTAAAATCTCGGGTTTTGGAAGAGTGGGCGGAATTAGTTGCTATTCAACTAACCCAAAGCTATTATATAATTAAAATAAAATAATGAAAATGAAATTAAACTAAATTATACTAAGGTTGTGAGCAGTGGTTGGAGAAATTGTGTTTACTTAGACTTCATTACTCCCTAGATATCTTTTACATGTTAATTACTTGTTACACTTGTATGAATGACGGATTGTATTCCTTAATACCATTCGTGGGGTGGCATACATAACTCCCCAACTCTATGAGCTCTTATCTCCTCCTACACCATGACCCAGCACAACTAGAGGGATTGTAAACAGTGGCTCATGCATTAAATACAACCAATAAAGACCTAGTACGCCTCGGTTCATGTTTCTTAAGACGTTCAAGCATGTTACCATTTGGAGATCTGCCAGTTTTCTTAAGCCTAACATATAAATCATTCATTCAAAACAAAAATAGACAAGTAATCAACACATAATCAACATCTAGGTTTCATTTGATCTAAGCAAACACAAAAGAGATCTAGCCTAACATAATGGAATTGAGACAAGAACAAGATATAAACAACCAACACATAGACATATTGATTGAATTGAAAGTACACTTATCTCAATTACAATGCAAGGTCTCAAGGGTTTGGAACCCTTGAAAAACCTGTAAAAGAGACACCAAAATCGTCTTTAGGGTTTCACCAAAACTTCTCCCTTTTTAATGAAAAAACTAGAAAACTATATATAGGAAAAACAGGCTGACGGCGTCAAGAGTTACTTGTGACGCCGTCACCTCGCCGCCATATACTTCCTCGGACGGCCTTGATCCACTTATGACGGCCTATGTGACACCGTCACCACCCACGGTATTTTATTCTTGCCACTTTGACGCCGTCATGAAGCCTTCTGACGCCGTCACCACCTACGGTGTTTAATTCCTCATGTCTGACGCCGTCAAGATGGTGGTCTTGACGCCGTCACCTTGTATCTTCAGCATGGAAATTTGGTACTTTGCCGTTTTCTTCACTTTTATGCTCCAAAAACGTCCAAAATGGCTTCTTTTACAGAATTCACTCTCCAAACACCTAAAATCACAAAAGGAACGATTTAGGGCAATATTTGATCAAATAAAGTCGGATTCGGGCTTAAATGACCCCCTAAAAACGGATCATTTTTCGCCTCATCATATACCCTTACACTTGAGATTTGCTTGTCCTCAAGCAAATGAGCTTTTATTCTACTCAAAAGACAAGTTAGGGGTCATTTAACACTAATATAAAAGTAATTACAACAAATAATCGTTCCACTAAAGACCAATAGACAAGCACGGAGGTCATACACAAGCACCTCACAAATAATGTTTAGATACTCACATCTCTCGGGTGTAATAAAGTAATATAACATTATGGAAATGGAAGATATCTCTCACTACCTGTCATAGCAAAATAGATTACCATAGGCTTGGGAAAGGATCAAACCTCCACCACATGGCGTAAGCACCTAGGATAAACTATCAAAGAGGTCTTTTAAAGGGTTATAACGTTAGGTGTAGGGATATGAATTACACGGTTTTGTTGGATAAAGGAAGTTTTACTGGTGGCGAGTTAACAATCTCGGTTAATTACATGTACAAGATGGCGTTGCTAAGCCAAGACTAGACTCGACTTAAGCTAATAAATGAAAAATAACAAAAACATAAAATGAACATAGAATGAAAACGGGATGGTAGTCCGTATGTTTTTTTCTCTTTTTCCTTTTTTTTTTTTTTGCATACACTCTTACCCTACCATCCAAAATAATACATCATAGGGGATGAGAATTCCCTTACACTTGACTCTTTACATACTTTACAATTAACTAATCTAATGACTCGAATTAAGAAAATTAAAACACTTGGAGCACTTTTAAGATCAACGCACGTATGGGGGTAATAAGTGATGTTCTTCCCCATTACTCCATAAAATAAGTACTTACCCATGAGTCCCAATCGTCCCAAAACAATATGTACAAGGATATGACTCGACTTAGCAACCATGTAATCAATTAGAAAGTTAACTTAGGGTTTGACAAATAACAATAATGCACTAAAAATGAGCGCATACACGGAAGGCTAAGGCGATTTGGTTGTACATTTAAGTGGGGTGTAACAAATTCTTCCTTTAAGTAAAATGCTTAAAGTTAGAAACGAAAAGATAGGCTCGGAGGGGTGTACTAGGGGTTTCGTGTACTAAAAATGAGTACAACGCTAAGGGTGTGGGAAAAATTAGTTGACTTAACTAGCCAAGTAATATGACTTAAATGGTCAAGTAATTATAATACGGGTTTAACACAAGGGTGATTGATTGCTCCTGAACCACCTAACTTATATTGACCAAGGAATGGTCAACAAAGTCAAACAGCCTAGAACCAATGCTCCGCGGAAGTATAAGGTTTCCCCGGGTCGTTATGTCCCGACGAGGTGTGATGGTATAAAAACGGATTGTGTGATCGGGTGAATTTGGATGGAATGGGGTTTGTGAGTGATTAAGCTAAGGAATCTACAAGGAAATAGCTTAAACAAGCTATTTGAATAAGACGAGAAGCTAAGAAAAACCAGAAATGATTTAAATCTAAAAACGCGTACGTTACGTTTAAATAAAACGTAGACGTACAAAATAAAACGCGAGTTTTAACAAAATAAAATACTTACAAAAGTGAAAATCACATTTTTACAATCCTAATAATAAAAGAAACTATTTATAAAATTAAAATTACTTTTTACAATATTTAATTAATTATTATTAATTAAAAACTATTTATTAATTACTTATTATTAATACTTAAATAACTAAAATACACTACAATATAATTTAAATACTAAAAAGGTGAAAATAAAATTTCTAAAATTATAAAATAACTAAAAATAAGTTTTAAAAATAAAAATAAGTATTTTTGTCTTTTTGTGGTTTTTCTATTAAATAATTACTAATTAACTAATTAAACTATTTTAATTAAGAAAAATACTAAATGAACAGTAAAAATTCTAATAAAATTTCTAAAATTATTTTACAACATATAAAAGTTATAAAAAAATATAAAAACTAAGTTTTACCTTATAAAAACTAATTATGCTATTTTAAACTAATTATTGATTAATAATTAATAAAACTAAAATTAATTATAATAAATACTAAAGGACAAAATAAAAATCTGAAAAAATTATTATAAATACTTTAATATAAGAAGTAATTAATAAAAATATAAAAATGACAAGTACTTAATAAAAATATAAAAATGAAAATTAAAATTTAATTTACATTAAATATAAACTATCACTTAAAATTACTTTGATTTTTCTGGATTTTTATTTTAGAAACTTAATTTATAACTAAAAACAAAAACTTTTTACAAAAACAACTTTCTAGGAAATCAGAAATAAGCACTGAATAAGCCAAAAGTCAAGACAGTTGACTATTGTTGACCAATATGCAAAATAAGCTAAAACTAGCTCAAGTGGGACCCACTCTGGGTAAATCTTGTTCAAGTGAGTGTATTAGACAAGTATAAGCCAGAAAAAGCAAAGGTGGACCACACAATAAGCAATAAGCACAAAATAAGCAATCCAATAATTTCCTAACTACTCAGAAATGGGACAACTTTGAGGCCTTGATCTAGGTGGGTCCCAGTGGTATCTAGGTCAAACCCAAGGTCAATATGTGGTGTGTGGTAGGAGGGGGTGGAAATGAGCAATAATGGTGGCCTTGGGCCCACTGAGGTGGCCAGAACACCACCACAAAGTGGTGGTGGTGGGTGTGCAGCTGCTGAGACAGAGCAGGTATGTGCCCTGCAAGTCACTTTGTGGCTTTGTGGGACCCACAAGAAAATTTATAAAAATATAATGAAAATGGAATCTTGAAGAAGAGCTGGTAGATTTTAACTACACAAAGTTTCAAGGTCTCACACCTTACACAAAATTCACAATAAATCAAGCTATAAATGGAAAAATCTGAAAATATGAACTTTGACTTTTTTGATTAAACTAGATATTTGACTTAAGTGAACTTTGATTGGTTCCCAAATACTGAAAATGATGTTGTAATCTATATTAAGATGCTCCAAGGTTATTTAAACAACTAATGAACCAATAATGATGATGTGAGATCCTAACTGTGTAACAGTTGGTAGAAATGAAGAGTGAAAAGCTTGATTTGACTTTCTACTGACTGACCTATTGATTTTATGATGCTCCTAACCTAACATGACCTATGGAAACCTGTTTAAGCAACAAACTTAAGCCAAACCTCCCTAAATCTCAGGGAGACCCCCTGAGCCAAACACCCCTTTAAACTACAACTGTGTTGATTTGGTAAAGGACATGTTGCTCTAAGCCAATTCAACTAATGCTAACTTATGAAATAAGCTATAGAGACAAGTTATAAATTATATTGAACAAGAATTTAGCACAACCATAAGCACAAATATGAATCAGAAATAGTAACTAAATTTGAACCTCAAAAGTGATTATTGATGAATTTTTAAAGAAGCAAACCTCACAGCAGTGGCATTAAATTCACTCAAGCTTGTCACCAAGCTAAATGAAACAGAAAGCAACCACAAGCACCCTTCTTAAACCACCATAACTTACAAGCATGAACCTCAGTTGACTTTTTGACTTGTGGGTTTTTGAGTTAAAACGTATTTTAAACCTTACACAGCTATTGAAATCTTTTAAATGACTTGTGTGGACTTACAAGAACTATTAAGCAACAACTCTTTATCCTTAAACAAGAGATTTAATTTTAACTTGAAAAATACAATTTTGAATGAAATATTGATAACTTGGATTTAATACTGAAATAAGTTTACAACATGGTAAAAATGATTAATACAGAATGTTTTAGCTGAGAAATTACAATAAAACTAAGATTTTAAACTAAATTGTAACCTAAACTAGTCTAGATTACACTACTGCTATCTAATACTCTCCATTCTTCACTTTTCTTTTTCTTTTATAACCCTGAGCACACCTCTGACTTTTCCCACTTCTTTTAGAGCCGTTGGATGGCTTGGTTCAATCCCCACCGTTCAAACGTATTTTGGCGCGAAATGGGATTGGGGCAGGTTAGTGGTGTTTGGTGGGATAGTTGGTGCATTTAATGAAGAGGGGGGATGTATGTGAAGAGTTGGTGAGACTTTGGAGGAGGGGGGGGCAAGGTTACTGAAATTAGGGGGTAATGGTGAGAGGTTAAGGATGATGAATAGTGTTCTGGTTTGTTTTGGGAGTGTTGACCGAGTCAAAGACGGGGGTTATATTAGTTTAAGTGGTGGGCCGGATGTAGATGGGCTTGGGTGATTTAATGTTGGGTTGTGTTTGTGGACCAGGCCAAGGGTAGGGATTGGGTGGTTAGGTTAGTTTGTTTGTTTATTTATTTTGCAAAAACCACAAGGACTATTGTTGTAATTTCTGAAACTTGGGGGCTGAAATGTCACTTATACAAAAGTACTCATAAAGTCCAACATTTTCAATCTTTAATAATACAAGGACCATAAAAGTTAATATTTCCATAATTTAAATCCCGGGGACCAAAAATGTAAAATGTGAAAGTAAAGGGACCAAAAATGTAAATTTCCCAAACTTTCATCCCAAGGACTAAAATTGACTTTTGTGACTTCCCCAGGGACCAAAAGTGATTTTTCTTTCAAAATTATCCCACCAGGGACCAATTCTGTCAATATCTGAAACTCCAGGGACTGATTTTGTAAATTTCCAAAACTTTTACAATTTTTCACCAAAGGACTAAATATGACAACTTATGATTTCAAAAGGACCTTTGGTGATAATTTTCTATATTTTGAATGACCAGGGACAAGTTTTGTAATTTTATGAAAGTTGGGGGACTGAAACTGCCAATTTTGCAAACTTTATACGTTTTTCATCTGTTTTTGCTCATTTTGCATCTAAAACATATAAAACACAATTTTGAAATATTTTCAGTATTTTGATGCATTACTGAGTGTTTTTGTATGTTTTGCAATTCAGATTAGACCAAAAATGATGAGTGTTTGAGCACTCATCAGTGATCCTAATGCCTCTTATCATGTAGTAAATCCTACCACACGAATGTAGTCTCACTAGCGGTCTCGGGATGCATCACTAACGCAAGTTCTGGAATCTAAATGCTACCGGTACACTCATAAGCACTAATAGTAAATGCTTTTCCTATCAAATCTAAAGGCGAACCTCACATTTTTGGGTGGAAAATTTTTCTGAATATACGGTTATGTGCTAGTCATACAACCTCCTATCCATGAGACGCTTGCTATGGCTAAAGTTTCACTCCTAAATGTTGTAAAAAATTTTAAATTTGGCGCTAAAATTACACTAACAAGTATTTCTCATAGTTTTATTACACATCTACCATTAAACAAAACAAACTCAAGCGAAAGTGCATATGTAAGGTATCATCTTTTTACCCTCCCCTTACACTTAAGATGAACATTGTCCCCAATGTTCAAGTAAAGAATGTAAAAGTTAAAAAGTAAAGAGAATGAAATCAAATACTCCCCTGATTCGCTCGGTATGGATTATAGGTTGGCCAGGTTAAATCTTCCTCCAAGAAAACGAACAATCAAAGCTTCCCTTCCAGAATATAAATCATCTTCTTGTCACAAATAACCTGTAAATCCTGACAACAATAGACAAGGCAACCTCGCTTAAAATCGGCGGCATCCTATATAAGTTACTAAATCCTAGAAAACAAAGTAAGATATAATGCTTGTGGAATGAAGTTTGCAGATTTCCTGGAGATTATAAAACTTAATAATCCACAAAAACCATAAGACTCCGTTAGAAAAACAAAACCGGTAAAATTTCCAGATTTTAACTCCTGACGCCGTCAAGAGCAATACCCTGACGCCGTCAGAATGGACCTGCAGAAATTCTTATGTTAAGTTTCCGGAAAATTTCTGGAAAAACTTTGTCCTACTTCCTGGAAAATCCTGCAAAACTTCATTATGACTCAATACAAGCATTTGACTCTAACAAATACGAATATACTTGTTCATTAAATATTGTGGAGAATCATGATCGGTTTGTTTCTTAAAAACATATTTGGGGTTTCCCCTTACACTTATCTTTTGCAAAAATACCTTTAGGTTGAAGTTAAGACTAGGCTAAACAACATAGTAAAGTATTTTCACGTTTTATTTTAGAAGCATGATCAACCAACAATAAAAACAAAGCATGCATACGGAAGCAAATAACAATCAAACAAATAAAAATCACACAAAACATGGGTTGCCTCCCAAGAAGCGCTTTTCTTTATTTACGAGTCTTGTAGCTAGACTCAAAGTCGTGGGTTACTACGTGATTCGGGTGAGTTCCTCATTGAGGACATCTTTGGGATCGAACTTAGGTTTCAACTTTCTATCGGTTCCTTTAGTGTGGTATGACCTTTCAAACTTTTCTCCATCCGGATCATACAAGGTCATTCTAATATGCCATGACCCGTCACCTTCTTTAGGTGGCTTGTCCCACCTCCATTTATACTTATCTCCATCTCTTTTCCATTTATTCAACTCTATATTAATAGGCATTACGCTCAAGAACTCAATCATCTTTCTAAAGACTAAGGGGTCCTCAAAGGGATCTAGCTCCTCATCTCTAGCTATGAGTTGTTCTACCGAATGTGTCTTCTCAACGAAATCCTTTTCTAGATAAAATGGGCATTGAGGTCCTATGAAGTTCCTTTCTATCCAAGGTCCATATCTAGATGGTCTCCTATTCATCTCTACCCAATGCGGTGTTGGTTCATCATCACAATCATAACTATGCTTCTTAACATCATACACCGACCAAGTATCGCCTTCTCCTACCGCTATCTTGGATTCCTTGCAATCTATCATGGCACTAGCGGTTGCTAAAAATCCTCTTCCTACCAATAATGGGCATGTAGTGTCACTAACCATGTCTATGACGTGAAAATCCGCTAATATAGTTAACCTTCCTACGTGAACAACTACATCCTTAATCATTCCAACCGGGTGGGCAATACTTCCATCCGCTAGCCCTATCAATACCTCCGTTTCCTCTAACTTTCCTAGCTTAAGAGCGGTGAATAAGGATAAGGGAATCAAGTTGAGGCTTGACCCTAAATCGGCTAGTGTGTCGAAAGCTTCGGATCTTCCTATCTTACAAGGCAAAACAAATATACCCGGATCATCAAGCTTTTTAGGCAACTTGTTTTGAACGAAGGCGGTCCCATTTTTACCTAGCTTATACTTCTCATATTTTTCTAGGAGGGCACTATAGTAAGGAGCACGCGCTAAGACATCAATGACGGGGCGTTCAAGGTGAAGTTCTTTGAATTCATCGTCAAGGTCTTGCGTGAGAGGTGTTTCAACTATGCTTTTGACCGGCTCTATAGTGGGTGTTTTATTTGATTGGTCCTTTTGGGGAACTCGGTTTTGTTTGAAACACGTGCTCGTCGATTTAACCGAGTAGTATTGTGGACACGAAGTGGGTGACGAAACTGAAGATATGGCATTAACGTTTAGTTTCGGATTCGTGATTGTGTCGCTTGGGAGTGCTCCCATTTCTCGGTCATTGAGAACTTTCAACAATGCGTCAATTCTATTGGTCATCTCGCTTTGATTTTGTTTGAAATCGACTTCAAACTTAGCTATGCGGGCTTCTTGAGATGCCATGAACTTTGACATCAATCCTTCAAGATTGTTGGTACTACCATAGTTGTTAGAAGGATTGTTGTTGAAGGTACGGTTGGATGGTGGACCGTTTGATTGGTAACGATTAGGCGAATTGGAAGAATTTGGTTGATTTTGTTTCCACCTAAGGTTTGGGTGATTTTTCCATGAGGGGTTGTATGAATCACCGTATGTGTTTGGCTCGGGCTTGAAAGTGTACCACTTATCTCCCGCTTCGTCGGTACGCGTGGATGCGTAGTCCGCAAAAGCTGTTCCGGGGAGTTCCATACAATCACGAGTGTCATGGGGACCACTACATAATTCGCATGAAGAAGTGATTTTGTTCACTTGGCTTGAATGCTTCGGAGCTTCGTAAGATTTCATGAGAAACTTGACTTGGTCCTCAAGTTCCATGATCCTACAGTCGGGAGTGCTTGAATTGTTCGAAGGCAAAGATATTGCCTTGACCTTTTTGTTCAAATCACGGGGATCATTCCAACTTTCGTTGTCATAGAGAGCAAGATCTTCTATGAGTTCCCATGATTGTTCCGCACTAAGATCACGTAGCTTACCACCGGCCGATTGGTCAATGGTTTGCCTCGTGGAGATGTCGATATGGTCATAAAAGATTTGGACTTGGAGCCAAAGATCTATGCCATGATGAGGGACTTTTTGGAGTAAGTCCTTGAAACGAGTCCATGCTTCATAAAGAGATTCATTTTGACGTTGTTGGAACATCAAGATATCATTCCTAAGTTTAGTAGTTCTCCCCGGTGGGAAAAATTGAGCAAGGAAACGAGTGGTGAGATCATCCCATGTGGTGATGGATCCCGCGGTTAAACGCTCAAGCCATTGACTAGCTTGATCCCGTAGAGAGAATTGGAATAGGCGTAAACGGGTAGTCTCTCTAGTTTCAACACCTAGGTCTATGGAATCTACGATTTTGAGAAAGTCCTTAAGATGTTGGTTTGGATCTTCGGAACGAAGTCCATGGAATGCACCTCCGCTTTGCACCAACCGGATGGTGTCGGATCGCAAGGGGGTCACATTGGCTCCGGTGAGCTCAATGGTGTTTCGGTAGCCTTGGTGGCTAGGTCGGGAATACTCTCCTAAGGTTCGGGGCCTAAGGGGTTCTAATGGTGGGTTTTGTTGTAGTGGGATGATGGGTTCAAAGATGTTACCACCTTCCATGATGTCGGATGGTAAAGAGTTACGAACAAAGGCACGAAGAAATAAGATAGACTAAAGAAGACCTAAAAATAAAAATAAAAATCTTACTAGAAAGGAATCTAGCAAGTAGACCTAATAAAAAGAAATTCTAACCTAGACAATAACTATTCCCCGGGCTGCGGCGCCAAAAACTTGATGCGTGGGAATCGCAACAGGCTTTACCTCTCGAGGGATCTCGAGAAGCTTACAACCCCCACCAGGCAGTGTACCTGATCGTTGTAGTATAGTATAGTGACAAGTACCGGGGGATTGATCGTTCAGCTTAGGAATAGTGTCGCTAGGATTAGAAAACCTAATTAATAGTTCTAGAGGTGAAAGATGATTATTTTTGTATTTTTATATTTTTATGAAAGCAAGTAAAATCTCGGGTTTTGGAAGAGTGGGCGGAATTAGTTGCTATTCAACTAACCCAAAGCTATTATATAATTAAAATAAAATAATGAAAATGAAATTAAACTAAATTATACTAAGGTTGTGAGCAGTGGTTGGAGAAATTGTGTTTACTTAGACTTCATTACTCCCTAGATATCTTTTACATGTTAATTACTTGTTACACTTGTATGAATGACAGATTGTATTCCTTAATACCATTCGTGGGGTGGCATACATAACTCCCCAACTCTATGAGCTCTTATCTCCTCCTACACCATGACCCAGCACAACTATAGGGATTGTAAACAGTGGCTCATGCATTAAATACAACCAATAAAGACCTAGTACGCCTCGGTTCATGTTTCTTAAGACGTTCAAGCATGTTACCATTTGGAGATCTGCCAGTTTTCTTAAGCCTAACATATAAATCATTCATTCAAAACAAGAATAGACAAGTAATCAACACATAATCAACATCTAGGTTTCATTAGATCTAAGCAAACACAAAAGAGATCTAGCCTAGCATAATGGAATTGAGACAAGAACAAGATATAAACAACCAACACATAGACATATTGATTGAATTGAAAGTACACTTATCTCAATTACAATGCAAGGTCTCAAGGGTTTGGAACCCTTGAAAAACCTGTAAAAGAGGCACCAAAATCGTCTTTAGGGTTTCACCAAAACTTCTCCTTTTTTAATGAAAAAACTAGAAAACTATATATAGGAAAAACAGGCTGACGGCGTCAAGAGTTACTTGTGACGCTGTCACCTCGCCGCCATATACTTCCTCGGACGGCCTTGATCCACTTATGACGGCCTATGTGACGCCGTCACCACCCACGGTATTTTATTCTTGCCACTTTGACGCCGTCATGAAGCCTTCTGACGCCGTCACCACCTACGGTGTTTAATTCCTCATGTCTGACGCCGTCAAGATGGTGGTCTTGACGCCGTCACCTTGTATCTTCAGCATGGAAATTTGGTACTTTGCCGTTTTCTTCACTTTTATGCTCCAAAAACGTCCAAAATGGCTTCTTTTCCAGAATTCACTCTCCAAACACCTAAAATCACAAAAGGAACGATTTAGGGCAATATTTGATCAAATAAAGTCGGATTCGGGCTTAAATGACCCCCTAAAAACGGATCATTTTTCGCCTCATCAGTGATATAGATTCTTTAATATTAATAGTTTCGTTATTTTCTAATTGAATGTCTTCATTATCATTTCCTATGGGTTTTGTTTTACTAACCTCAATAGCTTCATCTTCGACTAAATCATCATCTTCTAAAGGTAATATTTTAGGAGGTGGTGGTGTTTCATCAAATGTTATATTTAGTGATTCCTCTACTTTCATGGAGTGTTTGTTAAGTATTATATATGCTTTGCTATTTTGTGAGTATCCTAAAAATATTCCTTCATATGATTTTGGATCAAACTTAGTGAGGTAATCCTTAGTGTTTAGAATATAACATTTACTTCCAAATACCCTAAAGTAGCTTAAGTTTGGTTTTCTACCTCTTAATAACTCATAAGGAGTTTTTCCTAGAATTCTCCTAATTGATACTCTATTTAAAATATAAGTTGATGTATCTACGGCGTGACACCAAAATTTTTGTGGGATGGATTGTTCATTTAACATAGTTCTACTCATTTCTTGTAGTGACCTATTTTTTCTTTCTACTACGCCATTTGACTGAGGAGTACGAGGAGCGGAGAAATTGTGAGATATTCCATTTAACTCACAATATTTTCCGAATTGTACTTCGTTATCAAACTCCCTACCATGGTCCGTCCTAATGGCAACTATTGAGCATCCTAATTTATTTTGAATCATTTTACTAAATATTTCAAATTTTTCAAAGGCTTAGGTTTTGTCACTTAAAAACCTAGTCCACGTGTATTGTGAGTAGTCATCTACTATTACTAAGGTATATTTGTTTCCTCCATAGCTCCGCATAGCGGATGGACCGAAAAGATCCATATGTAATAATTCTAGGCACCTAGTAGTGGATACTATATTCTTAGCTTTGTGACTAGCATGAGCTTGTTTTCCAATTTTACATGCATCACAAAAATGTTTGTCATATTTTAGATTAGGCAAATTTCTAACTAATTCCTTAGAGGCCAAAGATTGTATTTGTTGCACGTTAGCATGTCCTAATCTCCTATGCCATAATGTAGAGTTTTCATCTAGGGTCGTTAGGCATATCCTATCCTCAGGCTTGTTTCCTAGTTTCATAACATATATGCCACCTTTCCTAATTCCTCTACCTATAATTTTTCCATTCTTAACTATTTCGCTATCCTCTTCGGTAAATGTGACTCTACATTTATTATCACATATTTGTCCTACACTAAGCAAGTTATATGTCAAATTATTTACATGCTCTACATTTTCAATGGTAAGCGAGTTTTGAGAAATCATACCTTTGCCAATGATTTTTCCACGTAAGTCACTACCAAAAATAACGTTACCTCCATTGTATGCCTTGTATGTAGAGAATAGCTTGCGGTTCCCCATCATGTGTCTCGAACATCCGCTATCTTTGATCCATTCGTCGGGTTCCAAGTCAATTCCTAAACATATTTCGTCGGTTTCTTTTGCCATAAAACACTTTTCGTCTCTTGGCTTTTCAACTTCTTCTTTGTCACTATCACTCCATGTTCCACTAACAAAAGCGCCTTCATTTTCATAACCCGGTGGCTTTAGACATTCGCCAATAAGATGATTTGGACTTCCACATCTAAAGCACTTTCTTTTCCCGTAGTTTTCACTTCTATTTCTTTGGAATGCTTTTCTTTCATCTCGTGATGATCTAGTGAATCTTCCTCGTCTCTTGAAGAATTTCTTGAATTCTCTTACGGCCATTGCATATTCTTCGTCTTCACTTTCGTCACTTGAATCATCATCATCACTAGGTTCCTTTTTGGCTTATGATTTCTTCATGAACCTTCAAGTTGCCAATTAGTTCATCCACTGATAATGTCATCAAGTTCTTTGATTCTTCAATTGCCGTGACCTTAGCTCGCCATTTTGGATGCAATGCCCTAAGAAATTTCCTAACACAATTTTTACTAGAAAATGTCTCATCAAGTGCTTTTAGACTTGTGATAATAGTGTTAAACTTAGCAAAAACATTATCAATAGATTCTTCTTCTGGAATCGTAAATTGTTCATATTGTTGTACAAGAAGATCTATTTTATTATCTTTGACTTGGCTATTACCTTGGTTAGTGATTAGTAAAGAATCCCAAATTTCTTTGGCGGTTTTACACATAAAAATTCTTTCATACTCTTTGCGTGGTAACGCATTATAAATAACCATTTTAGCTTCATTATTTTTTGCTAATTTCTTTTTCAAATCATCATTTTGTTCTTCGAAAGATACAATTTCATTCATTTTAGTTTCAACATTATATTGAATAGGGGGAAAATCACCAAAGGTAATAATATGCCAAAGATCAAGATCTTTTGATTTCACATACGTTTCGAATCTATTTTTCCAATATAAAAATCCGTCACTTTCAAATAGTGGTGGTCTTTGCATAGATTGCCCATCTAAATATTTTTCAGATTCCATAGATCGTTACATGTTTTAAAATATAATATATTTTAAAAATCTTGCTAGACGTGGCTCCTGATACCAATTGTGGAAAACTAGAAGGGGGGTTGAATAGTTTTACGTCTTTTTAATTCGTTATAAAAGAAAGTTTTAGTGTTTTCTTAGCTTTTAAAAACTTAGATTCGATAATATGTGATCTCAAGTCTTGCACAATATAATCAACAATCAATAAGTAATATATAACAATGATAAGTAATGAAATAAGTAAGAGATGGAAAGATCGAACCGCAAGACAAAAGATTTATAGTGGTTCGGCTACAAGGACACCTTCCTTGCCCTACTCCACTCCCCGAGCACCTAACTCGAGAGTTTTCTTCACTATGTCAACAAGCTCCCTTATGGCGGAGAAAACCTTACACACCAATTTACACACCAATTTTCACACCACAACTTCTTCACACCTAAGTCACAACTTCTTCAAATCAATCTACTTCACAACTAACTACTCCACACCTATCTTCTTCACACCAATATAATTCCTAACTTTTCTTCTTCATACCAAGCTACTAACTAATCACACAACTTATATATCTAGAACAACTATCTACAATCAAATATTCACAACAATCTTCACAAAGAATAATGTAAATAATCTTGATGATGTACCAACAACTTGGATGTGGAGATCACAACAAGTTGTAATACTTCTTGTCTTGGGGATAGAAATATTCTTCTCTTGCACTTGAGAGGATGAAGTTTGAATCACTTTGAAACAAAGAATTATACACTTATGATCAAAGGATAAGAGAATAGAAATATGGATCTAGATCAGAAAGTTTAGAAGTGCAAAAGGTGAGAAAATTCTGAGGGATGAACCAGTATTTATAGGGGAGAAAAATACTGTTCTGGAGCATGGCCGGTCCCCTTAATGATTAAGGGGGCCGCCCCTTCAGAACGTTGGTTTTTCTTGTCTTTTAGTGGGGAATATTTTTCTGTATGAAATTTGCCATTTTTAGTTGGAAATTTGAAATCATATATTTATAATGAATTAAACATATTCTTTTAATTCCAAAAGTAAATTTGTAAAAGATATAAGATGTTTAATACATTTTATAAAAATTCTAGTGATTAGAGAAATTTCCTTTGATCATGAAATGCAATAAACCCTTTGTTTATTCATACCTTAAGTGATATGGAAGCAAAGACAAATATTAAGCACTAAAAACTTGTTTACGTCATAAGTTTTAGATTAATGAGTTTATGCTTTGTAATTATCAAAACATAGAGACATTGTTAATATGCTAACAATGTTTTAAGACGTTATTTATGTCAACAACATACTTTAGTAATGGCAAACACTCTCTATAGGAGTACTTTAGTAATGCCAATTACTCGAACTTATGATATTATAACAGCATACTTAAAAACATGTTACTCTGTTTATCCTAAACCTAGCAAAGGGGATGCATATAAAAGTCTATCAAACCTATCATAGCAGCCTACATAAACAAATTTAAAAAGGCAAACAAATGAAGTATACTACATTAACATACCAAGATCCGTATGCTCTTCCTTCACCTTCCTCTTCTTGCCAGTCCCATTTGCCCTTCCCCTCTCCCTTTTTTCAGTAACTGTACTCGGATTAGGACTCCCATCCTTCTTCTTCTTGCCACTCCCAACAGGCCTTCCCCTCTTCCTTTTTTCAGTAACTGTACTCGAATTAGGACTTTGCCACCCTCCTCCTTCTTCTTGCCAGTCACAACAGGCCTTCCCCTCTTCCTTTTTTCTGTAACTGTACTCGGATTAGGACTCCCCTCCTTCTTCTTCTTTCCAGCCTCTTTCTCCTTCTTCTTCTTGCCACTCCCAATCGGCCTTCCCCTCCCTCTTTTTGAAAATCCAACTACCTCATTGGAGCAACCGCTACCACTTCCAATGGTAGGAATGGATATGGCACCGCTAGCACCCACATTTGGTTTGTTGAAGGTTCTGTTCCACATCCATTGAAGAATTTCTTCGATCATCTCCTTCCCTATGTTTGCATACGAACCATACTTGGCAATAACTTTATCACCAAATTCATCCAAAACATCCTCAAAGACTTCATCATTTAATAAAACCTTGCCCCACGACATTTCGGATGATTCCCCCCCCCCCCCCCCCATCAGCAAACACTTTCCCTTATCATTCTTATCATTATTCTCCATAGCTGGGTTTAGTTGTTGCGATTTGATTTTTTTTATGTTAGGGTTTGACGGTTGATTATCTACACAACGGTTGGTTGGTTTTGGGGATTTATTGTACCCTGAAAAAGCACACAGCTTTAAATACATAGTTTACGTTGTTTGCAAAAATAGTCCCCCAAAAGTTAGCGGGAGATAAAAAAAGGACATGAAATGACGATACTACCCTCAACTATGCGGCACTTAACGGGAAAATTAACGAAAAGGGCCTCTCGGTGGCGATTTTGCGAAAATGTGGAACATTGGTGTCTTTTTTGCGCTACTTTTTGTTTCGGTCCCGTTTTTGCAATTTCGTGGAACGTTAAGGACCATTTTTGCAATTTACCCAAATAAGAATAAATCACCATACAATTACTTTTTGGTAACTGATGAAGTATAGTCTCCTTCGGATATTTCGGAAGAGTTACATTAATTAAGCATCTATTTCAGAAAATTAAGGAATGATCAATTTGTTAGTTTATGGATATTATTTTAGCAGTCGTATGTTATGATCGAACTCGAGATAACGGGATTGCACTTTACGTATGAGACTTGATGTTTAAATAATATACTAAGAGTATATTGATGCAATTTCACATGATATTCAATGATATCGAATTTAGGACTTATCTCAACTACATGATGTTACTTTATGGATCTTGTAATTAAGTAAATCCTAAGAAGTTATCCTCAGACTTGAGATACAAGGTAACTGTCATAAATGTAGCGCATGTTTGTGGAATAACTTAACGCTATACGTAACTGGTAGTCATAAGGGTTGTTTTCGGAAGTGTTACAAAGTTTGTGGGTTTTGCTTGTAATCAATATAGAATTTGTTCATTCAAATTTAATTTTGGAGTTTAATACTGTTGGGCCCCTCGTAGGGTTGTCAAGGTGTTTTCGTGGCCACGCCCAAGATCTTCCCAGAAATGTTCAGACAATTTGGTAATCTTGTCAATCATAAACAACGAGAAATAGAATGGTTAATTAAGGAGTGACTTTCATCCGTATCTTTATTAACGTGGTATTAGAAACAAAAGGATAATAACAATGAGAAATCATTAAAAGGTTTTCCAGGAGCCTTACTCGAGTTGTACTAGAGGCATCGAAGTGTTGCAATAAGCTAACCGATGTGATCACTCTATTATGACATGTCTAAGTGGGATCTGTTAGTTTTATAGACATGAAATAATAGACGTGTGTTATGATCGAACTCGAGATTGCACACTTTTTATGTATGAAAGTTAAAGATTAATAATTATGTATAAATGTTATATTAATTATTAATAAACATAAAACACCTAACAACCGTTAGTATTTAACGGACAATGACTAACGACCGTTAGAAGAATAAAAGGAAAGATTTATAGATGAGTTATTGGTAGGTCAAGAAGGTTCCGGAAACCTCCTTGGGCTTCCTAAACCGATCGGCAATAAGGGGGGCACCTCCTTAGTTGCTTGATCACCAAATAAACTCACCTATATAAACAAACTCAAGGTTATGGTTTTCTTATCTCTTGTACACAAATCATTGAAGTTTTTTATCTCCTTCTTTTGTCTCAAAACCGGTCAAACAACCCTAAGGGTTTATGGTTTTCGATTTTTGATCTACAAAGTGTTTTGTGTTATTATTACTTGCATAACTTTAACTTGTTTTAGTACGTGTGTACAAGAATGTGAATCAAACACACTATTGTTTGATTCTTGGATTGAATAACAAAAATGGTAAAGGGGTTATTCTTGTAATCCACATAAACCCTAATTAGGGTTCTTGTTTTTCTTCTTGATTGAAGAATTGATTCTTGTTCTTGCTAAAATCAAAAGGTATGTTTACTATTTATTATTAGTTAATTAAATATACTTTATATGATCTTGTTATAACACTTCCGCATGTGTACTTGATGTTTATTGTTTATATTTATATGCATGTCATGATTATATAATTCTAACAAAGAATTACATGGGTCGTTAAATATGTACAATCTCATATATTTTTTACATTCATAGTAACCTCGTGCTTTCATTTTGATATTTATAATCTCGTTCATATACGTTAATGTTGAAATATTTGTGTTGATAACAAACTTATACTAGTATAAAGTACAAGGACTAATTATGTAGAATTTTGATACTTTATAGTTTTGTGCTTGTTTTGTCTGTTATGTTTTAAGATTTGTTGATTTCAGGGGGGGGGGGGGGGGGGGGGGTAACCTAAGAATCAATTATTTGCATGGTTGCAATCCTGATGAGATTAGATACTGGTACAAATTTGGGGCTGTAAACTCAATCTATCTTACACCCCTAATTTCCCAGAAATATCCAAGATGCCAATGTGGCTACAAAGTTCTGTAAAAGAATGTTATAGGAATTATCCTATGATAAATTATAAAGATCAATTGATGATGAAATTCCTGTTAGCCGGACTGTAGGGACTGAAGTGTAAAAGTCTAGGCCTATATAACGTTGCTCTGGTCAAATCCAGCGCATGTTTGTGGAACAACTTAACGCTATACGTAACTGGTTGTCATAAGGGTTGTTTTCAAAAGTGTTACAAAGTTGCTTGTAATCAATATAGAAATTGTTCATTCAAATTTAATTTTGGAGTTTAATACTGTTGGGCCCCTCGTAGGGTTGTCATAAGGGTGTGTTTTTTTGTTTTGTTTTTGTCTTTTTTTTTTTTTTTTTTTTTTTTTTCACATAGCCTCTTTTTAATTTTCTTTTTTTTCTTTCTTTTTTGTTGTTCATTCAATTCACGTAGCTTTTTTTATCCACTTTTCTTTTAGTTCATTTTTTTAATTTACTTTTGTTTAGTTCACATTTTTTTCCGCTTTCATACATTTTTACTGTTTACATACGTTTTCGCGTGTTTTCATAAGTTTTCGCCCGTTTTTTTACGTTTTGTCAGTTTTCATGCATTTTGTTTGTTTTCATACGTTTTCGTCCGTTTTCTTATGTTTTCACCCATTTCCGCACATTTTCGTCTGTTTTCTTACGTTTTCGTTTGTTTTTATACGTTTTCGTCCATTTTCATACGTTTTCGTTCGTTTTAATACATTTTCATCCGTTTTCTTTCATTTTCGTCCATTTTTCATACGTTTTCATCCGTTTTTAGACGTGTTTTTATGCTTTCATACGTTTTTGTCCGTTTCATACTTATTCATCTGTTTTAATCCATTTTCTTGTGTTTTCGTTCGTTTTCATTTGTTTTCGTCCATTTTCATCATTTTCTTTCGTTTTCGTCCTATTTTTCATACGTTTTCTTCCTCTTTCATACGTGTTTTTATGTTTTCATATATTTTCGTCTGTTTTCATACATATTCTTCCGTTTTCTTACATTTCCATCGTTTTCATTCATTTTCGTACGTTTTCAATTTTTTTAGCCATTCTCAGAGGTTTTCATGCGTTTCGAAATATCACAAGTGATATTTTGTGATATTCAGAATATCACCCCAGAGATATTCTGAATATCACAAGGGATACTCCACAAATGATATTCTGTGCTTTCGGCCATTCTCAGATGTTTTCATACATTTCAGAATATCACAAGTGATATTCTGTGATATTCAGAATATCACTTGTGATATTCACAAGTGATAGATATTCAGAAAATCACAAGTGATATTCAAAATATTACTAGTAATATTCAGAAAATCACAAGCGATATTCTGAATATCAATTGATATTCAAAAACGTATGAAAACGGACGAAAACGTAAGAAAATGGATGGTTACATATGAAAACGGAGAAAACATAAGAAAATCACAAGTGATATTCAGGAAATCACAAGTGATATTCTGAATATCACTTGTCATATTCAAAAACATAAGAAAACGGATGAAAACGTAAGAAAACAGGCGAATACGAATGAAAACGTACAAAAACGTATGAAAGCGTAAAAACACATATGAAAATAGACAAAAACATATGAAAATGGACGAAAATGTATGAAAACGAACGAAAAAAATATGTAAACAGACAATTGAGGTACTCAGAATATCACAATTGATATTCAGAATATCACTTGTGATTTTCTGAATATCACTGGTAATATTCTAAATATCACTTGTGATTTTCTGAATAACTATCACTTGTGATTTTTTTGAATATCATAGAATATCACTTATGATATTCAGAATATCATTTGTGGTACTCAGAATATCACTTGTGATATTCAAAAAATCAAAAAATATCACATGTGATATTCAGAAAATCACTTGTGATATTCAGAATATCCCTTGTGATATTCAGAATATCACTTGAGTGATATTCTGAATATCACAGAATATCACTTGTGATATTATAAAACATATGAAAATGTCTGAGAATGTCCAAATACATTGAAAAACGGACGAAAACAAATGAAAACGATAAAAATGTAAGAAAATGCAAGAATATGTATGAAAACGGATGAAAACGTATGAAAGCGTAAAAACACATATGAAAAAGGAAGAAAGCTTATGAAAAATAGGACGAAAACGAAACAAAAATGATGAAAATGGACGAAAATGAACGAAAACGCAAGAAAACGGATGAATAAGTATGAAACGGACAAAAAAGTATGAAAGCGTAAAAACACGTCTAAAAACGGATGAAAATGTATGAAAAATGGACGAAAACGAAAGAAAATGAACAAAAACGGATGAAAAAGTATGAAAACGTGTATAAACGTATGAAAACGGACAAAAATGGATGAAGGTGAAAGAAAACGTGAATTTAAAAAAAAAATGTGAATTAAAAAAAAAACGTGATTTTTTTTAAAAAAGAAAAAAAAGTGAACTTAAAAAATGTTTATTAAAAAAAAGCTTGAAAAAAAAACGTGAATAGGAAAGGAGGGACCTGAAAAAAAGAAAAAGAAAAGAAAAAAATAGCAAAAAAAAAAAAAAAAAAAAAAAAAAAAAAAAAAAACTTACATGTATAAGGGGAGAAAGAAAAAAAAAAGACAAGGGTAAAAAAAAGAGAAAAAGACAAGAAAAAAACATGGACTTTGGTTGCATATTAAATTTTAGGTTAATCCTCACAATTAAATCAAATTAGATAGATGGTGAGAATTTATCCCTTGGTATGCATTAAAATAAGAGTATGCATTTGAATTTTCCTCTCTAACAAACTTTTTAACCAACTTGCTTTCGAACAAATTAATTTTGAAATCTTGTCAAAATAAGCAAAAAAAAAAAGAAAAAAAAAAGAAAAAGAAAAAAAGACTGAATTTTAAGACTTTCTAATTATAAAATAGACAAAAATACACTGTTGGTCCCTAAACTTTCCACAAAACATCGCATGACACCCTAACTTTCTAAAAACGTCGTGTGGCGTCTAAAACATGTGAAATTGAGGCCGATTGCGTCCCTTGACCCGTTTGGGCAAGGTCAACGCACGTTTTATGTTCTTGTTTTAGGGGCATAATAGTCCAATCACTATTTAACTATGATCTAACCCAAGCTAAACCTGACAGTCAAAATGAGGGACCAATAGCGTATTTTTGTCTTTATTTATTTATTGGAGCAATAAACAACTTGGGTCAGATTCGTTCTTTCCTTACTATCTTCTTATAAATACATGGTTTACATAAACACTAAATCTCATATCAATGTACTTTTTTGATGTTTTATGTAATGTTTAATGTAGTGTTTTTAATCGATGTACTCTTTTAATTATTGATGAACTTAAGTTTGTGTTTATGAGAGATTGTCTCTCTAGTTAAATCCAAACACTCGCTAAACTGCATATGCAGATTCAAACATGCAATTGAAAGCAAAAACTTAGAAAATGCAAGATTAAGATTATCATTTAAAATATATATTCGTTACATAATTACATTAGTCCGAGGCGTATGCCAAATGGACATCATCATAACTGAATGTTTCTAAACATTCATCTTCTTCAGTTTCATCATTTTTTTTATCCATTTTTTTTCTAATTTCCTAAGTGCAGCCTTCTCTTTCCAATGCTCCTCGACCGCTGCAGAACGCCTTCCTTCTATCACTTCAGCATGGCTTCCTTCTGCCTCCTCATTTCCTTCTTCCTGCTCTGTTGCTTCTTCCTTCTCCTTTTCATCTTCCTCCTGTTCCAACGCAGCTTCTAGTTCATAGTACTAGCTTTCATCACCTTCAACTTTGGCCGACTGTTGTTGGTTAGATACAGGGTTTTCTACTGCCACATTTGCTTCAATAGTTGATCTTTTGGTCAATTCTTTGTCTTGGATAGCATCCGCATCTCTTGGTCATTTGTTTCCGGACAACATGATTTGAAGTGAATGTGATAAATGTGTTTAAGGTTGATGATATAAGCTTGGTATGCTGCAACATGTGGAAGTAACCAATATATACACAAAAAATGGGAAAAACGAAAAGTCTGTATTAAAATTTTGAACTCTTCGATTCCCCATTATTTGTTGAAAATATACACGCATTTAGACATAAATAGAGCGTGTCAAGGAAGACACTGTTAGTCCCTCAATTTGTCTTTGTTGCCGTTGGTATATTTAAAGCTCCTGCGCATTATTAAGTTTAGTGTTTACATTTTGACTTATGAATTTTCAATTATGACTTTAGATAGTCAAACTTCAAAAGTCAAATTGGCATATCCATAAGGCTTGCCTCCAGTAAGGAGAGACAATCTCTCATTAACACAAACTTAAGTTCATCAATAATTAAAAGAGTACATCGATTAAAAACACTACATTAAACATTACATAAAACATCAAGAAAGTACATGGATATGAGATTTAGCGTTTATGTAAACCATGTATTTATAAGAAGATAGCAAGAAAAAAACGAATTTGACCCAAGTTGTTTATTGCTCCAATAAATAAATAAAGACAAAAATACGCTGTTGGCCCTCATTTGACTGTCGGGTTTAGCTTGAGTTAGATAATAGTTAAATAGTGATTGGACTATTATGCCCCAGAAACAAGAACATAAAACGTGTGTTGACCTTACCCAAATGGGTCAAGGGACGCAATCGCCTCAATTTCACATGTTTTGGACGCCACACAACGTTTTTAGAAAGTTAGGGTGCCATTGCCATATGATGTTTTGTGAAAAGTTTAGGGACCAACAGTGTATTTTTGTCTATAAAATAGTTTAAAATGCATCTATCACAAGCTAAGTAACTCAAATATATAGTTTAAGTTAAGAAATTTCGTACATGAGCTTCTTTTGAAAGCTTTTAAGAACTTTTAAAAATTCTTTCATTACTTACGGAAGTAATTGCATATGTAAATTTGTAATTGAATGATCCGTTTCATTTGTATGTCATGATAACTGTTAACCGCATCTTTCTATTTTCTCGAAGTAATTGCATGTGTTACATATGTAAGTTACAACTTTCAAAAATATTAAAGATGAGAAATCCAAGAGATGTTTACAAATTATAAATTCACTTAGCAAGAAGTCGTAATTAACTTTGCTATTGCAAAAAGATTGAGGGTGCCCATTTACCAGTGATCAATCATCCCTTCCATCTTCTTCAAATTTAAATAAAACCCCTCATCTTCAACTTTTTCTCTTATCCACATAAGATCGCCCATAGTTTCTCCTCCAAAACATTACGCTCACTGTTTCGTTTTCTCAGCTTTACATTTTTTTACGTGTGTTTTTGTATGTATTAGCGTTCATTTGGTGGGCACAACTGATTCTACTACTCGCGGCAGTTGAGCAACTAAGTAAGAAAGATGGTGGTTGCATCAAGGTCTTCAACGGTAAGATATTTTTATATTTTAACTTTCTACTCTTTTTTACTGTTGTGACAAGCACGGGGTAGAGATGCTCACTGGGTAAAGGTTGTTGGTGTGATTGTATGTGAAACAAAATACCAACAACTAAGTGCTAGATTTTTTTCATTGTAAATATATTTTCTTTTGTTTTTTTACTAACATTTCCAACCTCATGATGTTGTAGTTACGAACAAGAGATGAATTTGGATTTTTTGCTTGGACGGTGGTGATTGTACGTAAACTTGGTGCTTTTTGTATTGACGATTAAATACTTCAATTTAAGTTGAAGGTTGATGAATTTTGTATGTATATTTTTATTATGAAAATAATAATTATTCTCAAAGTAATAAGGTTTATATTATTATATAGAGTAAATTACATGGTTGGTCCCTGTGGTTTGTATAAAGTAACAAGTTTCGTCCCTACCTTTTAAAACTTGCATGGTTAGTCCCTAAGTACGTAAACAAATAACACCACAGCACCACTGGTCCTTTGGTTTAACTGGTGATAACTAAGGTTAGTTAAAATTTACAAGTTAGCCCCCTTTGGTTAAATAGCGCTGCATCGTTAATCCTTTGGTTAAATAGCGCTGCATCGCTAATCCTTTGGTTAAATAACGCTGCATCGTTAATCCTTTTAACGTTTTCGCCCGTTTTTGTCCGTTTTTTTTTACGTTTTCGCCCGGTTTTGTTCGTTTTTTTTTTTGTTTTCGCCCGTTTTTGTCCATTTTTTTTACGTTTTCGCCCGTTTTTGTCCGTTTTTTACGTTTTTGACCGTTTTTTTTACGTTTTCGCCCGTTTGTTTTACGTTTTCACACGTTTTTGTCCCTTTTTTTTACGTTTTCACACGTTTTTGTCCGTTTTTTTTTTCGCCCGCTTTTGTCCGTTTTTTTTTTTGTTTTTGTCCGTTTTTTTTTACGTTTTCGCCCGTTTTTGTCCCTTTTTTTACGTTTTCGCCCGTTTTTGACCCTTTTTTTTACGTTTTCGCCCGTTTTTGTCCGTTTTTTTTGTTTTCGCCCGTTTTTGACCGTTTTTTTTTATGTTTTCGCCCGTTTTTGTCCGTTTTTTTTTTGTTTTTGTCCGTTTTTTTATGTTTTCGCCCGTTTTTGTCCGTTTTTTTTTGTTTTCGCCCGTTTTTGTCCGTTTTTTTTTACGTTTTCACACGTTTTTTTTTGTTTTCCCCCGCTTTTGTCCGTTTTTTTTTTGTTTTCGCCCGTTTTTTTTACGTTTTCGCCCTTTTTGTCCGTTTTTTTGTTTTCGTTCGTTTTTGTCCATTTTTTTTAGGTTTTCGCCCATTTTCTTTCATTTTCATACGTTTTTGTCCGTTTTTTTTTACGTTTTCGCCCGTTTTTTTCCGTTTATTTACGTTTTCGCCCGTTTTTTTCCGTTTTCGCCCGTTTAGAAAAAATATTTTAGAAATATATTGGGGTAAAAAAAAGTTTCTAAAATATATTTTTCGAAAAATATATTTTAGAAAAAATATTTTAGAAAAAATATTTTTTTTTAACCCAATTTTTTTTCGAAAAATATATTTTAGAAACTTTTTTTTACCCAATTTTTTTTTTCGAAAAATATATTTTAGAAACTTTTTTTTACGCCAAACTTTTTTTCCAAAAATATATTTTAGAAACTTTTTTTTACCCAATTTTTTTTTTCAAAAAATATATTTTAGAAACTTTTTTTTACGCCAAACTTTTTTTCCAAAAATATATTTTAGAAACTTTTTTTTACCCAAAATTTTTTTTCGAAAAATATA